>CM039669.1:5238767-5407060 GCA_022405105.1 Aristolochia contorta | reverse complement strand
CAAATTTTAGTAGAAATCAGATTTAATTCTTTTTATAATGTGGTGCCAACGTGCATGGTCGTTCATATGGGCGGCAGGAGCTAGGTGCTATCCACCAAATACAAACTGTGCATTATAGTATAAATAAACTTTGAATTCCCTTAATGCGGAAATGGATTAAAGACATCATTATTATAAGCTCATTTCATTGCATCACAAGTATAATAGTACAACGATACGTGGATGGAACTAATTGATGTGGATTATGCTGATCATCAACTTCCTCAGATGTATAGTATAATCATATTATATATGAAGATATAATATGGGTTTAACTTTGAAATTAAGAATTGGCAGCATAATAATTGGGTGATTTTATTTCGTGTGTCTATATCAAGTGTCAAAAAAACTGCTGCTGCAGTTAATTTGCATGTTGTGTGCTAAAATGGGAGTTAGGTGGAGTCATGTTCTAATGTGGAACCATACCATGCTTACAAAGGTAGTTTTCACAGAAGTCAAAATAGGGAAAATAGAAAAGAAAAAATATGAGACTGCTTAGGCACTCCTTACAAGTAGCACTTGACTTTCATGGAAGACTTTAAGAAGTTTTCTGATGTAACTGTTGAACCACTTGACCCGATCTAATTTACTAAGAATCTCCTACAAGATATATAGCAGGATAGTTAATAAAAAGAAAAATCTATCCATCTATATATATATATTTATTAACTAAGAAATCGCCGTTTACTTCGAAACGAGGTTTGTTAGTTGTATATTAATGAAGTTTTGTGGAAATTAGAAAACAATGACTTAATTGCAGCTAACTTGATCATTTAACTTTACAAAGAAACAACTAATTCAATTTGATAGAAGGTAATTATTGTCTTAGCAATTACATTACATTTATTTTCAAACAGCAATGGACTACTTACATCGATCTGGCATTTCTGATTGCGTCCAACTTTAAGAAACCATGCACGGCTCCGGTTTTCCACACTAGAAGATAATGTTCACACTTCTTTATGATTTTTATATAACATGGAAAGTCAAGGTTCCATCTCAGATAGACAAACTCATATCCCTACATATACCACCCATGCCGCATATGATTGATGGCTACAAGTAAAAATATTACAGGAAGGCAGCTTCCATTGCAGATATAATATATCTGACAGATTTGCCTTGAAAATTAATTTTAAGGATCGAGCTCAGCACTTAATTGATTAATGGATCAGGTGGTCAAATTCAGACACTCACTTAACAACAAATTAAAGTATTCCTAATTAAGATGGGACAATGATAAAGGACAATAAATAGAGGAATGGCTGTGAGACAGTCATGTACCCAGTTCACATTGATTACAAATGGCATTGAGGCATGGGATCCCATGCAGCCAATTTACAGAAATTAATTTCTCTCTAATGTTTTTATTTTTTTCATTTCTCCTCTCTTTAGATAATGAGACGTAATTTGATTGGTATCTTAACAATGATTAAGGAGCTAGGTAAGAACGATCAACAACAGTAATTAAGGAACTACCATACTATCAAGGTTCTAATTGAGATTGACACTACATTGAATTGTTGAACCCCTATTTTCTGGTCATTCTCTCGATGAATTGATGTCTTGGTATATTTATGGCAGAAGACTCAACTTCGTTTATGGCCATGAATTCGTTATCCCTTCAACTGTTCTCAACCTTCACAAGGTCGAACGATCAGTTTCAAGTACCATATTCATTGTCAGTACGTGACAATACCCTTCATTTTGTCATGTCAGTTGGAAATGGACTTCCCTTGGAAAAGTCCTACATATGTAGGCACAAGTCAAATTTGTGACAAGTCTTTAAAATATTATTCCAAACTAGAATACATAATCTGTACGGAAAGTAAATTTACGAAATTATCTATTTATTTATTCGGGTAATCAGGTGATCAGCCGGTACAAAATAAAATTTACCTTTATTAGGTTTTCAGCTCGATAAATGATAAACGGGTAAAAGAGTACACGTTCGATGGGTAAAAATTTCTTTCCTTATAACGAGTTTCGTCTCTTAGCACTCCAAACAAACAAGTCATTTTCATGCATTTTTGACAATATTTTTCTTATCTCTAACAACGAGAGATCAAATATCAGATTATATTACATAGTTGGTGATATGAACGCCTTTCCATCAGTTGGGGTTGATTAATTTGCAGCAGACAATGAAGAGATTATGAATTAATTACTGGAATTAATGAATCAGATAGATTTCCTTGATACGAAAGTAAAGGAATTGAAAAGGATGTGGCCTTTTCTGCTTCTTTAATGAGCACCAAATAAGGCTCCAAGTTGATGGTACTTGCTCCGACTTACAATAGCGTGTGGTCCCGGTCAGGTTGAAGTTTGGAACAAGTAGACAATGAGTAAATTATCAAACAATGCTAATCAGTGTGGACTGACTAGGACTATGAAACAGATTGATATATTCACTGTAGAGAACTGCTGTAGTTTTAATTTGTTAATTACTACTGTAAGTCTAAATCTTCTTGAACCTCAACTTGTTTGGGGTTTTCTGAGAACTTATGGTTTTGTGGGAGATGGCCATGCATTAGGGTCCTCCATTTACATGGCATAATGTACTTCACTAATTATTGTGGAAAGAGATGTAAGACTAGTTAACTTCAGAAATATTTTTGTTTTTAAAGGGTTGTTCCCACTTGTATGCTCTGGAAGGAAGGAAGATTCATGGACGTGTTTAACTTGGTTTCCATCCTAATATTTATGAGCAGAACAACTTGATTAGAATGTACAGGGAAGATGATGGAGGAGTGCATGCATTTAGAGTAGGGACCCGAATTAATAAAATACTTTAAATATATATTAAATAATCTAATCATGAATAAATATTTAATAAACTTAAAAATATATATACAAACTTACTAAAGCATTATTATATTATACATCATTTAATAAGACTATTAAAATATAGCCAAATTATACAAATAATAATTAGAGTGAGTGATATCGTACAACCATTTTCTTTGTGAGGGTTTACAGTGTGATGTGGCATCATTTAATAAGTGCAGGAGATAAGCCCTAGATATTATCTAGACTGCCAACTAGGCTGCCATGAGACCACCACATTATTATGTAAAAGCCTTATAGTAAAATAGGACAGATACAGATATCATTTTTCTTATAATTATTTGAGAATAATGTATTGTAGCAATACTATTTATAATCATTAAAATTATACAATTATAAAAAAGTGGAAAAGTAGTTGAGAACAATTGTATTGAGAAGGGTGAGAGAGGGCAATAGAGAGAGTAGAGAGAGGGAGTAGAGAGAGGGGAGTAGGAGAGGGAGTAGAGACATGGAGTAGAGAGAGAGGAAAGGAAATGAGAAAGTAGAAGTAGAGGCATGAAGTAGAGAGAATTAGAGAGAATTCATTTGGATATATGTTACCTTATTGGGTTATTATCCGAATCTGATCCAATAAGAGGCGGACAAAAAGCTTAGTGGATATCCATTACTTAGTGGATTGGTTCAGATGAGGCCTAACTGATTTGGATTTCATCCATGATAGAAAGGAAAATGCTAGTTACACATGGGCAACACCTATCCCATGTATATGTTAATCTAAACAATTTATACCTAGGGTTTATACTCTTAAAATAGGATTTTAAAAAAAAATATTTGTTTATATTTTAAAGGGCTTAGATTAGCATGTATGTCAGATGGGTGTGTCTGGCATTACTCATGACAGAAATAGTTCAGGAAAACCATTTGCAATGCAGAATTTATATGCACGAAGTCTTGAAGAGAGGGTTGTTAAGGTCAAAGTGGATATAATGCAAATTAAAGAGGGGGGTCTCCACAGATTTCTAGTTTTAGCATGACAGAGGTGAAGAGGAAGGTACACAAGTTTGTATCTGAGGACCAAATCTCACCCACAGAATGAAGAGATATGCATTATGCTCCGGCAAGTGAGATTTGGAGGTTACTGTGGAACCAAATCCTCAGGTGCCATTTGCAGATGATGAGAAGACAAGTACTAGGTGCACTTCAAAAGCTGCCGATTTCTTCTGGTCTAATTACAAAAAAAAAAATCGCCAATGCAGATAGTTAAGAACCTTCATGTGTTGAGATTGTCAAACACATAATGTATTTCCATGATTTAAAATACAGTGATCAACTTCTTTCTTTTCCTTTTCTTTAAGAAAAATGATAGGGTAATCGCAGTCAGGGACAGAAACAGGTTCCACCACATCAGAGTGCACATGCTCCAGTTACGGTTTTCCATGTACTGACTTTGCATGATGGGATGTAAAAAACAATTGAAGGTTCATCAGTTCCTTATTTACCTTCTCTGGACAGAAGATGGGTCCCTCTCCTTTTTAAGTTCTGAGGCATATCAGGTTCCCAATACTTTCATGTATATAAATATGAGAATTTGATGAATAACAACAAAATTTATTGTATTCTCAGAAATCTTGCTATTGCACTCTCCAAATTTAGTCTACGAGAAAGAATGTGCATGGGTAAACATGTACCCAACAATTGGGATATTATCATACATAAAGTCGGTGATATATAATCTTACTCAATATGTACTGATGAAATGCCAGAAGAGATTTCTTTTAGCCTTGGATCACCATTTTCTAAATGAACACCTTCTGCATCTTCTCTGACAAGCATGGGTAAAACGCCTAGTGAACTCAAAAGCTTTATTGATGTTGGTACTAGATTCTCCTAAAGTAATAGCAAAAATAGCATCAAAACCTCCAGCTCCAGGAACTCCAGCCAACAAGACTCCTTCCATGCTCATGGTGGCATCCACGAGCCGAGTTTGGGATTCGGGCTCTATCTGCAGATCAAGAAAGTGAAACTCAATTTCTCAAAAACAAAAACGTGAAACTTTAGAAAAGTGAAATGCCCAATAAAATTGATGCCAGATGTTTAATTTTGAAGGAAAATATCACCAAAGACAACCATCTTTTTCATTATTATGTTTCATAACACAGTTCTGTTAATTTAAGTCAAAATCTGGCATGAGTAAACCTGAATAGTGCTTTGGGTTTCAATCACAAAGGTTTCATTTTGAAAGGTGTTAAATAAATAAATAAAAAGTTTCAAAGAAGAATAAAACAAGGTACCCGGAACACCAGCTGCCTTCCCCATCTTTTGCATGTAACATCTGATCTCAAGAAAGGCTTCTCTTGCACCCAGCAATGACCTTACAATTGATTCCTGGCACGAGTCTGCTGCTTGCTCCATCCACTGAATAGGTATCACAGTTCACACATCTTAACAACAAGCATCATGAAAAAACAAGAGAAGTATAGTCTCACTTATACCAAACCTAGTAATGGTACAGTTTAAAAAATAACACGTTGAAGTGGATGAGCAACGATCATTTAGATGAAATAAACACATTCTCAAACAGTAAGTAGGATGATCAAGTACTGAAAGGAGGAAGAAACACTAGACCGGAGGAAGCCTGTACATCACTGACAATACATTGGGAATAATCATGTTAGGGCAGTCAGTTTAATAATGAGAAATAAGCTAACTTCAGATGTATTAATGGATCAAATAGATTTTAATGAAAGCAATGACCATCTTTCCTCAGAAGTGGAGAAACGTTTCTTCTACATGAAGTAAACACATGAACACATCTACACTTTCTTCTTCCAGTTAACAACAATTTTTCTACAAAAAATGTTACACTTTTAAGAGATACTATGCAACAATTATGGGGCTAAAATAGTGTAAATATTGGTGAATAATGACTTATTTCAATTAATAGCTGAACTGTTATCATGTTGACATGAACTAATCAGTGTATCTTCTATGCTGAGCGCAGATTGTAACCTTTTCAAAAGTATAATGGCTACAGTTTCCAACGATGTATGTGTATGTTTCAAACTCCTCTTCTGCAAATTTCTTTAACAATTTGATTTGCACTTCAGCTTTGAGTTTGCTTCTCCTAATCTCTTCCATGTTTCTAGGGACCCTGGGGATCAGACTTCTGCCATTGCTTGACAGCACCCACCATAGAAGGGTAGATGATCCTCCGGTTCCAGGTTCTCCCTAGCACCTGCAAAAGAATAGAATGTCATTGCATATTAGGAAATATAAATCTCCCATCAGAATCCCTCAGGAACTGTATGAAGCAGTTCATTCCCATGCAGAAACTAGTATCTCTAAGATAACTGGATCAGAATGTCCTATGATCAATAATTGAAAGCCTCTTATTCATGGATAAGCAAGATCAATTTATGAACTCACGAGTGTCATTAATGGAGGCAATGAAAAATCGCTCTTCTCGTGATCCCACTTTCCGTTCAGAATATCAGATATAATCACGTGCAGGGACCTTCCCAGACTCCGCCTGTAGTTCCACAGTTTACAGTTAAAACTTTAAAAATTTCAAAAAGGAATCTCCATTTATTGCAGCAGTAGGAGGGGAAAGAAATTAGATTTTAGTCAAATTTAAAAAGTCTATAGAGACAGACCTGGATTAAAACTAAATTTTGAAGATAAATGTTCTGCATAAGTCAGAATCTGGTAACTGCTCACTATCAAATCTTGAAATGTCACACAAATATGCCACTCAAATAAGCATCTTAGCTATTGGAATGGTTTTACCAGATTTTCTGTTTATCAAAGCTTATATTCTTGCTGCATCTTTCTAATCAAGCTTATATTTCAATTCATTATCCAGAAACCTCACATAGTTCACCATTATGATCAGTTTCACAAGAGTCCATACTGAAGGAGAGATTCCATGCAGTATATATCTACCAATCAACAAATTTAGAGGCCAGCAAGCCCATGCACAAATAAATGTATATATACACTACTCACATATGATTGAATCAAATACAGAGAGAGAGAGAGAGAGAGAGAGAGAGAGAGCACCTGAGCAGCAGAAAGAACTTCAGGAGAAAATCGAACATAGCGTTGACTACCATAGACAGCTGAACTGACATCAAAGCCACTTCCAACTTTTCCTGTGCCATGCAGTGAGCACTTTGAGCCACAATATGAACTAAATCTAGCTCAGGTCCAGTCACTTTTTCCCTTGGTTGGTGTTAGTTGAATCTGAGATTAACAACTTTAAGGTAATGAAGAAGGCTTGCAACCACCGCAGTTGTCATAGCTGCAGATGAACCTAATCCGGTCTTCGCAACTTCTGGTTTGCAGTTTTCACCCTGAACATCTCCATTGAGCTCATTTGTGTTGAATGTAATCGATGAGAAAGGTGGAAGTGATGCCAATACTTCTGGTGTCAATGGAAGGCCACGTGCTTCAATCTGACTAGTTATGTTTGGTCAGAAACATCAGTCAACCGATCAAAGAAAGTCACAGCAACAAAAATGCACTACATGAAAAACAGAGAGAAGGAGGGCTTAAAATGAATCAAAGAGAAATTTAATAAGAGTGTGAAAATAGATACCAACCTGACTCCGAAGCAGTGAAATCATTGGAACCTAAGTTGTGATATCAAGACCTGCATGGAAATGGGGTAAAATAAGTCACATTATTTAAAAACAAAATTACACAAGTTGGTCTGAATCGATGCCACACAGGCAAATTATATAAAGAAAATAAAAATAAAACAAATAAAGAAGGATAAGGTAGCTATTATGGCACCTTGCAAGAGTAGCTTGTGTACAACCCATTGCTTCCCTTTGCTGTAAGAATCACCTGTGCTGCCGCAGCAGCATATTGCACAACTTGTTCTGCAAATGGGTTGCCTGAGTTGCTGAATTGTAGCCAACAGAAATATTCAGAACCTCAAGACTAAGCACAAGAATTAATTCATTCAGAAAGGAAAAGATCATGATTTGTTTCAGTTTACTGGCATGACAAGATCACATGGTGGATGTCCCATCTAGAGAGTTCTTTGGACATGGAATTTTCTTTTAAATCATTAATATGAAATCACATCCTCTTTTTGTCCTTATTCCTTCTTTTATCTTACTAAGTTGCAATTTGACAAGAAGAACACAGTAAAGATAATCTCAAAGTTAAGTCCCAAAACTTTAAGAGATTCGATGACTACTTAACAGAAAATTACCACGAGACCTCCCTTTACTAGAAAAACAGTCACAAGAAATGTTTTAACGTTGTTAATATTTATAATTTCACGTTGACAAAATGTTGCAAGAGATATAATAGTTGTATTTATCACAGCCAGGAGCATCGAACTATTTATCCTTGAAACAAAAAGTAAGGAAGGATTCCTTGTATTCAATGCAGAAACGGAAAAGAAATTATTTAAGAACCAACATTTTGCAAGATCAGAATTGAATTATATATCCTCGACGAGAAGAGAGGAAGCAAGGGCATTCATTAAAACAATCAAGGTAGAAGAAATATATAACACCCCAATACTCGCCTTGAAGATGTAAGACGAAGTTCTGAATTTTTAAGAGACAGTTTGTAGTCGGCCTCTCTTGACAGCTGAGGAGATCTTACTTTTACATCCGTCCATGCCTGCAAGTTCTTAGAAAAATCAATGTTATTGCTGACAAATCAGGGAAGAACAACACTCCGTTAGTTTCAAGGTTGTTATATCCGAACAATCATTTTAATTTCAGGAGACCCATTAAACTCAGGAGTACGAACGCACCCATGCCCAACTGTCAGGTTTCATCTCTTCGTAAAGCGGCTTCACAATCGCATAAAACCGAGCTGTTGTACTCAGAACAATCCCAGCATTTGGCCTCTCCAGAATCAGATACCCTCCAGTCATCAGAACCTTGCCAGGAGCAGATACAACTCTGCAATAACGAGTAAAAGATAAAGATCCACTTTGCACGACACACGAGGAGCATAAAAAAAAAAAAAAAAAAAAAAACAGCAACAAAAAGGATCTATTATGCTGTGAGCAATTGGAAGAATAACACGGTAACAAAGAGTTGCAGATGAAGAAATTTGTTGAATTCGAGAACTCAGAAATCACAAAATGGGAAACTGAAATTTCTGGTAAAACTTACACAGCCATTGCCAATCGTTTATCGATCTTTAATCACAGTTCGCTACCAGTGATTATCTCTGATAATAGTACAAGGACTACAACCATCCGACAGTGGAGCTAAACGAGTTGGACGGGCGGCAGTCTATTGAAGCCGGCGCTCAGCAGCAAAGCAGCAGCATAAATGAAACGATTTGCAATACGGGTCTGCGGGTTATTGGATTCTGGGTATGACCGCAGCCTTTGATGGTCAATTCATCGAATCCGGTCCGGAAGTCGTATTTATACCTCTCGTGCATTTGGCTGCGAATCTGGGTCACCGAGACACCACGAAAACCGGCACAAATCTAACGGTTCTCCGCCGATAAAGTGAATCAGCGAACGGAGTGATGTTTTGTTGTTATGTTGTGTCGATGTTCTTAATCCTAATGTATCTTACTAAACAACCTTCTTTTCTAGGCAAATCGTGCATACAAATACTTTTCTAGAGATATCAAGACAAAATACCTACCTCTAAATTTTAATTAGTTCCCCACAAACAAATTGGCATCAGCATTATTAGGTCCTCTTTCGTCCCCAAAACCTCAGCATTATCGAAATTCAACATTGTTGGGCTAATGCGTTTTCCTTATAAAATACACACTTGTTTGACGAAATGCCTCAGACAAGCACGTGATGCATGAACGAAAGAGTCCTTTCACTGGCCGGAGCTCTCCGTAACAATTAAAAGTGGCGAATTTCTACTTGGTTAAGTAAATGGAGCTTATTAAACATCTTATATTGGATTCAATTGATATAATTTGAGCCAAATTGAGCTCACGCCCACGGCAAATTAAGCAGCTTATTCCCTCACCAATATAGTATTCAATAGTACTGGATAGATGACCCGTGCATAGCTTTAACAACACTAAATAGAAAAATCCGATTACGACAAAGAATACGAAGTCCTCTATTCGTTACTCTACTCTAAAACAAGGGATACAAATACATTCAAGAATTCGACTACAACAAAGAATACGAGTCCTCGAGTTACTGAAGGAGATTCTTGTAATGTTATTAGCTGGAATGGTACGTAGAAGCCTTGTTCCTCCCCAAAAGCATGTTCTTGTACCCAATGGAATTTGAATTTACATTCCGATGTTGTTGTTTTCTGGGTCAATCTCTTATTGTATAACAATATATCTCTACTTTTATTATCTTTGTTTTAATAAGGTCATCATTTTTTTAAAAAAGTAAACTTAATTTCTTCCTGAGTGGTGATATACCATAAGGATGTAAAAGCCTTGCAGTAAAAACATGAAAGTATTGATATTATTTTTCTTTCGTCCTGCTTATATATGGCTGTACATAAGTGATACCTTAAGCACTAAATGATTTAAAACAAAAGGACTCTCTAGAGTCTAGAGTCTAAACCCTCCACCCAACTTCTCTTCAATACAGTTAGTAAAGGCTCCTATTCTCAACTCTGTGGGACAATACCAAGGATGGTTGTCCATGTGGAATCAGAACCTAAGTAGGGTACACATCTTGCAAGTAAGAGATGATATGAAGATGTGTTGAATGACAGATTGAACAAGTGTTGAATGTTATATCTATTACTGTTGAAACCATATGAAGATGCTAGCATCAATTGGCAGAAACCATGCAAGCTCCTAAGCAAAATGGCTCAAGAGATATCTCCAAAAGCCATTTGAAGGATGGTACTAGAGGCAGTGTATAGTATCATCAACATAAAGACATTAAAATGAAACATATTTAGACTAAGAACAATCCCAAATTGATGGAAACATAGAACCAAGAACAACGCTCTATTACGAATCTGTTTTCTTTTCGGCAACACTATTCTGTTGATATAATCGAAACAAAAACACTAATGCAATGAAATTTAAGAATAATAAAACCCCAAAATATATATGTCCAATTTCCCAAAACTCGTCATAAACTAAAACAATGTAACATCAAAGGTCTTCACCCATAAAAGTGAGTAGTGCAACAAGAGCATTCAAGCTCCTGATCTACAAACCAATATCATCACTCTGATGCCCCCGTGCTAATGGACGACCATTCCGGTGGTCCTATATATAAAAAGAAAAACAAGGGTCAGCCGTTCGAACTTGTAAATCTAGAAAAATGTACATATTTACGTACCAATCTGGAGATTTGCACCGGGAACCGTCGCACCCACGTCGGAAATCGGCCCGCGTTCGAAATTAAGAGTTTCCGGCGCCTGGGGCGCCGGAGAAGACGGAGGACGAGGACTACCCGGCTGATCGGCCTGTTGATCGTACCGGTACCAGCAGTTAGAACCCGTGTGGTTCCGCCGCCGGCAGATCTGACACCGGGTGGCGCCAGTTGCCGGATTCCGAGCCTGCGCCGGAGTACCCTCGCCGGCGGCCGACGTCCGGAAGTGGAGGTCGTAGTCCAGAATCATGGGCACCGCCCGGTCATACGACGGAGCAGGGTCCTGCATCATGATAATAGCAAAAATCGTGTCGTACCGGCGGCCGAGTCCCCGGAAAAACATCGCGAGTTTATCGGAATCCTCAATCGGCGACCGAATCGCGGCGAGGGACGCGCAGAGGTACTCGAACCGGGCGAGTACTCCATCATCGGGACGTCGTCCCCTTTTCCCATGACGGCGAGCTGTTTGCGGAGGCAGAGTACTCTGTACCTGGAGGGATTGAGGAACTGGGTCTCGCATTTTGCCAGATTTGGAGCGCAGTGTCGAGGCCGATGGCGAGGACGCAGGTCTGTTCGGTCATGGTGGACATGAGGCAGCTCATGACGAGAGAGTCCAGGCGCTCCCATTGGAGGAAATCGGGGTTGGGGTCGCCGTTCTCGGTCGCCGGAGGAGGGGGAGAGATGGTCCCGTCGACGTGGACGAAGAGGTCTTGGGAACGGAGAACGGGGACCCATTGGGTCTTCCATAGGAGGTAGTTGGATTCTTCTAGTTTGATGGTGATGCGAGAGGACAGGGATGGCAAAATGGCAAAGACGGAATCAGGGGAAGTCGCCATAGCAGAGAAGGATTTAAGACTGGTGAAGTAGGCCTGGGAAGAAGTAAGAAGAAGAAGGAGAAGAAGGAGAAGGAAAGAAGGAAAGGAAAGTTAAATATGGAAAAATTTCGTTGGAGAGAATGTCGGAGAAGGACTAGGGAAGAACTGAAAGAAAAGAGAAATTCGGAGAGGAAGTAGGATCAGGGAAAGTCGTCACGAGAGAGAAGCGGCTCACGTAATATTTAAATGGTTTTGACTCTTTGAGGATGGATGACCTAAAAATAAAAATCTGAAATAATATTTAATTTTCACTGTTTCTCACATACCTTCTTTTACTGATTTCTTTGCTCAACTAAATATGGATATTAAATATATTTTACTGTTTTAACCTGTGTTTTAAAATTGGAACAGGTGATCGAACCGGTGGAACATCTTATTCTGATTCAAGTAGGTTAAACTGGTGGTTTCTATGAGTTGTAACTTGTATCTCATTAAAAATTTTTATAATAAGATCTTTATATACAAAAAAAATTTAAAAATACAAAAACTATTAAAAGTTCTAAAATGGTAATTAGACCGGTTCAAACGGTCTGGTCCATTCTGGTTCAGCGAGTTGAACCGATAAAACCAACCAATCAATCGATTTTTGACCTTTTTCGATTTTAAAACAAATCGAACCGTTGGAATCCCGATAACGATTAAACCTACCAGGTTGGTTCAATTATTAAAACACTAGTTTTGTATGTGTAACAAACAATGTTTTAAACACTGAATTGGTTGAACCCGATTGAACATGTTAAGCCGAGTTGAACTCTTTGGTTCAAGCGGTGAAAGATTATATCGTAAATATTAAAAAAGGAAAATGCTAGTTGCACCTATGTACAATACCTATCTGGCGTACATGAGCGTATCCAACCAATCAATATGAAACACGATTTACCTAGGGTATATCCTTTAGAATTTAGGAATTTATAAAATAAAAATATTTTATTATTTTTTAAGTTTTCCTATTTGCTGGTTACATAATGTACGTGAGATAGGTATTGCATCCTAGCTAGGTGCAGCTACAATTACTCTAAAAAAATGATTCCTTTGCTCTTAAGAATAAGGTGTATTAGGCTCAAATCCTACCTCCAAAATAGAAATTTTTCCTCCTTTCTTTTGTCAAATACATTGTAAAAAACCAGACCGCACCAAACCGTTGGGTGGACCCAGTTTTGAAGCAATATGGGTCATTATCTTAAATCGAACTGGAATAAGTTTTAGTTCCAGTTCAATTGGGTTGGACTGGCCAGTTCGGTTCAGTTTTTAAAACACTCGAAATCAATCGAAATATCGTTTAAAAATTAAGTTTGTAAATGTCTTACTAAATATTTAACTATGTTTTCAATTCAATCTTTTTTGTAAGAGTAATGCTAGCTGAACTCCATCATGTACCGTGGCGTGCGGTAAATGACTGGCATCCCGTCTAGTCAAACAATAATTTTTAGAAAAATTATGTTATTACTTCCTATTTTACCTCAAAGTTTTCAATTGGCTGCATAGTTGGCGGACTAGGTAAGAGAAAATCTAGGGTTTCTAGTTTACCCTACAATATGTAAATAATATTTTATTAAAAAATAAAATCGTGTAGATTTTATCTCCGAGTTTATCTCTTCTTTTCATAATTTTTAATCACCAGTCTTTTGTCTCCAGCCACTCATCTTTTTAATTGGAATTTTCATTTAGTTTTATCAATAATTATAAATTTTCATTCATATTTTCACTAGGACTTTATTTATTATTAAACAATAAATTTTTACCATATAATATTTATCAGTTCTTCTTTTCTTCTTTTGAAGTGTACTAAAACACAATGAGAAATCTGATTAGGAGGCCACAAGTGAAATTCTTCATAAATCAATATTCCATACATATTAGAACTGACCAGTAACTTTACATAATGGAAACAATTCCAATTATAAGTGTGAGAAATCAGAATGTGAGGATCAATTGAGCAAAAACATTATCTTCCTTTAGTCTTTGACTTGTGCACAAAGAGATAGGAGAAACACTTATTTATACTAATCACCTACATGTATGATGCTTCACCTATAAATACATCTTTACTAATAGATGCCGTGTTCCACTAACAACCACAATGGTCTAACAACAGATGCCGTGTTTACAAATAGACACATCGTTTCACTAATATATGTCTCACTGACGACTAACACCAATAATAAGTCTTCATATAATAGTTTTATTTTGAAAAATACTGCATTTACTTATAAGTTAATACAGTTTACTTACTTATTTTGAACTGAAATAAAATACTCGACCCACTTCTGAGTTTGATGTTCTTTAATATAAAGACATGTTTATCCAGAATGGAAGATAGGTGTCTATAGGATAACCCCTTTGTACCCGACATTAAACATGAAGGCAGGTTTTTTAAAAACTACATAACATTCTTGCATATGTTATTCATTTATATTTCTAGTGATCAAAGTCTTTCAGTTGAGTACTTTAGACTTGTGAAAGGCGCGCGCTTGCATCCGATTTTTCTTCACTGTTCGTCATCTCTATTTTGGGGCCATAGAACTGAATAATGCGCCCATTAATCGGCTGCAGTGGCCTAGCATTATTCTGTGCATTCTGCATGCATGCCACAGAAACAAAAGAAAAAAAAATTACTAAGATCATAAACAACAACGACGTCATCGTCATGTTATATATCAAGTCTCGGAGACTTACATCATCAACTGCCTGCCTCAACAGTTTCACTTGTTTTCTTGAAACTGTTCCCACCTGAATGCGAAGAGTTCCAGAGTTGAGATGCCTCTCTGAAAAAGAAACAGATCTAGATGGGTACTGTTTAATGAGATGTACGTACGTACCTCATTTGAGACTGTCAGACGATATTTTCAGTGCATGGAGGGGTAGTGAGGGAGCCCATGTATCTGTAGTAATTCTTTCTGGCTACTTTGATGTGGTTGGGATTCACCAAGCCTACCACCTTCTCTTTCTCATGTCCGTCTGCAATGAACTTAATACTATTCTCCAGCTGATACAGGAAAAATCACAAGAGTTTCAGAGATGCAGAGAGAGAGAGAGAGAGAGAGAGAGAGAGAGGAGAGAGAGGAGAGAGAGGAGGGGGAGGAGGGTGGGAGGACTGGGAGGGAGGGAGGACTGGGAGGGAGGGAGGACTGGGAGGGAGGGAGGACTGGGAGGAGGGAGGACTGGGAGGAGGGAAGGGGAGAGGGAAGGAGGCTGGAGAGGGAGAGGGCGAGGGAGAGGGAAGGAGGGAGAAGGGGAGGAGGAGGGAGGAGGGGGGAGGGAGGGGAGGGAGGAGGGAGGGAGGAGGGAGGGGAGGGAGGGAGGAGGGAGGGAGGGAGGGAGGGAGGGAGGAGGGAGGGAGGGAGGGGGAGGGGGAGGGAGGAGGAGGAGGGAGGGAGGGAGGGGGAGGAGGGGGAGGAGGGAGGGGAGGGAGGGAGGAGGGGGAGGGAGGGAGGAGGGGAGGGAGGAGGGAGGGGAGGAGGGGAGGGAGGAGGGAGGAGGGAGGGGAGGGAGGAGGGGGAGGGAGGGAGGAGGAGGAGGGAGGGAGGGAGGGGAGGGGGGGGAGGAGGGGAGGGAGGAGGGGGGGAGAGAGAGAGAGAGGGAGGGAGGAGAGAGGAGAGAGAGAGAGAGAGAGAGAGAGAGAGAGAGACAGAGAGAGAGAGAGAGAGAGAGAGAGAGAGAGAGTGAGAGAGAGAGAGAGAGAGAGAGAGGAGAGAGAGAGAGAGAGAGAGAGAGAGAGAGAGAGAGAGAGAGAGAGAGAGAGAGAGAGAGAGAGAGAGAGAGAGAGAGAGGCGAGAGAGAGAGGCGAGGCTAGGTGAGGCTAGGCGGCGAGAGGCGAGCGAGAGGCGAGAGAGAGAGGCGAGGCGGAGGGAGGCGAGGAGAGGCGAGAGGGCGAGAGGCGAGAGCGAGAGGCAGGAGGGAGAGAGAGAGGAGGGAGAGAGAGAGAGAGGAGAGAGAGAGAGAGAGAGAGAGAGAGAGAGAGAGAGAGAGAGAGCGAGAGGCGAGAGAGAGAGAGAGAGAGAGGCAGAGAGAGAGAGAGAGAGAGAGAGAGAGAGAGAGAGAGAGAGAGAGAGAGAGAGAGAGAGAGAGAGAGGCGGCGAGGAGAGGAGGAGAGGCGAGAGGACAGACAAGGAGAGAGGCGAGAGGTGAGAGGTGAAGAGAGAGACAAGAGAGATGGGGAGGCGAGGGAGGCGTGAGAGAGGTGAGAGAGAGCGGCGAGAGAGAGAATCGCGAGGAGGCGACCAGGCGAGGCGGGCGGAGGCGAGAGAGGCGAGAGCGAGAGCGGAGGAGGCGAGCGGAGGCGAGAGGCGAGGAGGAGGCGAGAGAGAGAGAGAGAGGCGAGAGGAGGAGGAGAGAGGCGAGAGAGAGAGAGAGAGAGAGAGAGAGGAGAGAGAGGCGAGAGAGAGAGAGAGAGAGAGAGAGAGAGAGAGAGAGAGAGAGAGAGAGAGAGGCGAGAGGTGAGTGAGAGAGAGAGAGAGAGAGAGATTGTGCACGAGGCGACCAAGAGCAAGACAGGCGAGAGCGAGAGAGGCGAGAGAGAGAGAGCGAGAGAGAGAGAGAGAGAGAGAGAGAGAGAGAGAGAGAGAGAGCGAGAGGCGGGGGAGAGAGAGAGAGAGAGAGAGAGAGAGCAGAGGCGAGGGAGAGAGAGAGAGAATGAGAGAGGAGAGAGAGATGAGGCGAGGAGGCGAGGTGAGAGAGAGACAGAGAGAGAGGGAGAGGAGAGAGTCAGGGAGAGAGATGATGCGACACAGAGAGATGAGAGACACAAAGAGAGAGATGAGAGAGAGAGAGAGAGAGTTAGAGAGAGAGAGAGAGAGAGAGAGAGAGAGAGAAGAGAGAGAGAGAGAGAGGGAGGAGAGAGAGTGCGAGAGAGAGAGGTGAGAGGAGAGAGGAGGCGAGGCGAAGGAGGCGATAGGCGAGAGAGAGGTGAGAGAGAGAGCTAGGTGAGAGAGAGAGAGAGAGCGAGAGAGAGAACAAAGAGAGGCGGAGAGAGACAAGAGAGAGAGAGAGAGAGAGAGAGTGAGAGAGCGAGAGGAGAGAGAGAGGCGAGAGAGAGGAGGTGAGGAGAGGAGAGAGAGAGGCGAGGAGGTGAGAGAGGAGAGCGAGGAGAGAGAGGAGAGAGCGAGAGAGAGGCGAGAGAGAGAGAGAGAGAGAGAGAGAACAGAGATCAGAGAGAGAGAGAGAGAGAGAGAGAGAGAGAGAGAGAGAGGCGAGAGAGAGGCGAGAGAGAGAGAGAGAGAGAGAGAGAGAGAGAGAGAGAGAGAGAGAGAGCGAGAGAGATCAGAGATCCAGATCAGAGAGAGAGAGAAGAGATCCGAGATAGTTATTAGAGAGGGAGAGAGATCAGAGATCGATATCAGAGAGAGATAGAGATCAGAGAGGAGATCAGGGAGAGCTGAGAGGAGGCGATCGTGGAGTGCTGAGGCGTGATCAGAGAGAGATTTCAGAGAGAGATCAGAGAGAGATCTGAGAGAGATCAGAGAGAGATCTGAGAGGGATCAGAGAGAGATCACTGAGAGATCACAGAGAGATCACAGGCGAGATCTGAGAGAGAAAGATCCAAGAGAAAGATCCAAGAGAGATTAGAGAGAGAGAGATCGGAGAGATCGGAGAGAGTGGTCAGAGAGAGAGAGAGAGAGATCAGAAATAGGTCGGAGAGAGAGATTAGAGAGAGAGAGATCAGAAATAGGTCGGAGAGAGAGATTAGAGAGAGAGAGATCAGAGAGAGATCGGAGAGAGAGAGAGAGAGAGATCAGAGAGATCAGAGAGAGATCAGAGAGAGATCAGAGAGATCAGAGAGAGATCAGAGAGAGATCAGAGAGAGATCAGAGGGAGATGAGAGAGAGATTAGAGGGAGATCAGAGAGAGATCAGAGGGAGATCAGAGAGCGTTCAGGGAGAGATCAGAGAGATCAGAGAAAGATCAAACAGAGATTTCAGACAAATAGGAGATATTCAAGGAGAACCGGAGACTAAAGAGAGGGGAGAACTTAAGAAAACCAGATCAGAGAGAGTTTTACCGTAGATAGAAACGGGTCTTGTTTGCCAAACTTGTACAGCTTGCCGACCACAGCCACGTTCGGTAACTGGGTGGTATTGCTTTCATGAACCAAGTGAATCTCAAGATCATACCTAAACATGAGCACCCAAACACATATATACTTACAATTACCTACATTTCGCATTGATCTGAAACCACTCTGAAAGTCAAACCAAAACAGGGTTCACAATTCTTATATGATCCCAACAACAAGAACTGCCAGGGATCAACACAATTCTCTCCAAAATCCCGTAAGTAAACAAAACAAAACACTGCTTCTGCCTTAATTTGGAACTGAGTTTTCAGTACTAGTAATTAGATTTCAGTGAGAACTTTCACTTAGTACTCCTACTATGGTTCCATTCCCATAATTTTTGTGAATTTAAAGAAGAGAAAGGACCAACCTCTGGCCATCAATGGCGTGTTCAGAAGGCGAATGCCAATGACACTGTCTCAGCATAAACTCAGTTCCATTGATAAGTAGCGATCCTCCCCATTAACCCACTCCAACTGCATCAATTTGTCCCAGTACACAAAATCATGCAATGCTCTTTCATATGTAACAACATGCATGTCTCAGAAACAGCAAATTGAAAACTTGCTGCTTCTCCATGATCTCTTACCATTATATCGTGGCCCCTGTTCCTGATCGTCGCGTTCGACCGCCTGTATCTGATTCCCAATCGCCCCAGACTCGGCACAACCTCAACCCTCTCGTCCAATATATCAATGGGAGACTGCATCGTCCCGTTCTTGCACAAAACCCATTCCTCACGAAGCTCCCCAGTGTTCAGGCCCTTTCCTCTCCTTCAACGTAATCAAACCCTTCCTCAGGATCTGCCCAAAACAAGTAGATTAAAATCGGAAAAGCCAACTGGGTCAGATTAGTAAACAACGAAACAGAACCAAAAGAACAGAGTACGTTGAAATTAGAACAGAGTGTTGACCGATTTCTTGCGCTCTTGTTAAGCTCGAATGACGACCAAAGGCCAGCAGAACCAAAAAAGCTAGAAACTGGAAATGGGAGTATTTCTGAGTTCTCATGCTGTGATCCAACTACTGCCACAGGAGGTGGATTCAATCTCTACAAATTTATAGTAAATTCAGATGGAGACGACTTGTGTGAGGTCTCTACAGAAACAAAACGTTTTGAGTATGGTTCAAGAAAGATTCCAGAGAGGTTGCTTTCGAATCGCAGGGATAACTTAGAAACAGAGAAGTAAAAACAAAACTTACCAATTATTCTCTGCAGAACATTAAAAAAACGTGGTCGAAGATGAGCCGCCGAACTGATTGCTCTGAAGAAATTTTTTTTACAAAAAACAAAAAAAAAAATGGCTGGGGGTTATCGAATTACAAAAAATGACTGATCAGTATTGGATCTTATTATTACACTCGAATTACAATATTTGATCTTCCGCTTCTAGAGCTAGTTCTAGTTTAAATGGCCTTCGCATGCAAGCAATCGATAATCTGAGATCGAGAGGAGGAGAAGAGCTGAAGAAGAAGAATCACAGTAGCTTCTTTTATTGAAAAATCGTACGCAGTCCGCATCCGCATGCAAGCACGTCCTTTTGCATATCAATGCTCTTCAATTCCAACAATCACACTGGTACGACAGTGACGATTTTATGAACAGTTCAATGAGAGTTTGAGCTTTGGTTTTAAATACAATTCAGAAGCGAAATGCATGTATCCTCGAGGAGACATGAAAAGAGATAAAAAGCTTATTTATAACAAAAAATTAACTAGATGAAATATAAAAGTTATAAACATAAAAATAAGAAATAATTTGGTTATTACTATGATTAATAGAAGTATGATACATTAAAAATGAAATCAGGTCTTTATTTACCCAGAATTTAATGTTAGTTACTTTAAATTCTCAATAAATATAAACTTTCTCTTTAGACTAACCCCCTTACTAGAGTAATAGAAGTATGATACATCATTAGAGTACTTAATTATGTAAAATGAAAAATTCAGAAAACTATTTACAAATTTATAAAATAATTCCGTCAAACGAACATACGTCACATACCTTGGAAACGTCAAAAAGCGCGATTCTCGTGGGCTTTCGTCTTCGTCCACTCGACCAACCCCCCCGACCACGTTTGCGTACAGTATCTGCGTCTGTGTCGATCGCCATTGTTTTACCTTAAAACCACCTCATCACAGCTCACCAAAATTTTCTCCAATGGCCGAACCGTGTCAGACCCATCTTCTCCCTTTTCCTACCGTGGCTTCCTCGACTCTTCTTTCTCTCCGGCCCCCTCCTCCCTGCAAGTCAGGAATAGTACGTACTAGAGATCGATCAGAAATTTCGAATACAGACAGAAGAGTACATAGGCCAGGAATTAACAATACAGACAAAATTTTCGCACCCCGCCGCCGGAGCTTCCGCCGGCGGGTTTGGCTTCCTGCCGACGGAAACTATATTTCTAGTAGTTAACCTTTTCTTCTCTGAATCTCTGCTGCACGTTCATATTTTATACTATGGATTTAATAAAGTCAGAGATGGCGGCCGGCCGGGTAGGGAGATTTCTTTAGTCTATTCCTAGGCATGACTCGAGACGAGCACAACCACGACGTCAGATTTTGAATAATATGTTATCCGACTCCATTTTCTCTGCTTCAACTTCTATATAAGCTCAGGAAGTCTTCCCACTTTCCAGTATCTGTTACAGGGTTTGTTGGAAAGGAAATATTATCACCTACGTACTCGATGGAAAACTTAAGCACCAGTTCCTGTCTTGCCTGTTTCTTGTCTTGATTGTATTTTATTCGAGAGTTTTGCAAGAGGGCAAGAAGTAGGTAAGGAATCGTGAAACACATTGATTAGTTTGTTCACGATCTGTTGTTTTTTATGGTTAATTTATTAGTGTAGTGATGTAATGGGCTCGTTTTTGTTTTGCTTGTGTTTTAATTTGTTGTAATTTTTTAGAGGACGAGAGAGTTTGATTATGTGAAAGGAAGTGGCAAGGGACCTGATCAATGGGGAGAGCTTCATGAGGAATGGAGGCATGTAAGAATGGGGTATGCAGTCTCCCATTGATATGTTGCATGAGAGAGTGGAGATCGTGCCGGGTTTGGGGAGATTGAAGAGGAGTTATAAGCCTTCAAACGCGACTATGAAGAACAGGGGCCATGATATAATGGTAAGATGAATCAGCTAGCGAGTGCAACTTTTATGTTTCTTGGTAGATTCATAGGAAGAGGCTGAATTCTTTTATTTGATGCTTCGTTAATGCTTCCTCTTTGGAGAACTGCTGCTTACATTTAAGATCTGTTTGCAGTTGGAGTGGGCAAATGGTGGAGGATTTCTCTTTATTAATGGAACCAAGTTCGAGCTGAAGCAATGTCATTGGCATTCACCTTCTGAGCACACCATCAATGGCAGGAGGTAACAACAATCATCTAGCTAGCTAGCAGAAAAATGCAAAAATTAAGCTTTTACTGTGAAGAACATTCCTAAAACACAGTAAACTACCTTTATCGCCAATCAGTCCCTTAAGCATTAAAACTTGAAGAAACCTGACAGTAGTCACTCTTCAGGTTCGACATGGAGGCTCACCTGGTTCATGAGAGCACTGATAGTAAGGTTGCAGTTGTCGGAATCATGTATAAAATTGGCAGACCTGATACATTCCTTTCAGAGGTACTGATCTCATATCTCTCTCTGATCTCTCTCTGATCTCTCTCTCTCTCTCTCCCTGATCTCTCTCTCCCTGATCTCTCTCTCTCTCTCTCTCCCTGATCTCTCTCTCTCTCTAATATCTCTCTCTGATCTCTCTCTCTCTCTAATATCTCTTTCTGATCTCTCTCTCTTTCTAATATCTCTCTGATCTCTCTCTCTAATGTCTCTCTCTCTGATCTCTCTCTCTAATCTCTCTCTGATCTCTCTCTCTTTCTAATATCTCTCTCTGATCTCTCTCTCTCTAATCTCTCTTTCTGATCTCTCTCTCTCTAATCTCCCTCTCTGATCTCTCACTCTAATATCTCTCTCTCTAATGTCTCTCTGATCTCTCTGATCTCTCTCTCTCTCTCTCTCATATCTCTCTGATCTCTCTGATCTCTCTCTCTCCCTGATCTCTCTCTCTCTCCCCGATCTCTCTCTCTCTCTCTAATATCTCTCTCTGATCTCTCTCTCTCTCTAATATCTCTCTCTCTCTCTGATCTCTCTCTCTCATCTCTCTCTCTAATATCTCTCTCTGATCTCTCTTTCTAATATCTCTCTCTGATCTCTCTCTCTGATCTCTCTGTCTCTCTAATCTCTCTCTCTGATCTCTCTCTAATCTCTCTCTCTGATCTCTCTCTCTAATCTCTCTCTCTAATATCTCTCTCTGATCTCTCTCTCTCCCTCTCTCTCTAATCTCTCTCTGTGATCTCTCTCTCTAATCTCTCTCTGATCTCTCTCTCTAATCTCTCTCTCTCATCTCTCTCTCTAATCTCTCTCTCTCATCTCTCTCTCTAATATCTCTCTCTCATCTCTCTCTCTCCCTCTCTCTCTAATCTCTCTCTGTGATCTCTCTCTCTAGTCTCTCTGATCTCTCTCTAATCTCTCTCTGATCTCTCTCTAATCTCTCTCTGATCTCTCTCTCTAATCTCTCTCTGATCTCTCTCTCTAATCTCTCTCTGATCTCTCTCTCTAATCTCTCTCTGATCTCTCTCTCTGATCTCTCTCTCTAATCTCTCTCTGATCTCTCTCTCTAATCTCTCTCTGATCTCTCTCTCTAATCTCTCTCTGATCTCTCTCTCTCCCTCTCTAATATCTCTCTGATCTCTCTGATCTCTCTCTCTCTAATATCTCTCTGATCTCTCTGATCTCTCTCTCTCTAATATCTCTCTGATCTCTCTGATCGCTCTCTCTAATATCTCTCTGATCTCTCTGATCTCTCTCTAATATCTCTCTGATCTCTCTGTTCTCTCTCTGATCTCTCTCTCTAGCTCTCTCTCTCTCTCTCTCTCTCTCTCTCTCTCTCTCTCTCTCTCTCTCTCTCTCCTCCCTCCCTCCTCCCTCCTCCTAGCCTCTCTTTCTCTCTCTCTGCCAACTTTTTGTCTCTATTGCTCAGCTGATGGAAAGCATTAGATCAATTGCAAACACCCATGACATGGAGAAAAATGTTGGGGTAGTGGATCCAAAGGACATAAAGATTGGCAGCAGAAAATACTATAGATACATGGGCTCTCTCACAGTTCCTCCCTGCACAGAAGGGGTCATCTGGACAATGGTGAAGAAGGTATCAACTCCAATTAATTAATTCCTACTCCCCAAACAAATCTGTGTTTCTTTCAATTTATACGTACCCGTCTAAGTAACCCAATTTTCATTCCTTCAGGTGAGAACAGTGTCCAAAGAACAAATGAAACTACTCAGGAGGCTGTCAATGATGTAAGTCTTCTTCACTAAGACAAACATATTAATTCTTCTCCAAAAAGAAATGAGTGAAGTGGGATTGATATGTTGCTTGTACTCAATTAATGGTGTTAAAGGAATTGATTGCTTCTGGCTTGCAGAACGCAGAGGAGAATGCAAGACCCTTGCAGCCGCTCAACGACCGTGCCATCCACCTCTACATTCCGAAGCTTCAACATGATAACCCCATTGATACGAAGAATTGAGATATGGATCCATTAGTTTATTTGCAGTCGCCCATTGTATTGATTGTATTACTGTAAACAAGTAAATGGGGTAGTTATCTAGTCACCCTTCAGCATGACATTTACAATATTATTCATATTGTATTGATTCAGTATTCGTGCACAGTAGACTATTAAATAAACCAAAATTTGATTGGAATAGGTCTTTTTGTCTTATTTTAATTCTTAAAATAATCTTATCGTTATCTTCTTTCTTTTTTCAAATTTGCCTTAATATAACACCTCGAATATGATGACCAATCTCATTTAAAAAACCCGCCTGTAATAAGTATTATATATTAGTTACAAATTGGTTGACGAATAGTATGAACCATATAAAATGCATAAATAATTTCACAAATGATGCGGATAAAACCTTGAAATAAAATTCTAAATCACCTCAACTGTGTTTTAGAGATCCGGTTCTTCCTTCATTTGTTGGAAGATTAAAAGAGCTTCTACGTGAAAGAAATGTCGTTTAGCTGACAGCACGAGACAAATGAAAAAAGTAAAGCCTCCATTTTAATTTCTTTGATCGTATTCGCAGGTAATAATGGGGAAGCAGGTTCATTTTTCTTTCTTTATCTTTTTTTCTTTTTCTCAGTGGGATTTAAGCTTCAGTCTCCTCGCATGGATTTGCTTTAGTTTTCGAAAATAATTTTAAGAAAGTTATGTCGTAACTCGTGAATTTGTCTGTAACCGTCCGCACATAACTGGAAACTGCAAACAGTAGAGTACTAAAATCTGATTTTAATGTGGTTTCTGCAAGTTTTACAGATGAAAAGATCAGTTCTGGAGGATTTCTGATAATCCCTTTCCTTTTTAGCTAATCCCTTTCCTTTTCAGCTAATCCCTTTCCTTTTTCAGCTAATCCCTTTCCTTTTCAGCCATCAACCCTTCTAGAAATCAATCTCCTTCCGAAATCCGAACGGAAGAAGACAGGGCGACAGACACTACCCAGTTCTCGGAAGAAGCAGCCACGGCTGTAAACCGCGGAGAATAGTTGCCTGTAACGCGTCGGCGGCTATAAACAAAACCCAGAAAGACTTTTGGTCATACACTTTTCTAATTTGGTTGTAATCAAATTTCAAAATTGAACCTTTTGTGGGTAGTCAGAAAATGGATTACAGGTCTTCGTTTCTTCCTCTTTTCTGTTTTCATTGTGTGAAAATTTCTGGGTTGGTGGGTTCGCGAGGGGACAAGTTTTAGGTGTCTGAATATTTCTTTCATCTGTTCACACTTGGGGTTCCACTGTTGATTTATATATATTATCATAGAGCTTTGCTGTATATAATCCAGCTGCTGCTGCTTGGTTATGCAACATATTTTTCTATTCGTCTCGCTTCTGCAAATTTCCAGAGGAAAAACATGGCGAACGCAACTACGCGTCTGATACTTAGCTGTTCAGTCCTTCTGTTTGTCGTCCTGAATTCTGGGCGATCTAAAGCTCAAGAAGTTGGTATGAATCGCAGGTTTTTTTCATTCCGTGTTTTTTGGGTTTTGTTCAGGTTGTCGATCTTGCAATTTCTGATATTGTATCTGTGACTCCTGTTCCAGAAAACGAGAGGGAGTTTGATTACAACGAAACCAGCAGCAAGGGGCCTCAGCAATGGGGAGAGCTTCACAAGGAATGGGCAGATTGTAAGAAGGGAAAACTGCAGTCTCCGATAGATTTGTCTAGTGAGAGGGTGGACATCGTGCCAAAGTTGGGCAGATTGAAGAGGAGTTACAAGCCTTCAGCTGCGAAACTCAAGAACAGGGGCCATGATATTATGGTAAGACTGAGGAACTGGAAATATATTCTCTCTTTCTGCAAAGAATTGGTCGGATGAAATAAAAATAGCAGATTGTTAACCTTTCTCAGCGTTTTGTGGCTGATTACTGTAGTTGGAATGGACTGGGGGAGCAGGATGGATTTCAATCAATGAAACTCAATACGAGCTTCGGCAATGCCATTGGCATTCTCCTTCTGAGCATACCATCAACAGTAGGAGGTAAGCTAAATTCTTCAAAGATGTACGAGTAAAAATATGCCTGATCCAGATATGGGGTTAAACGTGTAAACGTGCTCTAGTGGTTGCAAGTAGGTAGTCTGCTAGTGTCACCTGGTACCATTTTCCCTCCAGTCGCCAAGTTTTGTCTGTGGGAGCATTTCGTCAAACATTTTCATTTTTCAACCTCTGCTACTTTACCCAGCTATAGCAGCCAAAATTTTCAACTGGCCTGAGTGAGTACACCGTCTTCCCACGACAAAAGGTTCATGATTTTGACAAAAATACAACATTTGGGTTCAAAGCAGAGAGACCATCTGCTTGACTTCATGAGAGTTAATGAATCAGCTTTTTTTTTGAGAAAGTGACTTTTAGTAAATCTCATGGGCCACAAAACAAACACCCTTCGACGAATGTAGCCAGTATTTATCAAAATGTTACGTTGATGTCTCCAGGTTTGACCTAGAGGCTCACATGGTTCACGAGAGCTCTGATGGAAAGATTGCTGTTGTGGGCATCATTTACAAAATTAGCCGACCTGACACATTCCTTGCAGAGGTCATTTCCTCTCACTCTCTCTAGCCCATTTTTCTAGCCTGTCTCTATCTCTTTCTCTCACGATCTTATATGTTTGTGGGGTTCTGAAGCAGCTGATGGAAGGAATAAGGTCAATTGCTGATACCCATGATGCAGAAAAAGAAGTTGGAATGGTGGATCCCCGACATATAAAGATAGGAAGCAGAAAAAGTATTACAGATACATTGGTTCCCTCACTGTTCCACCTTGCACTGAGGGTGTGGTTTGGAAAATGGTTAGGAAGGTACGCAGTTAGCATTTATTTCATACAACTTTTCTGGGCAACCATCAAACACATTTTTGTAATCTTTTGAAAAATGCCTTCAGGTGAGGACGGTTTCAAGAGTACAGATGAGACTGTTGAGGGAAGCTGTTCACGATGTGAGTTTCTGCAAAATTTACGTTTGGTTGGTGAGTAGGTCTAGTTATGTGCTTAACTAAAGTGGTTGTTTTGTTGCAGTATGCCGAGAGGAATGCTAGACCTATCCAAGTGCCTAATAAACGTCCTGTCCAGCTCTATCGTCCAAATGAGGGGGGGAACGAGCAAAATGTGTGATCAGGGTGGAATCAATTCTGTGAAATTCTTTCATTCTCATTTATTGATGGTTTGATTGTTGAAATTGGCATGTCCTTTCATTCATTGTACTCCAGAGTTTGAAACGGTGAAAGTATATATATTATTCTTTTTTTTTTTTGGTTGGTGCACCATTAACTTCTAATTGTTTTTTTTTTTTTTTTTGGTTCATGATGTACATGCTGTTGCATATCATGTCAAGGAAATTGTTACCCTTACCTTCCTCTTCCAATAACTCAAGAGACTGAGGCAAGAAAGTTATAAGTTTTGAGTTGTTAAAACCCTGTGGTTTTATTATGAATCTTTTAATTCTATTGCTCTTTCATGTATGAATTAAAAAGAACAAATGGGCATTAATAAAACATGTTTTGTTTACCTGTTCTCATGGACTAGACCAACTTCAAACCACATAAAAGTCTTTGTTATTTTTTCATTAATTTATGACTTTATTTTGCTGTATGCCATCTATCACAAGGCTATTTTTCATTCAGACTAGGATATGAGGCCTATAACAAGTCAAGTAAATGGTAATATTAAAGATATTTAGATAAACCGTTAGTATGGTATATAGACACTAAAAATGTTGGGTGGGATGGTCAAAGTAATTTTGCAGGAGATGTTGATTCTAAACTCAAGCACAATTTACAAAACCAAATATGGACTTGAAACTCGTATCCAGACTAAGTTGATAGATATGAACTATAGTGTCATATGAACAGCGTCAATGTGATTTAATAGGATTTAAAAATAAGTTGATGAATGGATCAACGGCAAAACCACAATTTGAAACTATGCACACATTTTGGTTTGCTTTCGTCACGAGATAGGCTCAAAAGAAGATTTGGATATTAATTGGATGTGAAAATCAAAAGTAAAACTATAGATTTAAAAATACAAATGTAAGCGTACGTACTTAGCTTAGGAAGAATCATAAGAGTGTGATGCTTTGAATGAAGGCGGATAGCTCCAAAAAAAAAAAAAAAACATTAAAATGCTAGCACTTGTGTATTCTTTTACAAGCCATACAGCTCCAATCAACTCAGATTTTAAATTTTAAACTCATATTTTGGGTTGATAAAGAAAAAAATTCACTAATTAGCTCATTTTGTTATACTTAAATTCCTAATGGAACACTCAAATAAATGGTCCTACATTTCAAATTTAAGACGATTCAAGGACTTGGTTTTTGGGTATCCAAATATATTTCACTCTTTTTTTCAGTTTGAGGTTTTTTATTTTCATCTTGAAGGTCTGTTGCTTTTGCTCATCATTTCCGGTTCTATCTGATGCTTTTTGCTCATCATTTCCAGTTCTATGTTCAGTTTTAAAAACTTGCTGACTTGTTTTTAAAGTATTCCCATCTTAAGGAGGTTATCATTTTGTTTTATAATTTGTATGCGTTTTGAAGAGTTTCCTTTTCTTTAGGCTCCAAACTCTATTTCCAAACATGTGAGCTGTCTGCAAAGAATTTTGTTCTCTTTTACCTTCCTTTTTGAAAGGATTGAGCTTTTTCTAACAACACCCAGATTCGATCTGATTCCTCACAAGCCTAACTATATCCCAAATGGACAAATATATGCACATTCCAATTGGAAGAGGAGGCCTTAGTGGCTGAATCACTTTCTAGCTTCTTGTATGTGACCTTGGTTGAATCAAAGAAGGATTGATTCCCAAGCCTCTCTGCTCATGGCATTTCCTAAAATCGAACCTGACCTGCAGGTCCAACCCGATTGAATTGGAACCTGAACATTTTACCCCAAAATCGTTTGATCATTCAGGTTTATCCGGGTTGCCCATGAGATCCAGTGGGATTTGAACTCGCAACCATCTATTTTCTCATAAGATTATTAAACCAACACAACCCATCAACTTCTAGCATTTTTATGAACTGATATTCAATATATTATGATAATTTCAATATGCAATATTTAACAGTTAAAAACCATTGGTGTAACCCGGCGGGTCCAGATTTTAGAACATTGTTTTGGACTGTTAAAATTTTTAAGAAAGTATAACGAAAATTTAATATAAGTGTTGTTTTCATTTAAAAAAAAGCGTTACCTAGTTATTTTTAACAGCTTTTAAAAATTCTTATTTAATATTTTTTTCTCCGCACGGGTTTCATTTGGTAGATGCGCCTATAAATGACAAAACGAGATTAACTGTAGGCTGTTGGAGAAACTGGAACGAGATTCTCTGTATGCCTTGTGCTCCGCGTGTCTCCGGCGCCAGGGTCAGGGGCTGCTCGGTCTAATTAATTTTCGCACTTCCAAAGGTAATCCTGCGTGCGCTCGAATTGGATTTGCTTCTGGCCTTTTTATCTTTCATTATTCTATTAACGGCAGAGATTGCTGTTATTTTGTCATAAAATCGTTCATCTTTGGGTTGAAGTGTTTATAACGAACACCCGCAATGATTAAAAACTGCGTTGGGATTTACCTAGGTCGTGACCCAGAATTTTTTTAATGAAAAAGTGGTTACTTTTCCTATCTTCTTGAAGTTCTGATGGTTGGCTTGTACTCAGCTCTTTTCATTGTTATTCAGTGGGGGTGTAGTCGACGTTAAATCCGGTCTGGTGGGGTATGTAAAAATACAATTGATTTTGAAAAGAAAAAACCAAAATTGGGGGAATCATTAATGAAACTAAGTAAATATATGTTGCAACTTTTTCTATATTCGAGTGGATTACCTTTTCTTTAGTCTTGAGGTTGTGGTTGTAGAGTTTTAGTCTGCTCTTTTCGTTTAGATCCAGTGGGGGTTTGGTCAGCTGGGAAATTGGGTGAGGTATGATAAAAGAATAGGTGAATTTGAAAAAAGAACGACACCCTTCTTTTGTAACAACGGCTGGTACACCCTTCTTTTGTAACACTGTTTTAATGACCTACATAAAAAAGTAATTGGTCCAATTTCATAGTAATATATCTTCTGGAGTTGAATTATACCTGACCCTGTTTGATGCGATGTTAAGGAGGACAAGATATGCATTTTGTCTTATGTTATTCACATAATAGTTTTTGTTGTTTACAGGTTAAATGTTACCTGGATTTGCTATCGGCCAGTCTCCCAGAAGTATGTTTTGCTTATTTGGCTAGGAGCTGCCAGCTTCCTCTGCTGCTCATCACTGAGTTTTATTAGTATTTGTACTTGAGATATTTACTTCAATGAAACTAAGGATATATACTTCTGTTCATTTGTGGAAGAATGTTAATTCTGTATAGGATATAAGCAGATTTTTTGCGGATACTTATTCTATCGAAAAGAGATGCAGAAGCAAACATGGAAATGGGTCCTCGGTGTACTGTATATATTGGCTGTTGCGACAATCTGGATTGGTGCCAGTTATATTGTTCAGTCTGTTGTAGATTCAGGCGTTTCTCCATATCTTATCACCTACATCTGTAACTCACTGTTTATAGTTTATTTACCAATGGTAGAGATTGCTCGGTACTGGGAAGATTCATGGAAGAATTTTTTCATTGGGAGTGGGAATACAGATTCTAGACAGTTACAATCAAGAGATTCAGAGAAGGCGGTTCTTCTTAGTGAGAGCAGGTCCCCCTCTGGACAAGATGGTTTAAATCAACAAGCTGTTGTTGACCCAAAACAGAGTCAGTGTGGAAAAGATAAGGACTTGGAAGCTGAGTCAAAATGTTCTGATTTTTGCAGTCAGTCAAGTTGTTCGACCCAACAGGAAGTAGTTGCAAATGAAGCTGCAAATAAAGGTTTGGATGCTAAAGGGCGCTGGACACGTACTAGAGTGGCTAAAGTCAGCCTTTTGATCTGCCCTTTTTGGTTCCTTGCTCAGTTAACCTTCAATTTCTCACTCAAGTATACTACTGTGACGGTATGCATTTGTAACTTGTGATGATAAACGTCTTTACGTGTATTATGATTTGTGTTCTCCAGAGATAGTGGTTTAAAAAGGAGCGCAAAAAAAGTAGGTTTGATAGAGCAAGGAGAAGAAGTAAGAGCAGAGAGGAAAGTCAATGAGAGAAGTGTTAGTAGAGATCATCAAAAAAAAATGAAGGAGAGGAAATATATTAAGAGGTTGACATGAATCCTCTGTCGTATTATTCTTGTGCCACTTTGATTAATGCTAATATTCCCTGAATTAAAACATAGTAAACAGGTCGAACAGTGACTAAATTACACAAAATCAAAAGGATAAGAGTAATTTAGATTTTTTTGATCAGCATTTGTGTTTTAGTGGCATTGTCTAGTTGAATGAATCTCTCTTTCTCTTTTGCAGTCGAACACAATTTTGAGCAGTGCTTCTAGTCTCTTCACATTCTTGGTGTCTTTAGCTTTCCTGGGTGAGAAGTTCACTTGGGTAAAACTATTTAGTGTTCTTCTCTGCATGGCAGGAACAATTATAGTCAGTTTGGGTGATTCAGAGGCAGGAGCTAGTTCAGTAGCTTCAAACCCACTTCTTGGTGACATTCTTGCTCTTGTTTCAGCTGGACTATATGCTGTTTACATCACACTTATTAAGTAAAAGTTACGGATGAAGATAAAGGAGAAGGCCAGGCCAGCATGGCACAGTTCCTTGGGTTTCTTGGGCTGTTTAATCTTTTGATTTTTTATGCCAGTTGCTCTTGTTCTGAACTTCACCAAGGTTGAGTCGTTTCATGTGCTGAGCTTGGAGCAGTTCAGTCTAATTGTTGGGAAAGGTACGTTTAGGAATATTTCCAATGTATCATATTGCTAATGTTGTCAACTCTCTTATCATGATTCAGAACGCATTTATTTTCTTCTTTGCATGAGGAGCATTATTTTGGTGAGTGCAACCTGGTTATCGTGGTGGCTTCTCTGTCAATTTATGTTTAAGGCTAGAGACCACAGAAACTGAAGGATTTTTGCTTCGAAGAGAGAAGTAAAAAAGAATTTTTTTTTTTGTTTTTGTTTTTTGTTGTTTTGATCTCTGAGTTTGTTACATCTTATTTGGGCAGTGTTGAAGTGACACAAATTTCTTTTACCTTGAATAAAGGTCATGGCTAAAAGCTGAACAGGTAGTCTTGGATGAGTTTGGCTTCCCTTTTTTCAGGCACATGGATTACACACACTGCAATGCTCTGGCAGTGAATCCAAAAGCTTATATCACTAACCCATTTGCCCTGTGAGCCAAAAATTGGTTTGGTTTTCTGTTTAAAAGAAAATATGGAAATTTTAGTTACTAAGTGCAAGTTAATGATGTGAAACTAAGCATAGCTCAGTGGTAACACAGAGGGTTGTGTAAGGGGAGGTCTTGAGTTTGAGTCTCCTGGAGTACGAAAATTGGAGTAAAAAATATATGAAATGGAATCAATCTCTTAAAAAAAAAAGTGCAAGTTAATGATAGTTACAATCATTTCCTGATTGTGGTAAGATTCCTTTATTAGCATTTAGTACTAGCTTCAATGCCGTGTTTAAAATTGTCCTTTTGAAGATTTTTGAATGTTATTAATAGTGTAGTTTCTTGTGCATTGCATTGGCTTTTGTTTGGTCTATAGAGTATAGCGATGATTGACTGAGTACATGTTGTAAGTTTACAAAAGTTGGTCAGGAATATTTCTTTATATGATGGCATTGTTTTCTCGCTTTCTGATCCATGGTTACCTCCCAGCCAAAGCAAGTTACTACATACATTGTTTGCTTTAGTTCTCGATGTAGCAGGGAGATTGAATTTCTTGACTTGTTTTGTGTTTTTCGACCATTAGCACCCAATTTCTTTGGCGCTGGGAAGCGTTTACTATCGTGTCTCTTTCACAGGTTTGCTAGATAATGTACTAAGTGATTACCTATGGGCAAAGGCGGTCCTCCTAACTACAACAACAGTAGCAACTGCTGGTCTTACAATTCAGGTTCCCCTAGCTGCTGTTGTAGATTCAATAACGGGCCATGCCCCGCATCTTATGGACTACCTTGGAGCTATAGCTGTTATGATTGGATTTGCGGGTATCAATATCCCATCCGACACTTGCTCACCTTCAAGTACAATCTGTGAAGAGCCAGAAGATGAAATTCTTGCTATTGGTGATCGGACACCAAACTCTAGGATGAATACGGATACTGGCTCTTAACATGCATGGATTCCTAATAATCTATACCCTCACGGTTGCTTGTTTCAATTCGGATGCAGATTTGTCTTATATTTCAGAAAGAAACTGTACAATTTATGTTGAGCTCAAATATTAGGCAGCCTGGACATCTCTTTCTGTATATTTTGTGACAGTTGACTGTGTCCATTGAAAAGTTGATCTTGGACGGTGGCAGCCAAATTCTGCTGTTGTATTAGCATCGATCTCAAATTAAGGTAACTGGTTCCATTTTGTTTGTATATTTGCTTATGCTGCAAATTTCATTAGTATCTCAGTTATTGTCAGGTACATGACTCATCAGGTCACTTGATATTTTGTTAATTTGTTGTGGATGTTGGAGTAGCTCAAGATTTTGGTGTCTGGACTCGTTTTTATTGAACTCAGCAAGCTGAATTGGATCGACTGAATTGAATGTAGATGAGGAATATATTTGGAGTAATTAAGTAGTTTCTTTCCATACTGAAACATGGGATTGTGGCTGGCAAACAGCGTCATAATTCCAAGAGTTCAAGCTTATCCCTCATAAAATTTTTGCAAGTTCCTCACATGAGTTACAGGTTCATTTTGCTTTGGATAACTAGTCTCAAGCGTTCATGAAGCTTAAAATGAAAACGGGCCATCATAAAATCAGTTTACCAGCCAAACAGGCAGAGGCAGAACCAAAAAGTTTTGAAGGAGTTAAAAGTTAAAACTTTATAGGAGAAATGGTTTACTTGAAAATATATTACGAACGACGATGGATTCATCACAAAGGCTATGCAACAGAAGAAAAGAAAACGAGGGAAATTATTACGAACGACCACTTAGAGAAGAAGTGAAGAAGAAAGTCCATGGAGAGCTGTCGGCCAAACTTAATTTGCATATTTATTCGAAGCAGGCGACGTTATTCAACAGAGAGCAACAAAAAAAAAAAAAAAAAAAAAAAAAAAAAAGAAGCAGAAGAGTTGGATATATTGACGTCGCGTGAGGTTGTCTACCGAGCTGGTCGACGACATGACAAGCTCAGGCAGTGGAGACCCGACGAAACCTTTGTGATTAAATTCAGCTCACGGTCTCCCAATTTCACCAAACGACCCAAGCTTGCCGCCGACATTCAGTCTTGAACCCGAGAGGCTCGTCCTGTCTCTTAAGCAGAAAAGATGAGTTGTTGGTTTCCTGGTTTATTGCACTCGATTTTTTTTTTTAATCAGCCACTTATATATCTTGAAATTCTTTCTGTAGGTTAGTATCTTGAATCTTGATACAGTCTATTCACTTTTTCTGCTTTTTTAAATTCTGTATTTTGTTTTTTTTTCCTCCGTGAGTTATTCCTTTTGGTTCTTAATACATTCTTGTCTTAAGTCCTCTTATTTGTCTCCTGATAATCTCTGTCAAGTGTTACTGTGAGTCATTATTATTTTTTGTTCGGTTGTTCTATTGGTCTGTTTTTTATAAGCCTTGGCACTTAGATTTTTTGTTCAACTTCTTTAGTTCGATAAAGAACTCATTGAGATGCATTGAGAGGAAAAAAAACCTGAGGGATGCAAGAGAGTGAGCTAGAGGATAAGCGGTAAAAAAAAAAAAACAGAAAGAAGAGAGAAAGGAGACTGTGAGTCAGCTGTAGAGTCTTAAGAAAAAAAAGATTGAAAAAAGGAAAAAAAAAATGAAAAAAAGAAAAAAGAAAAAAATGAAAAAATGAAAAAAGAAAAAAATGAAAAAAATGAAAAAAGAATAAAAGAAAGCAAAAAAAAGGAAAAAAAGAAGAAAAAAGAATAAAAAAAATTACTCAACTTGGACTCAGTTATATGGTTTCCTAAACCTTCAAGTACTTTTGTCTTGTAGCTACCATGTCAAACCATGGGAACGAGAGTGCTCAAGGAGGAACAGAACCAAGGGTGATCATGGAGGCATTATTAGGTGAGATGAGAAGAGTGTTGAGGTTGGAAATGAAACAATTTCATGTAAGGATGGCCAAAAGTGAGACTGGCCAACAAGAGTTTCAATTATGAGGCAAAAATTTAGGAAGCACAAGGGGTTCCACGAAGAGGAGTTAAAGAAGAATTTGATGAAGGTGTTGATGATTGAGAAGAAGATAATAAGCGGACAGGAGGCCATCAAAGAAGATTTAGAGGGTCAGGGAAGAGGAAATATTGGAGTTATAAAATGAAGGTCCCATCTTTCCATAGAAAGAACGATCCTGATGGCATATTTGAGAAACTAGAATACAATTTGTGTGTGATTGTCATAACTACTCCGACCAAAAGAAGGTGAAGCTTGCAACCATCGAATTCACAGATTATGTTGTGATTGGATGTGATTAATTCATAACAAACCCAAGAACGAACAAAGAGGACTGGTTGACACATGGGATGAGATGAAAGCAGTAATGAGGAAGCGGTTTGTGCCTTGTTATTACTATTGGGTATTGTTCAGGAAGTTACAACACCTCAAGCTATGAAATTTATTGAACTAACGTAAAAAAACGAGTAAGAGAACTAAATTAAATACGAGTAGAAAAGAGAAACTCGAAGGAGATGGCTCAGGCAGGAAGAGGAAGAAAAAATGAATGAAATTCATGATGTTGTAGTAGTATATAACACATCCTCTCTAATATTTATAGACTACAATGAGAACCTGTAAATCAACTATGACTCTAACTCTAGTCTAACTTGAACTGTAATTCTAATCCTGTAATAATTACTTCACATGAATAAGACTCTAGAAGTCTCTCTAATTCCACCTCTTAGAGTTCAATTAGGACTCATAAAGGTAGGTCCAACTCCAGTCAACATCTACTTGTCTTGACCATGTCGTACATGGGCTTGGGCCCATGTTTGGTAAGAGAAATAGAAGCAGAAGGCTTGCATAAGTATGAAGTTTGCATCAAACTTGGGTCATCACGCGATTACTTTCCTTTACTGTTTCTTGAATAGACTTCTTCACATTATTCCCTTCATTAACAGGTTTCCATAGGCACTGACTTTCAGCAATGCCAATATTTCAACCTCATAATAAGACACTCTCTAGTCCCTTCATCCTCATAGGCAATATTTTAGCCTCATATACTATGAAGGGTACCACACTGAAACCAAATAGTCACTGAATTATGTGTCTTACATACTCCCCCTTACCCGCAAGGGTAGTGCCTTGAAAGAATGTTAAGAAAGAGGTAAACTCTTGCATGTCTCAAATAAACACTATGAAGAAAACAATGTGTTCCTTCGTTTCAAGAAAGAAACGAAATCGAAGCACCGCCACAATACATTCTTAGAACTGAGAGCTGCACTAGAGAACTGTGCAGTGACGCGGCCAAGCAAAGTGAGAGTGCATCTGCTTCTGAAACAGAGTTCAATCTCAGAACTAAGGGCTGAATGAAGATAATAGGTCAGCAGGGCGGCCGAGAGAAGAAAAAACGATACTATTGCTTTTGAAACAATTGACGGAGGTTCGGACAACTTCGTAATACCTGCTTGCGAACTAAGATCAAAATAACACTGCAAAAGAAACATAATAGAGTGTCCTAGTGACTAGTTTCCTTGTTCCAATATGTATTTCAGCAACAGTCTCTCTCTCTTTTTTAAATAAATAAATGGATGATCAGTTTAGTCTGAGTTGAGTTGAGTCAAACCGACCCAAACCAAATCAAAGCGAACCGAACTGGGCTGACCTGAGTGGAACCAAACTGAACTGAATTAAGCCGATCTGAACCTGACCGAACTGAACAGTCCAGTCCGAACCGAGTTGCAGTCTAACCAACTCAAGTGGTAATTGAATTAAATTGAGCGACCTAGGTAGCAATGTTTTCTGGAGTTGCAAGGAAGCTGTCGGGTAAAGATGAGAGGCAACTAAAAGCCCTTACCAGAGTCCCTCAATGATTTGCTATGGACGGTTGCGGTAGAAGGCGATTCAGAATGCAAGACGAAAATGAGAAGAAACTAGAGCAGAACAAGGTCGTCGCAGGGCATGAAGCAGTACAGGAGGCGCAGCAGCAGACGGCTTCAGGGAGTTCAGCGACAAACCGAGTCTGAGGGGCTGAGAGGCCGAGGGGCCGCGCCGAGCAGGGGAAGGCCGAGACGGGAAGGCCAAGACGAAGAAAACTGAGACGGTGAGAGTCGAGAAGGAGAGGGCCGAGAAGGCAAAGGTGGGGGCTGTGGAAGCTGCCTTTGATGAGGGGTGGGAGGAGTGACGGAATCGATAGGGAAAGAAACCTTCAAGACAGTGCTTCGACTTGTAAGAGAGGAGCGAGTCGATGGCAGAATAGGCAACAAGCAATAAGTCAAAGACCGAGAGACAATAATTTAGATCATAGCTTCAACGAGAGATCACAGGTTCGGCGAGAGATGAACTTCGGGAAAGAAACCTGCTTAGAGCTAGAAGATGCACGTGTCAAACTGTAGCTCGGAAGGAAACCTCTTTGATAACATGTGAAATTTATTGAACTAATGTAAAAATGTATAAGAGAACTAAACTAAATACAAGTAGGAAAGAGAGAACTAAAAAAGGAGACGGCTCAAGTAGGAAGAGGAAGAAAATAGGAATAAAATGCATGATGTTGTAGTAGTATGTAACTTACTTCCTCTCTAATATTTATAGACTACAATGAGGGCATGTAAATCAACTATGACTGTAACTCTAATCCTATAATAATTACTTCACTTGAATAAGACTCTAGGAGACTCCAATTTGACCTCTTAGAGTCCAATTAGGACTCATAAAGCTAGGTCCAAACTCCTGTCAACATCTACTTGTCTTGACCTCGTCATACGTCGGCTTCCACTCATGTGGGCTTGGGCCCATGTTTCTCAACACAAGCAAGGGAATCACAGCATGAGGATTATTTCCAGGAGATGGAGGCCTTGATGAGGAGGGCCAACGTGGACGAAGATCAGGAGTCTACAATGGCTACGTTTTTTATGGGATTAAACACCGATGTTGCTTAGGTAGTAGAGTTGCATCATTACTTTGAGATGGACGACATGTTGCACATGGCTATTAAGATGAAGAAGCAACTCAAGACGAGGTGTAACAACTGACCTCAACGATAATCGGAACCACTGAACTGGAAGAAGAGTTTTTCAGGAGGAGAAGGAAACACATCTAAACCTCAGATTGAAGCCATGACAATAAGTCTGAACCTCTTTCATTTCATAGCCATGACAATAAGTGTTATAAGTGTCAAGGTTGGAGCACAAGGCTACAGGGGAGGTGGTTAGTGATGACAAAGATGATGCTAACGTCCTACCACTCATTGGGAATGATTCAGAGGAGGAATGTTTATCAGATGTAGAAGTCACATTAGTGTCTAGGAGGCATTGAATACACATGTGCGTGAGGAGGATAATGAGCAGCGAGAAAATATTTTTAACATGGTGTACCGTAAGAGACAAGGTTACAATATGATAATATATAGAGGTAGTTGCACCAATGTCTCTAATACCACAATGGTGAAGAAATTTGGATTACCAACCATGTATCATCGTCGACCATATATACAAGCCGCAGCAATTCAATGATGGAGGCAAAGTCTGAGTCACCAAGCAGGTTCTAGTGTCTTTCTGTATTGGATGGTATGAGGACGAGGTGTTGTGTGATGTAGCTAACATGGATGTGGGACACCTACTACTCGAGAGACCATGGCATTTTGACCGTCGAGTGACGTATGATGGTTTACACTAACAAATACTCCTTGTTGTACAATAACCGACTCATTACCCTTATGCCATTGACACCAAAACAAATTCATGAAGATCAGCCCATGTTGCAAAAGGAGGGAGAAACAAAGAAAATTTTCCAAAATAACAAGAGCGAGAGGATAGCAAATGAGAGTTGCAAAAGAGAGGGAGAGAGAAAAGACAGGTGGGACAAAGTGAAGTGAGGAAATATCACAAGGTTCACAAAATAAATTATTTTCAAGGGTGTGAGATGTGAGGAGAGCATTGTTGACAAAGCAGCCAATGATTTTACTTTTGCATAAGGAGGTTACACTTTTGACTAACACTTGATATTTCTTTCACTAGTGTCATTGTTTCTCTTTGCAGGAATTTAAAGATGTGGCCATAGAGGACATGCCTGCCAGGTTGCCACCTATCTATGGCATAGAACACCAAATTGATCTTGTACTCGGTGTCACACTACCAAATAGACCAGTCTATCGTAACAATCATGAGGAGAAAGGAATTGCAACGGCAAGTGGAAGAGCTTCTGGTTAAGGGGTATTTATAGGAGAGCATGAGCTAGTGCGTGGTTCCAGTGTCATTGGTACCGAAGAAGGATGACACATCCAACATGTGTGTTGATTGCCGCACAATCATTAACATTACGATAAAGTATAGTTTTCCCATTCCTTGTTTGGATGATATGCTTGATGAATTGCATGGTGCTTATGTCTTCTCCATAGTTGATTTAAAGAGTGGGTACCATCAAATTAAGATGAAAGAAGAGTGTGAGGGGCAAGCAGGTTTTAAAACTAAGTATGGGTTGTATGAATGGTTAGACTTGCCTTGTAGCTTAACCAATGCACCTAACACATTAATGTGACTTATGAATCATGTTTTGCATCCTTTCATTTATAGATTTGCAGTGGTATTTTTTAATGACATTCTAATTTATAGCAAGTCCTTGGCTTAACATATAGTGCATTTAAGAGAGGTTTTTGTTGTCCTTAGAAAAGAGAAATTATATGCTACCCTCCAAGAATGCACTTTTTATGGGACCATGTTGTTTTCTTGGGTTTTGTTGTGAGTGCTATAGTTATACAAGTTGATAAAGAAAATTGAAGGCAATTCAAGACTGGCCCACACCAACGAATGTGACACAAGTGCAGAGCTTTCATGTTTTGGCGAGCTTCTATCGCCTCTTAGAAAAGGAATTTAGCACCATCGAAGCCCCGGTTACTGAAGCAATGAAGAATCATGGTGAATACAAGTGGAGTAAAGCTCAAGAGGAGGATTTCCAAACAATCAAGCACAAGCTAGTCAACCATCTTGTGCTCGCGTTGCCTAACTTCAATAAACCATTCAAAGTTGAATGTCTTGCTTCAGAGTAGGAATTGGGACGGTTCTCATGCAAGATAGAAGGCCAATTTCATATTTCAGTGAGAAGCTCACTGGGGCTACCCTCAATTACCACACCTATGACTAGGTGTTGTATGCGTTGGTCAGGACGTTGGAGACTTATCAAGTATAAACAAGGTAAGGATAATGTGGTTGTCGATGCCTGTTCTTAGATGTATGCCTTAATTTATACTCATGATAGTAAATTACTTGGTTTTGAGTACATAAAAGAATTATATCCTTTGGGCCTCGATTTTAGTGAGATTATTTGGCTTGTTCTGCAGTAGCTTTTGGAGAATATTTTCAGCATGATGGATTATTGTTTAAGAAAAATAAATTGTGTACCTAGTGGTTCATTGAGGGAATTATTAGCTAGGGAAGCACATAGTGGAGACCTGATGGAACACTTTGGGATAGCTAAAACTTTAGCAGTGATTCAAGAACACTTTTGCTGGCCTAGAATGAAAAGAGATGTTGAGTGGATCTGTGATAAGTGCATCACTTGTAGGAAAGCAAAATCAATACTTCAACCACATGGTTTGTATACACCATTATCAATTCCTACTGCTCCTTGGGTTGATTTTTCAATAGATTTTGCCTTTGGGTTGTGATTGGTGTAAATTAATCATAGCTTTGAGCATATATTTTATGATAATTTGAGTTAATTCTCACTTCATTTTGGTGTTTTATTGTAGGAGAAAGTGGAAAAATTCTAAGAATACCAATCAAAAGTGATTTCAGCTCAATCAGGTGAAAATGGACCACAAGACCATCAACAGAGGCAAATTGCAGATGCCGACTCCACATGGTGCTAGTACAGGGATCTGGCGTCGCGAAGGGTGGAGCAACAGAAGAAAAATGACTATGTGCCAAGCGCCACAGTGCTTGCCCCAGCGCTGGTACTGGACGATTATGGTTTCTGGTCTGAGCACATGTGCTCTCCCCGGCACAGAGGGCATTGGAGTGCACTAGCCCCCAGCACGTAGGGGCGCTGGAGTTCGCACTCTAGTGCCCCAGAAATGTCTGTCCCATTGCAAGAGCACTGAACCTAAGACGTGACCGGGTGGGCGTATGTCTAAGTGTTTGATGCCGCGGTGGGGAGAGTCAGCGCCACATCTATGATAGAGGTATAGATGTGACGCCACGATGTAATCTGGTGCCAGTGTGGTGCCATGACATGGCGCCGGGTCACTTAAGTTACAGAATTTGGGGATTCCTTTTTTCCCCGATAAATAGAAGTGAGGAATCATTTTTTGGGATGACGTCTCCAAGCCATGGAGGTTGTGCATGCGTGCAAGAGGAAAGCACTGCTTGAGCTTAAAGCATGGGATTGTGAGAAGTTCGTAGTGAAAAGAAAATATTTCTACCCATATTTTCATTCCCCCTCTCTATATTTGTGTGTATAATGTTGAACATGCATTTTATTGTGATGGGTTGGTATTTAATTTCAATCCCCACCTTGTGTAGCTAATTTCCCCATTTGGGAGTGTGATCTGTAATGCAATTCATGTATGGATTAGTGTAATTACTTCTTGAGGAATCTATCATATTTCAGTGGGATTACCGTGGGGTGTTGTATCACTAATTGATTGATGACCAATTAGTCATCAATCTGATGTCCTAATTGATCCTGGAAGGGTATGTTAGGATAGACACACCCTAGATCAGCGTCTAATTTCCTAACCACCCATGATCAGTCAAGAAATGTGCAAGTTGACTTAGGAGTACGCTCTTCATGCACATGGTCATGGGAGCTAAGTACAAGGGATTCTCTAATTGGACTCTAAGATCAGAAGATAATAGAGTCCGACCAAGGGAATACGGTTGCAAAATCCTTGGAAAGGGGCTGCGTACTCCGAACTGCTAACTTCGCCTTGTATTACCTAGTAGGATAGAAATTATTGTATGAAGTCTGCATGAATTGTATGAATCACACCACTTAGCTCATTCCTTTTGGTTTTCTTTGTGGGTGAGTGTGCTTTTGGCATTTAATTGCATTTTATAACATTAATTGCATTTATGCATTCATGGGAATTCCTCATATTGCATTTAGTCAATTTCCCAAATCTCCGTGGAGATGAATTGGACGTACCATATTATTACGGACACATATGCTTTATGCGTCTTTAATGAGCCTTTGTAGGTACGGTGTGCACCCAACAAGTTGCCTGGTCTAGAAAAGGACACAATTCAATATATGTGGTCGTGGATAAGTCCTAAAAAATGACACATTTTATTCCTTGTAATAAGTTTGATGATGCTTCATGTGGCAAATTTGTTCTTTATAGAAATTGTTAAGTTGCATAGTTTGCCTAGGATAATCATTTCTAATAGAGATGCTAATTCTTTAGTTACTTTTGGAAGATTTTATGGAGTAAGTTAGGTACTAAGTTGCACTTTTCTATAGCTTGTCATCCACAAACTGATGGTCAAATGAAAGCAGTGAATTACACTTTATCTACCTTATTGAGAGCTATCATTAAGAAAAACATCAAAACGTGTGAGCATTGTTTGCCACATGTGGAATTTGGATATATTAGAGCTATTCATTCATCCACTAAATTTTTACCGTTTGAAATTGTAATGGTTTGAATCCACTTACACCTTTGGATTTATCATCTCTTCCCATGTCTAAGTGTGTGAATTTAGATGGACAAAAGAAAGGTGAGCTTGTCAAGCATACCCACGAAGAAGCAAGACTCAACATTGAAAGGAGGACGAAGAAATATGTCAAGCATGCTAAAATGGGGCATACCAAGGTTGTGTTTGAGCCAGGTGTCTACGTTTGGTTGCACATGCAAAAGGAGATGTTTCCAGAACATAAACGTTCTGAGTTACTTCCACAGGGGATGGACCATTTGAAGTTATTTAGCACATTAATGAAAATGCATATAAATTGGATCTTCAAGGTGAGTATAATGTTGGCGCTACATCTATAATTATTCACTTATCTCTATCTGATGTACGATTATATTAATTTATTTTCATGGGCCAAGACTATTTGTCATTAATTAGATTATTCTTTTATTTGGGCCCAACTTGAGTTAGGTAAAGCCCTTACATATTAAATATTGGATTGGGCTTTTTGATTAATTAGTCAAATAAGCGTGTTAGGAGCCTGTTTTAGTTAGGGTTTTATAGGAGTACGAAAATTACATTGTAAAACCCTATTTAAGGGGGTCTTTGAGAAAATAAAGTGTGGTGGTTGATTGTTGGTTAAAACTTGTGAGTTATTCACTTCTCTCAGTTTTTTGCATACTATTGAGTCGACAAGAAGCTCTCTCATGCCATTCACAACCCAAATTCGTGTAGAAACGATCCGTGAGGTAGCAAGGGTATTTGTTCTCAGAGTGTGTCGTCCAGGGTTCATATCAGGATCTATATGTTTGACCCATATCCTTGCCTCAGTCTTGGTTTGTGTGCTTGCATGCATATGAGTTCCAATCCATGCCCCAAGTCCAGGGTTTATAAATCCCACAAATAAAGTTTAGGGAACATGTCCCAGACCTAAAACTTGTCGGGTTTTTTTCCCTTGCCTCATCCCCAACATTTGACACATAATCCCATTCGTCTCTAGGCTTTCTTGGTCAGGTTGAATTAGGTTCCTTGTGAAACCTTACTTGGTGCCACACCTAGTTCCACCTAGACCATCCACATCTCATTTCAACTCTAACTTTGTTCCAAGTTCACAATATTTTCTTAGATTATTTTTAGCTCGTTGCTTTTTCATCTACCAATACTATTCCTAGGTATCATGGGGAGACACTTACATCTGGGGTGGGAAGCAGTCATGGAAGAGGAAACTGATAATCAAAGTAAGACCAAGGAATTCACCAAGTAACCACTTTGACAAGAAGGTTGATAGTTTTAAGTGGTTGTTCACACTAAAGGGGTCAAAGCCATATAATTGATTGCTAAGGGGTTCATACAAACTTATGGCACTAATTATTCGCAAATCATTTCACTTGCACAAAACTCAATTTAACAAAATGTCGTATCTCCATTGTTACATATTTACATTTCTAGTTTATCATTTTTATATGTCAAGAATACTTTTTCAATAGATATCTGACTAAAGAGGTGTGAGATTGAATGTATTGTGTTTTTGATAAATATGTTTAAAGTACTTTTAATGCCTATAGTGGTAGTACAAGTTACATATTAAATAAGAGTTGATGCATATTGGTCCTTGATATATGTTTTAGGAGTGAAATTTTTACCATGCATAGGGTTGTTCTTGGCGAAGAAATATTTGGTTGACTTATTTCAAGAGATAGAATGTTAGAGTGTAAACTAGTTGATATATCTCACTGTAAAGTTCATGATGAAGACAAGTGATCAAGTAGCTGGAGAACTGTAAAACTGGTCTGTAAGTGTCAGATCAATATATATTGATGTATATCATATATATAAAAGGGATTCTGATTGGCTCTTAGTTACAATTTGACCAAAAATTTGAAGTTTTCAAACAAGAGTGGGGTTGAGAGATCTGTTTTGGCATCAATAGCTTATTTTTCTTGCTATTTAATTTCCTTAAATTGGTCTTCTCATTCCTCTCCTTCTGATCCCAATTGAACCCCAAACCTATGCTCCTTTGTAGTTGCTTGTCTACTAAATTTTTTGAATTGAACTCCATGTAAAATGTTGAGTTAGACATAGCTTCATATCAGCCATAGGGCTATGAAAGGGCCACTAAGTCCTTTAAGAAACTTCATAAGGTAACGATATAAAATGAATAGATGATACTTTATTAAGATCTTTATAGAAGATTCTGTAATCATGTTAATGGGTCACCTAGAAACTTTGGAAACTAATGCAAAGATTGAAATCTGTCCTCAACTTTCTAGACAACTCTATTTGAATATTTTTTCTTGTTTTAACAATCCTTTCAGGACTCTTCCTCTAATTTTTGTTTGGAAGTTTTGTTGTATAAACTTGTTTTTTGCAGAAAAAGGATTTCTTTGAGCAAACAACATTATTTAGGTATCTTTCCTCTTTTACCATTTTTATTGTTGAACTTAACCAAACAACACACTTTTATATGTTATAGATTATAGGGTAACACAATTTGATAGCCTAGCATGTACCAATGTTCACTTTTAGTAATAAAGTTCTTAGAAGAAGTCCAAATTTTTAAGTGACCCTTATTTCTTAGGTTAGATTAGGTAACTTTTAATATAATTTTCTTAGGTTAGATTAGGTAACTTTTAATTTAATTTTCTTAGGTTAGAGTAGGTAACTTTTAATTTAGTTTAAATTATGCAGTTGAGAGCTTTAGCATCTACATTACCTCTCACTTTTTTGTGATTCACCTAGATAATATTTAAAAATTATTTATGTGAATTTGAGTAAGCTCATTTGAAAGCGACTAAGTTTGCTACTGAATCCTAACTTGTAACTAACAAATAAAATGTTTCCTACTAATTGATGTATGGAACCTCCCATTTGGTCCTCTTTGGACTTTTAACTTGGATTCCCTAGGTGGAGTGCCTCAACCAAACATTATCGATCTTTAATAGCATTTAAAGTAGCCCAAAAACCATCATAAAATGACTAGCGTAAGTTAGAAACCAACTTTTTTAAACTGATAAACACAAACTCTTTTACTCATACATTTTTGTATATTGGTAACTCTTTGGTAGTTCAAGTTGCAATGGAATTTTCTATATGTGCTATAGGATGCTCAATTTATAAGTGAAACATTGTCGATCTTATCTAAATTAATCTTCTCTACTAATTACTAGTTCAAAGTTGAAGAAATCTGAGAATCTTAAAAAGTTTAACACTGAGCGATAAAGTTTGTTCTGACGCATAATCTTGGTAACATTTTATTTTACTAAGGAACTAAATACATAGTTAGATTTACAATAGTGAGCATTAAATAAATTGAAAAATAATATTTTGCCCCAGAGAATTCACGAAATTACTTAACGCGGACTCTCTTAGGGTTATCGCGAAGCTTATAAAACCAACTAAAGTACTATCTGTGAGTGCCTACAGTCTATGGTAAAAAGTTGTCATGGAAAATTGTTGGCGGAAAATTGTTCTAAGAGGAAGAAGCAAATTGTTTCTTGCAACTAAGGTTGTATTTGCTTTAGATAAGGTTCTTTCGAGGATGGATACATTCTTAGTTGTGCCCACTTTAGATATGGATCGTTCGATCTATACACAGAAACCAAACCACGAAAGTACTTTTTATCCTTGCATGCTTTTGATTGGGATATGGAGCATGCAAGGATTATGTCACAAGAATGCAAATATTCAAGGTATTTACTGTTTTGATTTATCCTTTTCATTGAAGTGAATAGTAAAAGTTGAGTCGATAATTTTAGTCCCAGATTGCTATGTAAAATTCCATCTCTTATTACGTTTTTTCTATCCAACATTGGCATACAATATGCCATGGTATAGAATGGTTAATGCCTTTTGTTTTAAGGATATATTAATTCTATAGGGTTTCATGACTTTTAAATTTCCTTTTTTAATCCTACAATTCTTCTTATAACAACAAAGATCCAACTTTTGGAAGAAGTTTTTTTTTCATAAAAATGGTAAGTGGGTCGATCTAATAATGATTGTCTCCTATGGATGTAAATTCACTCATATCTAATTGATTCTTGCATGCAATATCGTTAGTCTTTTTTCTTCCAAATAACAGTACATTCCAGTATTTATTCATTGTTGTTAGATTAGTTTACCATATATAATGATTTCCTAAGCCATGAAACGCAATATCAAAAATCCTCTTCCTCAAACAAGTTTTCTGATGGACCGTTTGAGTTATGGAACTTGTACAGTAAATTTCTTTAGAAATTGATTCCCCAATCAGTTAACATATGTCCTCTATGTTGATATTACTTTGATAATATTTTTTTTTTCAATTTGCTCTTAAAAGAAGAGTCAAACATCTTCTTTTCTTCAGAATAAATTTTCAATATTTGAAAATAGATGTTTCTTTATATACGACTAACTTCGTTAATCTTCTATTCAATAGCAATTCACCATTTGATGAAACCTTCCATGTATAAAATTTGAGATTTGCTGATTAAGTCATCGATTTTTTTTTGGAAGGAAATATGCATAAAGCTAAGTGTATCCTTTAACAATCCTTTATGGATTTATTCCTAATCATTGAGGATAGATCGTCCCTCTTTTTGTTTTTCAAGATGTACAACTCTTTGAAAACACGACTCATTCGCTGCAAATTAATATTCTTCGAAGGTTATTTGTTTTGATTAAGAAGTGTGCATGGACTATAATTTAATGTCAATCCTTGTGTAGAGTCATCGATGAGAAACAAATTTACTAGATTTGTTTAAATTTTTAATTTTGATTCACGGACAAAAGTGATGGAATATTAACTTGTATAAAATCTCTCTTCCAAAATTAATTTACATTCTTTGTGCAATCAAACAGTGGAACTGCAAAAAAAAACGAGCGAATGTTCAGAGCAGGGCTTGAAGAGGCGCAAGGGCGATTACCCTGCATGGGAGAAGCTGCCACAGGATATTGTATCCAATATCTTCTCCAGACTTGACACTGTTGATCTCCTCTTTGGAGCTCCGTTCTGTTGCAAGTCCTGGTACAATGCTTCCCTGGATCCTTCTTTATGGAAAGAGGTTGATCTTAGCGCTGTGGATTCTGCACCAGAAGGCAAGGGAAAATATGTTAAGAAAATGATTGAAGTGGTGTGCAAAAGGAGCTGTGGATCCATTAAGAAAATCAACTTTCCTCCAGCTGCAACAGACGAAGAGTTTCTTTATGTTGCTTATAGGTTCTAAAGGGTGTTCATCTGCTCTTAAATATTATGTTTGGCCTTGCTTTTCATTAAATCTCTATGGTTTTGCAGGAACCCTGGACTCGAGTACTTCTCGATGCATGCAAGTGCCAGGGAGGCGTACCATAAAAATTTTGTAGCTGGACTTAGCAAGCTCCAAAACTTCCAACATGGGGATATTTATCTTCGAAAAGGAACGGCGTACTACCGCGCCGCTCACGGTAATACTTTGCACTTAGCGGATGCAATCAGCATTGCTACTGTTCTCTCGTACATTAATGGAGTACAACAGATCAGAAGTGTGGGGGAGACGAAGGCTGCAGGGATATATTATACTTTAGTCAGTACGTAGTAGTAATGTGCGACATGCACAGTAGGTTGTTTAGTTTCTTATTTATAGTTCTTGTAGCAACTGCACCTAATTTGCTTTGGTGAACAAAAAACCTTTTCCTTTGTGTGTTTGGAGTTTTTATGTTCACATTTATTGAACTTGCTAGCTATCTTGTTAGGCTGTGTAAGGTCTGGTATAATCTGTTGGTTGTTTTGTGATAACATGATCGCATGCAATTATAAACCAGTTGCTAAGAACGCTTAACAGACTTAGTTGATAACAATGTAACAAACAAACTGACATGCATCAAGGAAAATTGAGTCTTTTGGTTGATCCGGTCCAGAGAAAATTAAAGGAAAACTAGGAATTAAAAGTGGGTGTTAGAAAAAAAAAACAAAAAAAGAAATGGGTCTGATGTTGCAGGCTGGGAGGCGTTTGGAAGCTTTTGGAGATGGATAATTTGAAGGGTACTATTGAGAGGCCGGAGTGGTGTGGAAGAAGAGAGACGCCATCATCGGAGTTTCTTGTGAGGGAAAATGGTCTCGGCTCGGTGATCACTCGGGAAAGGAGGTGAAGAAGCGTCGGGAGGTCCATGATCAGACATTTGCATGGCTCTGAAACTGGTGAACGGGATGAAGATGCCACGTATAGAGAAACAATTTGACAAGGTGGGTGCAGTGTCTGCAAATTGCAAAATTGTCTTCCCGCTGAAGAACAAATTTGAGTGATGGAATCAGGTTGACAAATATTATTTAAGATATGATATTCGAAATTACTAGTTAAGTATTTATGAAAAAAAACTATATTTTTATCATAAACTATAATTAAAGATTATGTAGCCAATCCCTTTATTCCAATGTTTTTGGAATCCATAAAGCATTAAAATTTAAGGGATGGGGCTAAAACCCCACACTGCGGACCCGACTAGCTTACACGAAGAATATCTTTTATTTTTCTTTGAAAAATTTAAAAGATTGTTATAATTGGCCGCGGATAAGTCGGGTCTAGATGGAAGAATGGGCCAACAGACGACTATGCCCACCTCTATAAAATATAGTTTTTTAAAAAACAACTCTCTGGTGTTACTAATAAATGTGATTTTTCTCTGGAAGTAACAGTACCCGCATTAATACTTAAAGTTTAATCTTTTTGTTCTTAGCAAATATAAATTGACTTAGCCGAGTCACACTTTTTTTAAAACTCAGATTGTTTTGACCTTGGGAAGGAGAGCAACTCGGCCTAAGCTGAGTAGATTCAACCTACACTAGTAAAAATGTGCAATCCACCGACGGGCAAATCGCGCCGGCGGAACAGTAATACCCGTCGTCGGACATTCCCACGACGGGTGGGCACGCGTTGTCCGAACTGGCGAGGCGGACCTCTCTACCGACCTAAAACCCGTCGTAGGATAAAAAACTCGTCGCGCGAACTGAAAAGTTTGCCCGACGCGTGAGCCCGTCCGGGCGGAGAAACTCAATCCGCCGACGGGTACGCATGCATCGGTGGACTAAAATCCCCCGACGCACTGTGATGCGCCGGCGGAATAGGTCCTCCGGCGCGTCCAGGTGCGTCGGCGAGATGAGCTTGGACGACGCTTCCCACGCGTCGGTGTAATTCATTCCCCCGACGCATGTTGATGCGTCGGGGGAGTCTTATTAGTCGACGCGTTCTCTAGCATCGGTGGAGTTCAGCCGACGCGTCGGCTGAAGTCACCCGACGTGTTGTGGCACGTTGGCGTAGTTTGTTCACCCGACGCGCCGATGCGCGTCGTCTAAGATCAGCCGACGCGTCCTTACCCGTCAGCTCGATTTCTATGTCGACGCGCTAGTTTTACAGCCGACGCGTTGAGGGTGCGTCGACAGAGAATGTCCCACGACGTGCCTTCGCGCGTCGGTGGAGGCTTTTTGTCGTCCGCCGACGGCTACACCCATCGGCGAAAGTTTTTGGTTTTAAATTTTATTTTTCTTTTTTTTTCATTTGACCTATTTTGTTCATCAATATACAATTTTACTATAATGAAAACAGGAACATCAGCAATGAATAACACATATGCAACAAACATTTTATATACATAAAAGATCTACAGTGTCTATATTTACAATTGCTATTTTACATCCGATGAAAAGTGTTATCAAAGTCTAAATTTACAATGTCTACAAAAAAATAAATCTGGCAACGATGGCTTCTTTCACAATTCCGAAGTCAGCTCCAACAACAACCTGTGAACCAAAAAAGAACATAAATTTGCCACCAAAAATATCTTCAAGCTGCTTGAAGGCAAATCCACAGTGCACGCTTACATTAACATGGAAATATCATACATATATAGCAAGAGCATGATGCAATCATGTGGGAAATAAGTTATATTACTTCTCCCATCATCATCTAAAGTTGTATATCTCAGTGCAAACTAAACAGCAAGAGTCAGAAGAAGCTATCACTAACCTCCAAAATAATACGATCGTCAATGTTGCGGCGGGTGGGATTCTCCATGGCCAGAAGACCCTGCAGAAGCTTAACACGTAGAAAATTAGAGATATATTTTTATGCTCATCAATTTAAAATAATGTAGAATACTGAAGACAATTCTTACCTTGCTGTGACTGTGCAAGAAGTAACATTTCTAGCCTCTCCATGCGTTGGCTCATGGCTTCTATCTTCTGGGACAATGCCTCCTTATCCTGTCTCTCCCTCTCCAACTATTCAGACAAGGCCACATAACTACAAGAGCTGGAAGAGGCACCTCTATGCAGTCGAGTGCCGGTTCCAACTCCTCTCTCATAGCCACCTTTGTGGCCCCCGAACACTGTATCCATTACCGGTGTCACCTCTCTGGGATCCTTGGAGTGAGCAACATTACTATCAAAGGCTGCACGGCGAACCGCTTCCTGCACAGTGAAATTAATGAATTAAATAGGTCTAGAAGTTGTATTCAACACAGGTCATAAAGCATACATCCATGTCTTGTCATTCAAATAGTCCGTATCCATGGTAATTTTGAAATATAATCTACATATAAGAAAAAGATTGGGTGTTTAACACTCAATTGGGTAATTCACCATGCTAAAATCTTCAAGGCCATGACTACCCGCAAACCTTTTCTAAAGAAAAATAAAATACGGTTGTGATGGCAGTGCACAATCTGGACGACAACCTCTAACTAGACCAGAAAGGTTATTGCAATGATTAAAGGAGACCAGAAAGGTTATTGCAATGATTAAAGGAGTAGTATCAGATGATACTAATAATTCAGTGGATCGAGGCTACTAGAAAAAAAAATAGCCTTGAAGGAAAAAAATCTTTGGGAAACCATGGCCTTGAAAGATTTCACCTCTTGGCTTTGAGAAACCAAAAACCAGACATGGTTAAGAGCACCTACACCTGTGGCCTTATCATGGATTCTCCATTGGAGAGATAGAGGAAGGGAGAGAATTAAATAGTGAAACAGAATTTGAGAGAAAAATGAGACAAGAGAGAGATCAGAGTGGTTGAGAAAGAGAGAGAGAGAGAGAGAGAGAGAGAGAGAGAGAGAGAGACAGAGAGAGAGAGAGAGAGAGAGAGAGAGAGAGAGAGAGAGAGAGAGAGAGAGAGAGAGAGAGAGAGAGAGAGAGAGAGAGAGAGAGAGAGAGAGAGAGAGAGAGAGAGAGAGAGAGAGAGAGAGAGAGAGAGAGAGAGAGAGAGTTAAAAGTTCTAACAAAATTTCAACTCAGAGAGTGAGAGAGTGAGAGAGAGAGAAAGATAAAATAAGAGAGAGATTTAAGAGTTTAAAACAGAATTTAAATTCAGAGAGAGAGATAAAGAGAGGGGGAGAGAGAGAAAATAAGAGAGATTTAAGAGGTTAAAACAGAATTTAAATTCAGAGAGAGATAAAGAGAGGGGGAGAGAGAGAAAATGAGAGAGAGATTTAAGAGGTTAAAACAGAATTTAAATTCAGAGAGAGGGAGAGAGAAAATAAGAGAGAGGTTTAAGAGTTTAAAACTGAATCTTAATTCAGAGAGAGAGAGAGAGAGAGAGAGAGAGAAAATAAGAGAGAAGTTTAACAGTTTAAAACAGAATTGAAATTCAGAGAGAGAGAGAGAGCAAGAGAGGGGAGAGAAAAATAAGAGAGAGACTTAGGAGTTTAAAACAGACTTTAAAATCAGAGAGCAAGAGAGAGAAAAATAAGAGATAGATGTAATAGTTTAAAACAGAATCTTAATTCAGAGAAAGAGAGAGAAAGAGAGAAAATAAGAGAAGTATAACAGTTTAAAACAGAATTGAAATTCAGAGAGAGAGAGAGAGCAAGAGAGGGGAGAGAGAAAATAAGAGAGATGTAATAGTTTAAAACAGAATCTTAATTCAGAGAAAGAGAGAGAGAAAATAAGAGAGAGGTTTAAGAGTTTAAAACTGAATCTTAATTCAGAGAGAGAGAGAAAGAGAGAGAAAGAGAAAAATAAGAGAGAAGTTTAACAGATTAAAACAGAATTGAAATTCAGAGAGAGAGAGAGAGAGAGCAGCAGAGAGGGCAGAGAGAAAATAAGAGAGAGACTTAAGAGTTTAAAACTGCATTTAAAATCAGAGAGCAAGAGAGAGAAAATAAGAGAGAGATGTAATAGTGTAAAACAGAATCTTAATTCAGAGAGAGAGAGAGAGAAAATAAGAGAGAAGTTTAACAGTTTAAAACAGAATTGAAATTTAGAGAGAGAGAGAGAGAGCAAGAGAGGGGGAGAGAGAAAGAAGAGATTGACTTAAGAGTTAAAAACAGAATTTAAATTCAGAGAGCAAGAGAGAGAGAAAATAAGAGAGAGATGTAATAGTGTAAAACAGAATCTTAATTCAGAGAGAGAGAGAGAAAATAAGAGAGAAGTTTAACAGTTTAAAACAGAATTGAAATTCAGAGAGAGAGAGAACAAGAGAGGGGGAGAGAGAAAATAAGAGAGAGACTTAAGAGTTTAAAACAGAATTTAAATTCAGAGAGAGAGAGAGAGAGAGAAAAATAAGAGAGGTTTAAGAGTTTAAAACAGAATTTAAATTGAGAGAGAGAGAGACAAGAAAATAAGAGAGATTGGCAGAGTTTAAAACAGAATTCTAATTCAGAGAGAGAGAGAGAGAGAGAGAGAGAGAGAGAAAATAAGAGAGAGGTTTAAGAGTTTAAATCAGAATTTTAACTCAGAGAGAGAGAGAGAGAGAGAGAGAGAGAGAGAGAGAGAGAGAGAGAGAGAGAGAGAGAGAGAGAGAGAGAGAGAGAGAGAGATAAGAGAGAGAATTGGAAGTTTAAAACAGAATTACAAATTCGACACATCCACCATTGATTTTGAGAGAAACACACCGGTACACATTCACCATCAATTCAACAAGGATAAGCACGACTAAAATAATTGTAAGAATCATTCAGCCCATAATTGCAATACCATCGAAAAATCATTCAACAAAAACAAATGCTTCAATACACCTCCACCATACATGCTTCTCAGTAATTAAAACTACACTTACGACAATGGAAAAGGATAAAATTACCTGTTTTGCAGTGGATTTCGGGACCGTTACCAATCTCTGATTTTCGCCCGACGATTGCCTTCTCTCTCTGGTTGTCAACAGAGGGTTTGAGGAAGACGAAACTGTAGCTCAGAGGGAGGCAAAGAGATAAAATAAGAGAGAGTTGTGAGAATAATGACGAAGGAGGAAAAGGGGAGAAACTAAAACCGGGAAGCAACCGAAAATTATTAGGACCAAAAAATCATTACCTGCGGCGAAGGAGAAAAGACTCTTGCCGGCAGGAGAGGGAGTCAGAGGTTCAACGCACAGTGGCTGGCCGGAACGCCGAGGACGCCCTCGTAAATCGCCCCTAGAGGCTTCAGAAGAACGGGGTTTGAAACCTGCGGGCGACGTCGAAGTGGGGTCTTCGGCCGGAGGACTACGTGCGAGGCCGAGAAGAAGAAAGTAGAAAACTTTCCGGCGGAATGCCGGTGGCACGCCGGGGGAACGCCGGGGAACGCCGGGGGAAGGCCAGGGAACGCCGCGGGGAACACCTCTAGTTTCGATTTCGCACGCTTGCTTCCGTCGATGCATTTCGACCCCTTCCGTCGAAGGAAAGGGTTTAAATTTCTACCCTATATTGTCTTCCCATTACGCGCGTAACGATGCACGGTAATTTTGGTCAAAAGCCGACCCAATACATTTCAACCCGTTGGCGGAGCAAAAAACAACAAGATTACTATCCACCGACGCAAGAAAGGGTGCGTCGGTGGAAGTAAACGAAGGTTCCCCCGACGGGTTCCTCCAGAGGTGCGTCGGCGCTTCAGGTAAGAGTCCGCCAACGCGTGCAAAAAGGCGTCGGCGGACGAAAGCGAAGGTTCCCCCGACGGGCTCTAACTGCGGTGCGTCGGCGCTTCAGAATCGTTTCCCCAACGCGTATAAGGGATGCGTCGGCGAAGTCATTGGATGTTCGGCCGACGGGTGAGCGGATTTTGCGTTGTTCTGCCGATGAGTCACAAAACCCGTCGGTGGAATGCCTCTCCGCCGACGCATTATGTCCCAACCGTCGGCGCGGAGGTCACATTTTTACAATGCTACTCGGATTTTCGGGACCACGAATGGAGTCCCAAGCCCGAGTCATATAACCCTGTTTAGGAAAATATTGGTGATAGGTCTAGTAAAAAAAATTCATGCTAACTGTCTTTGACCTCATAATTCATAAGTTTCGTTCTAACGGTTTGTTGTATGCTATTGACATTGATTGATTCTAAAAACTTACAAGTTGATGAAGTGCAATTTCTTTTCGTAAGAATCTTATAGTGCTAAGCAACCCCTATTATATCGTTAATTGGCAATTTTCTACATGGAACAAGATTATTTCAATAACATAATATTTTAGGGATTGTTTTATTTTTATTTAATTTTATGCTTTAAATATTTCTTCTATGTTATTTGTTTATTTTATCAAAGTTAATTCTATATTTCATTTCCTTTATTCGTTTAAAAAATGGAGTATTTAAAATAGTACTGTAACTTAATTTGTATGAGTATTTAAATTGACAAATCATTTCATAGTTTACCTTTTTTATTCGACTTTTGATTTTTGGAATTATCAAGACAAACTGATGAAGTATAAACCCAGTGACTGATGCTACAGTCTCGGAGAGACTCAAGAAGCCAAAAGAAAATGAAGCTACACCCATTCAATAAGATCACAACTTGCATAATTTTGGTAACCAGAGATTTTGGGAAAATCTTGAAATTCTTTTTTTCTTTCACATTTTTTCTTCAAGTGGTTATTGATATATGGATCATATGACGAAACAATTCAATAGGAATAATGGTAAATTACAGAAACTTATGAATAAACCTCGTTGAGTGATTTGAAACCTGTACAAAATACAAAAATTGGGGAACACAAGTTGCTTTCTGCATAGAGGCATCTATGTAGAAGGAAGGGGAAAATGCACATTATAGAAAAACAATTTCATCATTCCTAGTTTTCATGCAACTTCCACGTACAAATGCTAAAACAGAAAATGGAACAAAATAGAGGTCAAAGTGTTTCCCACTATTGTCTTAAATAAGGATACATTTGTTAGGAAAATGACGGGTCGGGACCCGATTCCCATTCCAGTTTCTAACTTTACCGTTTCAAAACACGAACGGGGCTTCCGTTCGTGAATTAGGATTAAAATAGGGTTCCCCGAGAACCCAAGACACGAAAAAAAAAATACCAAAACCTCGGCTTCTTCTTTCTCGGCAAGACTTCTCCTGTTGTTCTTCACGGAAGAGATGGAAAACACCGTGCGGTCTTCTTCTTCATCTCCCACGGTTCCTGAAAGACTCCGAACTCTCAGCGACGAGTGCACATCCCTCTGAGAGTGCTGCGTATCCTTGGGAGACGCTCGGCCTGTGACTCAGTACTGTGGTCGCCGATAACGTCTTTAAGGCAGTGGATTTCTCCACGCCGTAGCATCAAACCAATAAGTTTTTTTTATTTTTTGGTTTTTTAGTTTAATTTCATCAGAATGCTATAGTTTTATGTTTTTGTGCATCGTTCAATAGTTAATTGTTACTAATCAGATTATTTTTTATTATTTTATATTATTGTTTAAGGCTTATAAACATAACTTAATTTGCTGCTGTAATTTAATTTATCTTCATATAGACTGAATTGGAATGCAATATATATTGTTGTAGTTCTACTTGTATAGTTCAAGTAATTAGGTGATATTGCATGTTTAGCCTGCTGGAATTTAGAATTTGTTTATTCTAGTTGATGTACTTGTTGTGTTTTAAAATTCTGTTATCTATTTAAATTACAATCATATTGTAGTTCTTCTACTAGATTAAATTGATTTATTTCTATTATAGATTCAAATTCTGTTGTGTTGTTGAATTTTGGTTTTTGCATAATTACTTCATTAGAATTCTGGGAAGTTTATTAGAATTCCTCTTATAGATTGAATTAAAGAGTAATCTATCTTCTGATTATTTGTCTAATTAGGTGCTTTCTTACCCTATAAGTCCAACAACATTACAGGCTCCAAAATGATCACCGCGTCCTCTGGCTAAACTGGTAAAAAAAGATTCAAAATTGGGGAAGCGCATTAGCAAATTACATGAAAGATAGGAAAAACAGACAGCTCTAAGGCTGCATTTGGAAAATGTGGTAAGTTGATACATGGTCTGTTGATGAAACGCCCTCAACATGGCAGTTTCTTTTGAGGCCGTCAAAGCAGCTTTATTAACCTGCCAATTAAAAAAAAGAATAAGCTAGCCATTTGCCCCAGTACATAGATTAAATGCAAATACTTTGGTTTGGAAATGAAATAAGTATAATAAAATGCAATTACTTAGGTTCGGAATTGGCTTTGAACATTATTTCCCCTAATCTTCCTGTACGTAGCAAAGCAGCTGGATCAATCTCCTCAAGTCTGCCAATTACTATGTAAAACATTATTTCACTAAAATAGACGTGGTAAAGAAATGTTGGAAATTGGAGAAGTAAAAAAAGTGCATAACCTGTTTGTAGCAACAATAACAAAAAAACCCCTTTCCTACTCTCTACACCATCCAGCTCTATGAGCAGCTAACATGATCGTTTAGTTTGAGACTTGGTAAGTACGTAAAAGGTCCTTAAATAACTCTAATCCTCAAAGAGTAAAATAAACTCAACTACGTGTATGATCAAGAACATGAATGTAATAAAAAAAATATAAAGAATAGCTCTTGACCTGATTTACAACCTGCGCAACAACCCATTCTCCATCTTTTCCACACTGAGTGGTTAATGCATCAATCTGAAAATTTGAAAGTTCAGTAAGTCTTGCATCAAACCTTATGCTACTCTTGGTCTGTAATGTAATGTTGAACACAATTTTCTCAACTCTCACAAAAGTGAGGACTCAGCTAGAAAAATTGCAAAAACTTTTGAAAATAAGATAAAAATATTTTGCTATAAAAATAATGGTATAATATCTAAAATTACCTATATAATAATGCAGGTCAATAGAAATGTCTCTGTAACACATAAAAAATTTCTCTGTTTAATACCTGAACACTGTTCAAACTGAAAACAAAAAAACTTAATAACCATTTAAGCATTCATTATTATTAGAGAACTCCATATCTAAGATATAATTTACAATTTACAATGTTTTTTTTTTTTTTGAAAAGTATCACTTACAATGGTTATCATCAAATTAGGCTCGTAGTCCTTAGTCAACAGAATTTCTGGTTAAATTAATGTTAATACATATCAAAAAATTTAATAAGCCATTAAATATCAAATTTTGACTAATTAATATTTATATTTTTCCAGCTTACTCCCATGCATATATTGGCATCTCTTACCAATCAAATTTCCTATCACAAATTAACTAAAAAAATAAATTTATTTAAATTTCTTGTTTAGATAATTAATTTCTACTCATTTCCAGCTTATCTCATACCTCGTTATTCTTAACACATACACCTACTTCCCATGAAAGAATCATCAATATTTAATCTAACCGGTTTATCTTCCATATTTCTTGTCACCAAGGCTATTTAGTACTCTAGGGAATCTGAGATTTCTCGTCATACTTTCACCATCTCATTCTTGAGTTTTTGGACATGCAGTCTGATCATATGGAAGGGAGTCAGGAGGGAGGAAGGGAGCAAGGAGAGGGAGGGATACACCGCATATCCTAGAAACTCAGGTATGAGATGGTGAAAATGGGGCAAGAGTCTCACATCCCTTGCAAAAGGAGCAAAAGGCCTTGGTGACAAGATATGTGGAAGATACACCACCAAAGGCCTGATCTATCAAAGTTGCAGGTCTAGGTGAGCAGATTTTCTTCAAGATAGACTACACTCAGATACATGTTCTGGTGAGCTTTTCCAGACCACCCACAAAACCATTATCCTATATTAGACACTAGAATTACAAGGAACTGAAACAAGACTCACAGTTATAAAAAAATAACATCCACTATTTTTTCTGCTTAATGAAGTCATTTTGAAGTACTCAAAGAGTATTAGTTTCAAGCTGCGGCGCTGGTTAGATTGATATCTGAAACTGAATAGAGTAAAATGTCAAGGGAGGAGTCTGGGATAGGTGCTATTTGAGGAGTGGCTGGTCGACAACTTGCAACCTTCCACTGAGCCGAAAAAGATGTTTTGTGGAGAAATATTCGTAAGGAAAATTGAATGTGGATATATTCAATTCCTTATTCACAATAGCTAAATGGAACCTCATAAAAAAAATACAAGGTGCACAAGAAAGCGCTCGACCAAATATTATCCGAACTGTCAATTCACTTTCACCAACAAATTCAGACCCTGTAACATGGTAAATAAGCATAAAAATTAATCAAATTAAATTAAAAATTCGAGAGTAAGTAATTGGCTAGTAATAAATGATTAACTAGAGGAAACATACAAAGTATACCTTAACATATATAAAGTTTACTCCTGCCTCATTAGAAACAGCCTGGGCAATCAAGGTTTTACCACATCCTAGAGGTCCATAAAGTAAACAGCCAGAATCTATTCCCACAATTTTTTTGTAAGAAAAAAAGCACAATGAGACCTAAAGGTTAAAACATTAAAAAACATTTTTTACCAACAACATAAGCAAAAAGAGTCATAACTTACTACATAGGCTTCAAGGTGCTTTATACGCCTTATAATATACCAGTAAAACTCTTCCCTTAACAAATTGAGTTCTCCAATATCATCACATTTGACATTAGGAATACTGGAAGACCCTTCTCTTCGTAAAGATGGTTGAACCACCTTTGTTGTTTCTTCAAAATCAGCCATTGTGATACCAAGACTCCCCATCTCTTCACGGTTCCAAGGGTGCATGCTTGCACTGTTAAGCCAGCTATACAAATCATTGTGTTTTTCCTTTATATTACTTTTCTGTTTTCCATTTTATTCTTATCTGTACTCTTAACATTGTGTTTTACCTTTATATTACTTTCCAGTTTTTTTTATTCTATCCTTAGGTCTTATTGTAATAGATCTCGTGTGTGTATAAACAGTAACATAGAAATAGAAATGATTCAAGTTTTCTCATTCTTTCATGGTATCAGAGCATTAGGCTAGTTCCAGATCCAACCAAATCCTCCGTCCTTTTTTCTTTCTCTCCAAACAGACACCACGAGCTCCACTACTCAAGCTTATGCTGTCGTTCAGGCTTTGCCTATCGTGAAGTCCATCTCATAGGAGGTTTCTCAAAAGTTGACGACGACAAATTTCCTCATATGGAAAATCCAAATTTTCCATGTCCTAAGAACTCATAATCTTCTCACCATCATTGACGGGAGTATGCTGATACCCACCTCTTCGCCTGATGATCTCACCAAATAGCAGCGTTTCGACCAAATGGTCCTTGGCTGGCTCATCGCCTCCCTCTCTGATGACGTCATCGTATCAGGTCGTTGATTGCACTGCAGCTAGAGATGCTTGGTTAGTTCTCAAGAGGTGTATGGTACTTTCACCAGATCACGTATTCAACAATAGAAGGCGGAGTTGCACAACCTCCAGCTTGGATCAAAGTCCATTCATGAATACTTATGCCATGCTAAGGTTATTTCTCTCGCTTTAGCTTATGCAGGTAAGTCAATTGATGAAGATAACTTAATTTTGTGTGTTGTTCGTGGCCTCGGAATAGAGTGTGATCTGGTTGTCGCTGCAATTGACGCTCAATCCGCCCCAACATTTTCGTGGGTTTCTGGGATGCTGCTTGATCAAGAGCGTCGATTGAAATTGGCCGCTCCTGCTGCTGTGCTTACTGCTGCTGCCACACCAATTGCTCACTAACCACCTACTAGAAACCGCCCACTTCGTGGTTCTTCCCATCATTTTCTGTCAAATTGTGGACGCTCTTCTCGTTTCCACTGGCGTGGCTACCAACAGCCCTTCCACTTCTACTTTTACTAATGGTACCTCTGTCGTTTGCTACCGTTGTGGCCACCCCTTTCACAAGGCCAACCACTGTTGGGCCCCAAATAATACCTTACCTGTTGGTAATGCACTTTCTGCTGCTACTGCTTCAACACCTTCTCTTGATGAAGACTGGTACTTAGACTTTGGTGCTACACACGGTCTTACTTCTACTTTATTATGGACATAAATGGTAAGTGTCCTTATTCTGGTTCTGACTCTATTGTTATAGGTAATGGACGCTCTCTTCACGATTACTCACTCTAGTAATATGTCTATTCCACTATCATCCAGAAAAGTAGCTCACATTGATGTCTTATTGGCTCCCTCCATTTCAAGAAATTATTATCTGTTTCTTCTATGGCCCGCACCCACAATTGGGCATTTTTATTTACGTCTATTGGATGTATTATTCATGACTTGCAGACAAAATGGATAATCCACAAAGGACCAATTAGGGGTGGGTTCTACCCGCTCTTCTCCATCAATAAAATCTGTTGTCAGCAAATAATACTTCAGCAGATTTATGGCACCTCCGTTTGGGCTATCCTTCATATAAGAAGCTACGATACTGCTACTATTTTTAATCTCAAGATTCATTCTCAACCACAATCTCCTTGTTCCAATTGTCAATTTGGCAAAAGTAGACGTTACCTTTCTCTTCAGCTAAAATTGCACAACTACTCCTCTTCAACTCCTACACTCGGATGTATGGGGTCCAGCACCAGCCACATCAGATTTTATTTAATTCATATAGATGATTATTCACGATTTTCTTGGTTGTGCCCTATGAAACATAAATCTGATGTTACTTCTATATTTTTTATTTCATTTCTATGATTGAAAACTCTGTAGTACAAATTTACTCTAAAAAGTGTTCAGAGTGATGGTGGAGGAGAATTCATAAGTACATCTTTACAAAATGAATTTAGAGACATGTCATAGAGACTGGGTTGACAATGCTTGCACAATGGAACCTTCCGACATCTCACTTGGCAATATGCATCTAGGGCCTTTTGGATGCCTTTATTATCCTTGGCTTCACCCAGTCTCACTAAACTTCAATTTCGCAGCTGCAGATGTGTCTTCCTTGGGTTCAGCATTCGATACAAAGGCTATTCGTGCTTTGATCTTCAGAGACGACGATATATAACTTCTCGCCATGTTGTGCTTAACGAAAGACAATTTCCAGGCATTCAGCAGACATTTCACCGCTCGGTCCCTGCCATCTCTTCCTGCAGCATTTGCCCATCTCCTACTTCGACATTGCTCTCTCCAAATTTTGAGAGTCTCTCATCGGCTGGTTTGCTTCCGTTTTCACCTTCACTAGAGCATGCCCTTCCTCACATCCACATACCTTACCCTCTCCCCCCTCCCCGAATCCTCTCGCATTCTTTGCCTCCTCCTTCCTCTCGGATTGTAGACTGTGCTCCTTCCACCGAATTGGCTTCGCCTCGCCTGTCTTGCCACCAAGTGAATTTGCAATACCTCTATTCTCGACCGACCACCTGCAATGCTCCACCATCGCTCCAGAAATTCCTCTTTCATCCTCTCGCCGTGTCAAGAAACAATACCAGGTGCTCCCTCATCTCCCTCAGATCAGTCGACAGCTTGAGCACCTCCTATTTCTTCTTTGGCTCGGCCTCATTCTACAGCAAAACCCCAGAGGCGACCTTCCCCAAGCGCGCCTTATGTACACGTGCTTCTGCCGTTGCCAGCCCAAGCTCCGTTTGCCGTAGAAAAACCCCAAGCCAGAGCCTTTTCGAATTCTCCGGCTCCAAAAAATCCGCAGGTCCGCTCTTCTCCTCCTTTAGCCTCGCGTGTTCCCTCTTCGCCCCGAATTTGCATTCGAGTCCGACATTGCGCACAAAAGAGTAATGCTATGGGTACGGAGGCTGTACTAGCCCGAGTACGGAATCTGACGTGGATGGCTTACGTGGCCATCCACGTCAAATGCTGAGTCAGCAGCTTCCGGCTTCGTCCCTCCGGCTCCGTCCCTCCGGCTCCGTCCCGTGGCCTCCGGCTCCCTCCCTCCGGCTCCGTCCCGCGGCCTCCGGCTCCCTCCCTCGGCCTCCGGCTCCCTCCCTCCGGCTCCGTCCCGCGGCCTCCGGCTCCCTCCCTCCGGCTCCGTCCCCGCGGCCTCCGCCGCTCCCTCCCTCCGGCTCCGTCCGCCTGCCTCCCCCTCCGGCTCCGTCCCCCCTCCCTCCGGCTCCGCCCCGCTGCTCTCCCCTCGGCTCCGTCCCGCCCCCTCCGCTCCGTCCCCTGCTGCCTCCCCTCCGCTCCGTCCCCGGCCTCCCCTCCGGCTCCGTCCCGCTGCCTCCCCTCCGTCTCCGCCCCGCGGCCTCCCCTCCGGCTCCGCCCCTGCCTCCCCTCCGGCTCCGTCCCGCTGCCTCCCCTCCCTCTCCGCCCCCCTCCCCTCCCGCTCCGTCCCATGGCCTCCCCTCCCGCTCCGTCCCGCCTCCTCCCCTCCGCTCCGTCCCGCCCTCCCCCGCCCGCTCCCCTCCCAGCGGCCTCCTCACTGTAATACCCCACTTCTACAGTGAGGGGTGTACCCAAAATGTCCACAAACAGTATTCTACGAAGAGCATTATTCTATTGACAGTAAACATATAGGACCCGGTTACCTCGCATTTTATTTGGGAAACAGCATCAACTGAATATCTTCAGATCAGGCACACCATGGGATGGTCCAGCCTCTTTTGTGCTTTTACCATTCGCTTTGATATATATATATATATATATATATATATATATATATATATATATATATATATATAGATTAAAAGAATAATGTTGCAATATGGGAAGAAATAGAATGTCTTCATCACAAATTTTTTGTATTACTTATATACAATAATTAACATTTTGTTTATATATTGATTTTATAGATATTTATAATTTTAATAATAATTTTATGAGATGTTTTACTTTGACCATTTTATTGACCCATGCAGCTGATTAAGTACAGGAAATTCGGAAAATAAATGCGTAAATTCTTGTGAATCACCTAAGATATCCTTGGGCATGTTGGCTTAATTATTTTTGGTGGTAATTTGACATAATATTTGACTGAAAAATTTAAGTAAAAATGGATACATATACTGGATTTATTAAAGAGAATTAATAGCTAAAGATTAGCTTTGTCACCTTCCCCTGGTCTCTAGTTCTGTTCACCATTGGAACCTAATAGTATCTATACATACTGATTTAAACCATGACTAGTTTTTGCATGCTACTACTTTTCTGTCCTTGAGTTGTTCAAATCTTTGCCCTACTACATTCCTTTTTCTATGAATTATGAATGGATGGGAAAAATATTATGCAAATGTCTGATACTCCCCTTCCGAATCTTTGCATTTCTAGAAACGTTGATTGATCAAATTTTATTGCTATTACATCCTTTAAAAAAAGTAATCTAATTAAAGCTTCCTTGACACACTCTCTTCAACTTCTTTTAAAGATATTATTTTTTTTCCAGAAATTCCATACATTCATTTGCATAAAAGCTTGAAATTAATAACCTTATGCATCTTGATTTTATCATTTTTCAATTAGAAAAGCATTAGTATGAGTATCTCAGATTCTCACTAGAGTTGGTTTCAAAACCATCGTTGTACTACTATTTCTCAATTGCTAGCTAGTGCTGGCTAATCATTTTGAGTTAGACCTTGAATCCAACTTCATATTACGTTTTGCGTGACCCTAATGCAACTCTTTTTTTTTAACAATAAAATAAATACTTGAAGGGGAAGTTTAGACTAAGCCTATAGTAAACTATCTAATGACCCTCATCTATGATATCTCAACTTTTATCTGCAACATCTCAAACTTCTATCTCCTGATCCATCTAAACTTTTGTCTCCACTAGCTCAAACTTCTATCTCCTGATCCATCTAAACTTTTGTCTCCACTAGCTCAAACTTCTATCTCCACAACACAAACTTTTATCTCCACCAGCTCAAACGTCTACCTCCACAATCTCAACCTTTATATCTGCCCGTCTTCTTTACATGTTTCTTCTTTCTACTCAATTATCAGATACAGAACCATGGAAGTGCATGGTTGCATCCATGGCTTCAAAGATGATGTGTTAATGTTTTTTCAAAACTTTCCTCTTCACCATCTTTTAAGATTATGAGAAATTCTCCAAACGAATAGTCTTCTTCGACCTCTCATCACTCCTCTCTTGGGCCTCATTTCTTTAACTTGAGGATCCCTTGCATCTCATTGAGAGTTTCCCTTCTTTACTCTTCATGATCTTCTTCCCTTATCTCTTCCCTAATCCTTTCTCCTTACAAAATGCATTCCCATACAAGCTGCACATTCTTAGATAATATAGAGCTGATTTGGTCTTCTCTTTATTTAGGTACACCAGGAAATGTTTAATGAAAATGTTTGACATTATTTAATAAAACTTTGAAAGTTGTATGTGCATGCATGCTTTGCCCCAACTATCATTTGTGATGAGTGGACTACAATTTATCCTTTTGGCTTATTATAAATAGATGCAATTCCTCTTTCTCTGAATAACCACATAGAATCTTCATGTTATATCATGTTATCGAGCAATCTATTGTAGTTACATCCTTATGATAGTACGGATAATGAGGACATTTTAAACCTGATTCCTCTCACTTTTAGGAGATTTTAAGGAGAGGAAATGTAATTTTCTAGTGTTAGTGGATATTCTAGTAAGTTATGACATCAGATTCTTCTTAAATTTAGGAGAGACATTGAAATCTCACTTCCTATGTAATTTACTGCTTTGAGTGGGAATTGATTGTCACTTCTATATAGGTATAATTTTAAATTCTCCTGATCAATTCTCTCACAACACCTAGCATGAAAATTTAAAATCAGGGTTTTTAATTACCCAAAATTTAATGTCAGTTACTTTAAATCCCTTCTGAAACAATATTACTTTCTCTTTGGACTAACTCCCAGCCGTTAGGTACTTTTATTTTAGTGGGTCTAGATTTAAAACACATTCAGAACTGTTTTTTAACTTCTCAGGGAGAAATGAATTGTCAAAGAGTTAATTAATTGGCTTGGTATAGGGGGTTTCCCGCACTTTTAATTAGAAGGGTCATTCTCTAATTTATCAATACTATCACGTTCTATATTAAGCATTTCTGTTCAAGAGAATTGACTGATCTCCTCTTCCTAGGGGCATGTGGTTTCAGCTATGGAAAACTGCAATGCTTCATCATGCAGCGAGCTAGTCCAATGATTTTCTACAGTGAACATGGCTTCAACGTCCCGTACCAGGATAAATTAAAAATGGTTTGAAAACTGAAATGCATGATAATCTAATAAGCAGGTCAGTCATTAGAGAAGGTCCACTCTAGGATGACTTAGGTTAGCTTATCTGTAAATACCCTAGCTAGATTCACCTCCGGCCACTGAATGTGCTAGTTTGCAACAACCGCCACCTTAAAAACGTCATAGGATCACATGCCTTCTCCAACTTCCCAACCCCATAAGAACCCCAAAAGCCATTAATCTCAAAAAAAAAGAGAGTCTGTTCAGAGAACTTGATAGGAATGGCAGGAGAAGAGGGTATCACTAGTTTTACTGTCAGGGAAGTAGCAGCCATCGCTGAGATCAAAGACCAGCTCAGTGAAGTGAAAACAGGAGCAGTTGATCGGACGGTGTTACCCATGATTGATCTTTCCGGTGTTCTGCACGGCTCCGGCCGTGCCGGGATCCTAGAGAAGATCAGGGAGGCCACGGCTGAGTGGGGAATCTTTCAGGTTGTGAACCATGGCATCCCGGTCACTGTTCTTGAGGGAATGTTGCAAGGGAATCGGAGGTTTCATGAAGAGGACGTGAGGAGTCAGGAGGAGCTCTACTCGTGGGATCCGATGAAGAAGGTGAGGTACAGAAGCCATTACAACCAGCACGGCGCTCGCCCTGGCTGGAAAGGCTCATTGATCGTCGAGATGGGTCTTGAACCCCCTGCCCACGAAGAGCTTCCATCAGTTTGCAGGTTAATTTTATTGCTTGCTTAATTAGTTTCCTCTTTAATTTTTATTTCTGCACAGAATACTACTATATATCCTATCTCTATGAACAATCGACAGTGGAGCTTCCTCCGAGCTAGCCCTGCATCGCTTCGTCTCTCCCAAGGGATTTGCTCCCATTGAGTACTCTAGGTAGATCATAGATTGCCATTGAGTTTCACGTCTGGTAATATGGACCAGTACTATATACTTCCCTTAATTTATTTAATCTTTCAAATCCAGACCTTCTAAACGAAATATTCATTCCTGTTACAGCAGAAACAGTATCATGAACATTAATCTCTTTAGATTAAAAGAAGAACCAGAAGATTAAAACTGGATTTATTCGGCTTGATTATACCACCAGGGTGAAGAATATATAACAGCTCGAATCGACCCAGATCTTGGAGGCCTGCTAGCTAGCCAAAGCCAGGACATAATTCTTTTTTTTCAAAATTTTTAAAACCCAGTTGAGAAAACAATAGGACAAGGCCGTAAACGTCATGCATGACATCATCTCCCTTTTAAAATATGAGGGGATATTTTCCCATTGGTGCAGGCAATCCTCTCTTGAACCCATATTCTACGGTTTAGGGTTTGGAGCTCCATTTCAGAGCTCTAGGGTTATATAGGTCGTCTTAGGCTAGCTAGATAGTAGCTCTAGGGTTCTCTATAATCGTCACGAATGACGCCAATTTGATTAGGTGTTTGATTCTGTGCCCCAGAGAACGAGGAGGCAGTGGCGCCACACGGTCTCCAGCCTTCTGCAGTCTCCCATGCAGTAGCTAGCACTACTGATAAATATTTCATGGGTGTCTAACTGGAACAAATTAAACAGTAGTATATATAATTACCAGTTATATGATCTGTTCATGGTTTTGCAGAGAGATCTTCGTGGAGTATGTGAAGCATGTAAGAGGTCTGGGAGAGACCCTGTTCGAGGTGATCTCTGAAGCGCTTGGACTGAGAACCGATCAGTTGAAGGAGGCCAAATGTGACGAGGGGATGCTCGTTAGCTGCCACTACTACCCTCCATGTCCAGATTCTGGTCCAGTACCCAAGCTCGGATGTGTCCCGCACTGCGATCCCTCGTTCCTCACCGTCCTGCTCCAGGACCAGATTGGAGGTCTCCAGTTTCTCCATGACGGGAACTGGGTCGATGTTCCTCCTGTGCATGGAGCTCTCGTCGTGAACGTAGGCGATTTTCTCCGGGTATATATATACACACTAATCCTTCTGCTTTCTGATACATGCCCTTCAAGTAGCTTGTCATATATATACTTATAAGAAATATTCTGCATCGAACTGAGCTGGAATAACTATTGTCTTCTCTATATACCTGATTTGATTTCACATTTTATATTCACGTATAGTAGGCATTATTAATATTGATTAGTTTCTGAGTTTGATCTTTGATAAATTAAGATGAAGAGCTTTGCTTTTTTTATTTTTTCTTTTAATTTTCTCTTTTTGCTGCAGACAAAGAGAAGACAATACGAGTATAAATAATTAAAATGGAATCAGCTTGATCCCTTTTTTGGTTCTTGGAAGAGGTCGATGTTTGGTTTAATTTGTTAATATTAGTATTATCTCCCCATTTTAGTATTAGCTTAATATCTTTTAGAAAGAGAATAATTGATGATGAAAACACTCCAAAAGAATATTTTTCTTCAATATTAATTCATTTTTACTGAGAGAAGACGCGATGTATCATATATTTTATAATTTTTTTGTAATATTTTAATACAACATGTCCAATCAAAAGAACTAGATCTGAAGATGCAAAATCATGTTCTACTTCCTGAATCCGGCTCAACCATGCACCGAAAAGCCACACTAGCTACACCCATTTCTTGATATTGGAACTTGATCCCGGCCATTTAATTATAGGGTGTGGATCTGTATATTGCTCATTAATTAGGTGTAAAAATATATGATATTGATCCTTTCAATGTTGCAGCATATGTAGTGCATGCAGAAAATCGTTTCAGATTCATCCTATGTGTATATATGCCATTACATTTTATTCTTTACTGTAAGTAAACGTGTTCATTCTTTTCTTATTTTGAGCAAGATGTTTCATTAATTGCTAGAATGAAAAATCACGGGCATGCATTAAGTGTTGGACCTATTGGGTAAGAAAGCACTTAATTAGACAAAAGAAAATAGAAGGTAGATAAACACCTTAATTCAATTGCAAGAGGAATTCTAAAACTTACCAGAATTTTAATGAAGTGGTTTTGCTAAACAAAGAATACTAACACATATAGCTACACAATAGAAATTAGTCAACAACTCAAGTAATCACATTAAACAATTAACTAACCTATAAAAGCAAAGCTACAACTAGAAAATAGCATAAGATGATGAAGATGGCAGCGAGAGATGAAGAAGAAGAAGCCAAGGGAGGAAGAAGAAGAAGCCACGGGATGAAGGAGAAAAAGCCACGGGATGAAGAGCAACCACAAATGGGGATTTTTCCGTATGGAAGAACAGGATGTTTCGCCGAAGAAGAACAAGAACGATCTCTGGTTTTGCCGAGGAAGAAGAGGGCAAGTCTCGGTTTTTTTTTTCGTTGCTTTGGGTTCTCGGGAACCCTCGTTTTATCCCAATTCACGAACGGGCAAAATGCCGTTCGTGTTAATGAGATCCGATTAAATCGGATCTCATATAATAGTTTTACCGTTCTCAGAAACGGTAATGAGACTCACAGTTAGGAAACGGGTCCCGACTCTCAGTCGGGTCCCAAAATAGTCATTTTCCCAACAATCCCCACAAAATGACACATAGAAAACGGACATTTGATCTGGGCATAGCAAGAGTCGAATACTTAAGTATCAATATCTTTCGATTGAATTGATACGTGGTGAAATGAGGCAACAAACGGATCCACCAAGTGAAGTACTCTTGAACTTCGTGAACCTTATTTGAGACCCTCATTACACGCATCGAACTCTTAAAGTTTGAACGAACTCCAGCGATAAAATGTTGCGCTATTATAAGGCCATGCGCATACCTCGGGATCTCATGAGTGCTCTAGCAAGACAAAGCCCTAGTCTTCCATAGGAGGCGGCCACACCCCCACACTCACGTAGGTGGATCCATCAAGTGCGTCTCTCTAGCACCACCACATATGGGCTATGAATCCATTAAGAGCAACTACATGCTCAACCTCACTCAATGATGAAACCGTCAAGTCCATCTATAGGACCACCCAAAAACAGGGCTACAGTTTCTCACATTTGAGCCAAGCTCAGTCACATCATGAAACCGTCAAGTCCGTCTCTGTGGGACCACCCAAAAATAGGGCTACAGTTTCTCACATTTGAGCATAAAGCTCAACTCAAGCCATAGGGATGGAAAATAATATCAAGAAGAAACTGGCTTCGTTTGACCATAAAAAAGGTATCCACCATTTTCTCCTCAATCACAGGGCTTTAGGCCCATCCCCCTCGACGTATCCAGAACTAACTTTCTGGACAAACCCTTAGTAAAAGGGTCAGCAATATTTCTTTCAGATTTCACATAATCTAAAGAAATTACTCCATTTCTCAGCAATTGTTTGACCGCACTATGTCTAATGCGTATATGTCTCCTTTTGCCATTATATACACTGTTGTTGGCAATCCTAATAGCAGCTTGAGAATCACAATGAAGGGAGACAGGTACACTCGATCTCCCCCAGAGTGGCACATCTGCTAACAGATTTCTCAGCCATTCTGCCTCTTGACCTGCTAATTCAAGTGCAATAAACTCAGACTCCATAGTGGAGCGAGCAATGCAGGTCTGCTTTCCGGACTTCCGGAGATCGCTCCTCCACCTAAAGTGAAGACATAACCACTAGTAGAACTAACTTCATCACTATCGGACACCCGGTTGGCATCACAATAACCTTCTAACACTGCAGAAACTTACTAAAATGCAGTCCCCAATTCATGGTGCCTTTTAAATACTTCATCAAGCGATAAAGTGCATTCCAATGCTCACTACTAGGGTTATGGGTGTAACGACTCAGTCTGCTGACTGCATAAGCTATGTCTGGACGAGTGTAGTTCATGAGAAACATTACACTCCCTATAATTTTAGCGTACTCAATTTGAGACACACTCTCACCTCTATTCTTCTTTAGGTGGATACTAGGATCATAAGGTGTTCTAACAGGCAGGAAATCAAAACAGTTAAATCTCTTCAACATTTTTTCCACGTAGTGAGACTGACTCATTGAGAAACCTTGCGCAGTCTTTGTTAACTTCACTCCAAGAATAACATCAGCTTCTCCCATGTCTTTCATGTCAAATTGGGAGGATAGAAATCTCTTGGTTTCAATCACCAAATTCTCATTAGTGCCAAAGATTAACATGTCATCCACATATAGACATATTATTACACAGTCTGATTCATATAATTTTGAATACAAACATGTGTCTGAGGCATTCACTACAAACTCATGTGTGATCAACGTGTGGTGAAATTTTTCATACCACTGTTTTGGAGCTTGTTTCAATCCATATAGGGACTTCTTCAATTTACATACCTTATCCTCTTGACCTTGAACAACAAACCCCTCTGGTTGTTGTATGTAAATCTCTTCTTCCAAATCTCCATTAAGAAATGCGGTTTTAACATCCATCTGATGCACAACCAAATTATGGATTGCAGCCAATGCAACTAAAGTTCTTATAGTTGCTATTTTGGTCACAGGAGAATAAGTGTCAAAATAGTCAATGCCTTTCTTTTGTGTATAACCTACAACAACTAATCTTGCCTTGAACTTATCTATAGAACCATCAGGTCTTAATTTCTTTCTAAAAATCCATTTACACTTAATAGGTTTACACCCCTTAGGCAAATCTACTAAGTCCCATGTATGGTGAGACTTTATAGAGTCCAACTCACGCTTTATAGCTTCTTTCCAAAAGCTAGCATCCACGTGAGTTATTGCTTCTGTATAAGTTTTGGGATCATCCTCGATCAGGAACGCTGATACTAAGTATTCATCTATCCTATCAGGGTTCTCAATCAGGAAAGCAGTAACGAAATCAGGTCCAAAACTGGTTTCTGTCCTTTTCCTTTTACTTCTTCTAGGCTCATCTTCAAATTCAGTTACTCTATGAGAAGAACTAGGCAAAGACAACACTACACTAGATGGACCAGGATCTATGCTAGTGTTTTGTTTCTTCCAAGGAAACAAGTGCTCAAAAAATTCAGCATCTCTAGATTCAGATATTGAATTTTCATCTAATGACATGAATCTATATGCAGCTGAATTTTCTGCATAACCTATGAACACTGCATCATAGGTTTTGGGTCCTATGTTAGTCCTCTTAGGAGCTGGTAAACTCACCTTGGCTAGGCACCCCCACACTTTAAGGAATTTCAGGTTGGGGTTAAATCCTTTCCATAGCTCATATGGAGTTTTATCTAATTTCTTATGAGGAACTCATTAAGTATATAACAGGCTGAAAGTCTTGCTTCCCCACATGTTGTCGTGTAATCCAGAACTTATAAGCATAGCATTCATCATATCTTTGAGAGTTCTATTTTTCCTCTCAGCTATGCTGTTTTGTTGTGGAGTGTTCGAGCACTAAATTCATATATAATGCCGTTCTTTTCACGAATGCCTTGAGGAATAAAGTACTATATTCTCCTCCTCATCCGAGACCTAACCCTTTTAATTTTCTTGTTCAACTGATTTTCTACTTCGGTTTTATATTTCAGAAACATCTCCTCTGCTTCATCTTTAGTCTTTAGGAGGTAAACTCTAGTGTATCTGGAAAAATCATCAATGAAGGTCACATAATACCTTCTACCTCCTTTACTAACTGTGTTTCTGAAATCTGCCAAGTCTCAGATGAATTAAATCTAACTGTTCAGTGTTTCTATTCTCCACTGATTTAAAAGGCTTCTTGGCATACTTGGCTTCTACACAAACAGGACACTTAGAAAATTCATTTGTATTCACAGAGGGAATTAAGTTTAAATTTCTAAGTCTTTTAATTGAAGCTACGTTGACATGTCCAAGTCTACCATGCCATAAGTTAACAGACTCAGCAATATAGGCAAAACTAGAGGATGGTTTTTCATTAATAATTTCAGATACAATGTTCAAAACGAATAATCCCTCGTTGAGATAACCCTTCCCCACAAATTCCCCGTTTCTAGTCATTACAATTTTATCAGCCTCAAACACTAGTTTCAAACCAGCCTTATTCAATAGGGCACCTGAAAGTAAGTTTCTACGTAAGGAGGGTACATAAAGAGTATTCTGCAAGGCTAAGGTTTTGCCTGAAGTCAATTTTAGCAGAATTTTGCCTTTGCCAAGAACTCCAGCTACACTCTGGTTTCCCATATAGATACGTTCGCCATCGTGCACTTCTTCAAAATCATGGAACAACTCCTTGTTGGCGCAGAAGTGTCTAGTAGCTCCTGTGTCTATCACCCAATCTATTTTGTTTTCCACCAAGTTCGCTTCTACGACTACTGTAGCAACAATGTCATCATTTTCAACAAGGTTGGCTTGGTTTGTTGACTTGCTGCCAGTTTTGTCATTGGTCCTCTGCTGCTGCCCTTGACGATGATAACATTGATATGCCTTGTGGCCAGGCTTCCCACATACGTAGCATTGAGCTTTCTGGTTCTTATTGTTAGACTTGATGATGCCTATCTGCTTCTTATTGTCTCCTTTATGTGGTCCTTTCTTTAGACTCTTCTTAAACTTGTTCCTGGAGGAGAAATTACTTGATTCAATTAAATTTGCCTTTGGAACAGAAATTGAATCAGAGATTTGTTTGTCCTTGAGGCGATTAGCTTCTTCGGTTCTCATGTGGCTAATGAGTTCTTGCAATGTGAGATCTCTCTTTTTGTGTTTAAGATGGTTTCTATAATCACTCCAAGATGGTGGGAATTTTTCCAATAAAACATTCGCTTGTAGGATCTCACACATTTTCATCCCTTCGTTGAGTACATCAGTGACTAGGTTTTCGTACTCATGCACTTGTTCTATGATTGATTTATTATCAACCATCTGAAATTGAAGCCATTTTCCAACTACGTATTTTTTCTTTCCAGCATCATCTCCTCCATATCTCTTCTCCAAAATTTCCCAAATTTCCTTCGCTGATTTATGGTTTATAAACAGGTCGAAAAGATTGTTTGTCATGTGATTTATTAAATGACCCCTAACCATTTTATTGTCTTTTTCATATTTAGCCTTTGTCTCTATGTCTAAAGTTTTAGTTCGAGCTAAAGGGGGTGTTACTTGAGGTGTAGTAGGGGGTTCAATCAAGTTTGTCTCAGAGGGAGGATCATTAAATAACACGTAATCAACCTCAAGTTGTTCAAAAAATATTAACAATTTTTGGGACCACCGTTTGTAATTTGTCCCATCCAAAGGTTCTAATTTTGATAAGTCTACTAATTCTTTCTTTCCCATTAGGTTAATTATGAAAGTAACGTCTTTAAATTGTTGGACCTATTGGGTAAGAAAGCACTTTATTAGACAAAAGAAAATAGAAGGTAGATAAACACCTTAATTCAATTGCAAGAGGAATTCTAAAACTTACCAGAATTTTAATGAAGTGGTTTTGCTAAACAAAGAATACTAACACATATAGCTACACAATAGAAATTAGTCAACAACTCAAGTAATCACATTAAACAATTAACTAACCTATAAAAGCAAAGCTACAACTAGAAAATAGCATAAGATGATGAAGATGGCAGCGAGAGATGAAGAAGAAGAAGCCAAGGGAGGAAGAAGAAGAAGCCACGGGATGAAGGAGAAAAAGCCACGGGATGAAGAGCAACCACAAATGGGGATTTTTCCGTATGGAAGAACAGGATGTTTCGCCGAAGAAGAACAAGAACGATCTCTGGTTTTGCCGAGGAAGAAGAGGGCAAGTCTCGGTTTTTTTTTTTCGTTGCTTTGGGTTCTCGGGAACCCTCGTTTTATCCCCAATTCACGAACGGGCAAAAGTGCCGTTCGTGTTAATGAGATCCGATTAAATCGGATCTCATATAATAGTTTTACCGTTTAGAAACGGTAATGAGACTCACAGTTAGGGAAACGGGTCCCGACTCTCAGTCGGGTCCCAAAATAGTCATTTTCCCAACATTAAGTACGTACATAGATCTGCAGTTTGTTATGGTGACCCAGAGTACTAGAGTTACCTAGTCTTGATTTCAAAATGATCAGATTGAACTAGATCATAATTAGATTTGGACTAAAATAAGAACATAATATGCACTAATCGATTTCATGAATTGTCTTCCATGCAGCTTATGACAAATGATAAGTGTAAGAGCGTTGTGCACAGGGTGCTGGTAGACCGCAGTTCTCCAAGGTTGTCTGTTGCCTGTCTCTTCACTGCTCTGGCATCTACTACACCGTTCGGCCCCTTGAAGGAACTTATATCTCAAAGTACTGGAACTCTTTATAGAGAAATCACTGGCCAAGAATATATTGTTCACTTACTCACTAACGTGAAGGACAACACCTGTGGCTTGGCTGAATTTAAGCTCTAATTATAATTAGCGAATCTAATGACGTTATGTTTGATTCAAATGAATCACTTTGTATAGACAAATTAACAAAGTTGGGGACTTCAGTTTTAGATTCAAGTGGATGAGTTGTTTTCTTATAATATAGAGATTTCTACTTGTTATCAGCTGATACAGTACTAAAGTCTAATTTTATTTTGACTATTACTATAACTATTTGTAATAAGTAAAATTTCGAATAAGCTATACAATTATAAAAAATACAGTTTCGATTTATTTTGTTTCTTATATGAACTCCTCTCACTTATACTGCAAGTCAAATGAAATGATCAGTCATTGAAGATGAAATTTTCTTTACTAATGGCGCCCCTTCCTCGATCATAATGTTTTGTTAGTTAGAGAATCTTGATTAATTTGTTTCGTAGTGTCCTTTTACAACTTTACAAATATTTACACGCATATAGTCTTAGCTTTAGAGCTTTCCTAGGTCCAGAGGGTGAAACTGCATCCAATTAATCAAGCTAATATATAATTGATTTCAGAGTTAAATATGGATTATACACAATTGATAGATTACAATGGTAAAACAAAATCTAATATATATTAATATATAGTGGTTAATTCACAGTCCTGATATTAGCAGATTGTTAAAAATTAGTCTTCTCCCGAGGTTATGTCTTGCACCTTAATTTGGAGTAGTATAATATTATACCATGCCTGGGTTGTCCAGCAATCCTCTACAACACCCTCACATGCATACTGTGCAGAACAACAACCTAAGCTCTCCATCTTGACCCACAAAGAGATTTTCAACACCATAAAACTAGACAGAAGGTGTATATATAGTAGTAAACTATATATGCATGCAGGCAAGAACTCATGATTTAGACAGCCCAGAAGCTCTGCCATCAGCAGCAGCAGCAGCAGCGCATAGCTTAGCCGGCATTAATATTGGCATATAATTCTTGGGATTTGTTCTGGCTCTTATATATTAATTCTCGTTCATCTCCCTCACCAAAACATGCAGAGCCTTTGCATGGCATAGTCGTATATATAAATAAGAAGAATGGGTAACCACGAGTTTCACTTGGGTTATTTAATATTTTAAGCTTAAATTTTCAGAACAGAACAACAACGTCAAGATGGCCGAGTTGGTCTAAGGCGCCAGTTTCAGGTACTGGTCCGAAAGGGCATGGGTTCGAATCCTATTCTTGACATTAAAATACAATTTTTTTTAATAATTATCTGAAAATATATATTATTAAACAATTTTAGCTACACTAAATCACAAATTAAGCTGAGCTAATTCTAGAAAATTGAAATTCAGTGTACTAAATATTTCAATATTAGATTATATCAAAGTTACCACAGGTTGGGGATGTAGCTCAAATGGTAGAGCGCTTGCTTTGCATGCGAGAGGTACAGGGTTCGATCCCCTGCATCTCCACTTTTTGTTGGAGCCCATTCATTTTACAAAATCATAATCACTTCCCATTTCTACATAGAACATATTTCACTTTCTCATATAATTTTTTTCCGCTCATATTCTTTTTAAATTTAAACAATTTAAGTAGGTAGGACATTCTATTTTTCCAGAAAAGAGTAAATATATTAATTGGAATTTGATATATTCAACTAATTTAAGTAGGTATGTCAACTCTATTTATGGGTATCAGTTTTATCTATATCTCGTTGCTTGTTCATTACTTTCTACATAAACTAAATTGAACAAAGACCTGGTCAACCTTCTAATACAATAATTTAAGGTTATTTTCAATAATTTTTACATATGTTTATTAGTAATCTGCACTACTTATGAGCTTATATACAGTATTTAATCATATTTTGGGTTAACGGAAAATTGTTAAATTATTTTCTTTTAAACAACATATAGATTAGTCATACATAATTACATAATCAACTATTTATAATAAACACAAAAATTCAGTCACAAAAAAATGACATAATAGTGACAGAGCGTGATACAACATAATAATACATGAGGAGTTAGCGCAGCTTCGCTAGCTTCGCAGACGAGTTCCTGTTTGGTTGAGTTGAGAGACTACAAGGGCGCTGAAAGCTCCAAAGATGAAGCTGCGTCACGCAATGGTCTGCTCCTCGAACCAGAATCGAAGTATGGAAGCTCATGCTCTCCTCAAGAGGCAAGGCTTCGACGTCTCTTCTTACGGGACAGGTGCCCATGTGAAGCTTCCCGGTCCTTCTCTCCGTGAGCCCAACGTTTATGAGTTCGGAACCCCTTACAAGCAGATGTTAGACGACCTCCGTCGCAAGGACCCAGAACTGTATCCTTCTCATCTTCTTCTTCCTTTGTCACGCTCTTTCTCTCTCTTCTTATGGTTCGAGGGCGGTGTGAGGTAATATGAGTACAATATAAGGCGGTTTTGTTGTTACTAATTTATGGGGTTTTCATGAAATTGGGTTCTCATGCTCCAGTTAGGAATGGGTTGTAGTGACAACAGTGAATTGGCACTAGATGCTATTTGTCTTTTATAAATAAAAAAAGGGGCCTTCAATGGGCTTGTTGTTTCATTTACTGGTAATTAGTCTCAGGGTGGAGGTTGTTATCATTTTTCTCATTTAAGACTAGTACCATTTTAGTGTCTAATGTACGTTCTAATCATATTTAGTGTTTGAATTAGAAATTTCGATCTACTAAAGTGCTGCCTTTTTTTTTTCTTTTCTTTTCCGTGACAGTAGACGTTATTGTTAGATGATATTCCAAATTGGATGCTTAACATTTTATTCAGGTACAGGCGAAATGGGATCCTTCCCATGCTTAAAAGGAATTCGTCTGTAAAGCTGGCTCCTCAGCGTTGGCAAGAGAATGCTGCTGATGGTTGTTTTGATGTGGTGTTTACATTCGAAGAGAAGGTCTTTGATAATGTAGTTGAAGGTTATATGCTAAATGTATTACTTTCTTGCAACTGCTTTAACTCGTTCTTACCTGTTATTTACATAATATGAAAAGATTTACTTTTGCATTGTGAAAATGATGCTCTTTGTGGTTTTCTTTTCGTTTTATCTCAAGTTTAAGGCCTTTCTTTTGTACCTGAAGTTTTAGAATCTACTTTTTGCTATAATTATTTTTCATAGGAAACTAATAAAGCCTAATTAACCAGCATAACATCTTATAACATTGCCATGCTGTTGTTTTTCAATTGAAAAAATGATTTCAGTACTGTGAGTTTTTACTGTGAGGTTTTACATCCTGGTGTGGCTGTCCTGCTGGCAGCCTAGTTGGTAGTCTAGATAAGGTCTAGGGTTTAGGCTTACCTAAAGAATAGGCAGATAATTCGTACTTTATCTCTTATCTGGATTGCCAACGAGGACGCCATGTCACGCTGTAAACCCTCACAGTAAAATTTGGCAGTACAGTCATCACGACACAACAGACAAAAACATTTATTTTTGTATGCTTATGTGGATCAGAGTGTGTTTTTCTGCTCCCTTGAAGAGACGATTGTTTTGTATAATTAACAATCCCATGATATCTGAATTCTCCATGAACTTAGATGGGTTGAAATACTTCGGTTACAGGGTGATTTTCTTGTTATAGGTTTTCTTCATTGTACCATCCAGAAATTTAAACTTAAAGCAGCATATTAAACCTTTGTTTGTGGTGGTTATTTCTTATCAGCCCATTTATTTTGCAGATCTTCATAATAGAGAACATGTGCTTATGAAAAGTGTACTGGTGATCAATTTGGATGTTAAAGATAACCACGAGGAGGCAGCCGTTGGGGCAAGACTTGCACTTGAATTATGCCAACAGGTTTGACTCTAGCATTCAGCTAATATAAAACAGAAGAAAGATAAACTTTGTCTGTCTTTTTTCTTTTACAAAGAGGAACATCTAATTGTTTCTGAACTGCTTTAGTATTGTTACTGTCACATGTTGTTGATCAGATTCCTTCCAAGAGTGAATACTTTATATAGGATGTTTAAACACTACTGAAAATCTTGAGCTACAAAAATTTCTGAAATGATGAATACTGGCAGATGGAATTCCTATGTAACACATAATCAATTTGAATTTGGTGTGTTTAGTCCTGTTCTATTGGTAGGTGACTTTATCATGATGAATAAAACCCTCACGATGTGAAACAGGATCTTTTGCTTCAGTACAACTAGAGGAGAATATGGTATTTGTGTAATGAGCCTTGTTTCTTTTTTGATAACTACTTGTGCTTCATTTGTCTGAAGAATCACAAAGAAATAGAAGATAACTACTGGGACATTGGATGCAGCTAGAAGCAACAGACTCTTGGGAGGATAACATTGATGACATTGTTGCAGCATTTGAGAGGCAGCACAGGAGGAAACTGTTGTATAGCATCTCCTTCTATTGAGCTTCATCAGGCATGCCATGGTGTGACCCCCTGGTATGTGCTGCTAACTTGCTATTTTATATTTCTGAATTTTTTATGGGTGTATGATGGTGTAAAAATTCTTCATTATGGCATCAGTTTCTTCTAACAATGGTGTCATGAAAATGCAGTCTAGAGATTCCTTATATATTAGTTGTCTGCGCAGATCTTTGTTAAGGTTGTTAGAGATCTCCACTACTACTAGTATTTTACATTTCATATACTTGTTTCACTTCTTGCCTGTTGGATTTGATGACAACTTGTTCTAGGATTGTGAAATTCTGGTTGCTTTTTTATCTGAAATGTGTCACTGGGATAGATATATGATTAACGCATTATCATTGGTTGTCCAACTTTGTTGCCATTGCCATTAACACGTTGAATTTGATTGGGTCAATTCCTATCCATGCTAAAATATCTTATTTTGAAGACTGAGAAAATGATTGTCTTAAATGTCTGAGATGTGGTCACACTTATCTGAAACATTGGATTTTTCTGAAAGTATAACTGAGATTGAAGTTGTGGATTCATATACTTTTTTTTTTTTTTTGAAGAGGTTGGGGAGAATTCAATTATTCTGGAATCCTGATTACACTGTCTACAATCCGATTCCTATGTTGGGTCCCTCACTTCTAGCTGAGGAAGTGTGACTCCTTCCCTGGCTAGTAAATCAACCACTGAGTTTGCAGTCCTGGGAACATGATTTCATTTGCACTGGGTGAGTTGGCCAAGGGCTCAAATCTCGCTGACGTAAACCATCAGCCTCCATGGGGGCAAGGATGCTTTGTTGCTCCAATTTATGACATTCAAACAGTCCCTTTCAACTTCTAGGGGCGCCCATTGAGCTCTTCTTGGAATATCTTAAGTCCTTGTTGCATAACAACTGTTTCTGCCTCTACAGTGTCTGTATGGGGCAGGGGACCAGAAAAAGAGAGCAATACTTGCCCATTATGGCGGATTCATATACTTACTGGCAAATCTAAGTTAAAATAGTATAAGAGATATTTAAAATGAACAAAGTACAGTTAAAACTTATAACTAATACTCATAAGTCAAATCATTGTTGAAAATAATAATTGAAGTCCACATCTAAATAGACTTTAATTGAAGATTACAACACGCTGTTGATGGGCAACCAAGATAAATATGAAAAATGCAAAGAGGGAAAGAGAATGTTTTGTCTAACAGCTCCGTAGTTCAGATTACTGTTGTACTCCTGTTGCAAACCGGCCTTTATACTAAGAGGTGTGATTCATTAATCTTCAGAATGATGTGATTAATCCTATTGCTTATGTTTCATTCATTTTCTACTCATGTCTCAGGTAAACTCCTTTTACAGGTTCTAGATCAGGTGCTCAGTGCAACGTGTTGGTGTTGCTAAGTCTTCGCTGCTTGCTGTTTTTGAGCATCCACCTTTTTCTAGTAGATGTGCTTAGTAGGCAGTATATTGCCGAGACAACAGGGAATATTGATTTTATTCGTTAATTCAATCCTGGATGCCTCATCGTCTTTAAACACTTTGATTTTGTACACCCTTTGAAGATCCAAGCGTCAAAGAGAAAATATGTTTGAGCATGTTGCTTTAATATGAACCTCTGTAAAAATTTGCAAATCTCTCTCTCTCTCTCTCTCTCTCTCTCTCTCTCTCTCTCTCTCTCTCTCTCTCTCTCTCTCTCTCTCTCTCTCTCTCTCTCTCTCTCTCTCTCTCTCTCTCTCTCTCTCTCTCTCTCTCTCTCTCTCTCTCTCTCTCTCTCTCTCTCTCTCTCTCTCTCTCTCTCACACACACACACACACACACACACACACACATCAAATCCCACAACTATTTCTGTAATATTTGAACCCAATTATCCAAGATGACTAAACGCTTGGGAGGCTCACTACTTACTTTCACTCTTTGATTTTATAAACATTTTTCAATGTATGATTTTTTCACTTTTAACAGAACTGAGACCTGTAATGGTCCCACTTAATAGATCGAAGAGAACAAATTCAAGAAATTATCACTTAGATCAATAATTTATCATCTTGTGAAACTCGTGCGTGAAATTCCATTAAACTAATTATCCAACCACCACTGAAGAGTTTAATTAACCAATTAAAATCTGTTGCTAAAAAAATCTCGTGCAGAGATTAATACTTACAGAATATGAATTCTGATGTAGCTTCATTTAATTTAGTTTTATATCCAATTCATGATCCCAGCACCCAACAAGTTCCTTACCTAATGATCTGCTGTCGGCAGGTGGGAACTCACTGGAAAAGTTCTTGGAACTAGATTAATTTTGAAAGTCAGAATCATGTATAATAGTTACTTAATTTAATACATCCTTACACTAATTGCTAAGATAAATGGTATATCTAAATACCCTTTTATATTAATGGAGACATGATAATATATTCATGGCCATGATAATATATACAAAGCCAAAGTTGTTTGGACCCATTTTATATGCTTATCATTAACACTGATTTGCATAATCTAAACGATATCTTTTAGTATTCTTTATTTTATTACAATGTGTTTATCATTTTGAGTACCATAAGTCATATAATGCAAATTATGCTATGAATATTGTAATGCACTAAATGATTTTTGGTAAGTAAATCACTTTTTGAGAAAAAATCAAAATAAAATTTTAGTCTCCTTTCTCTCAAAATAATTGTACCTTCATTCATATTTTACCTATCATAAGTTATTACTTTCTAGTAAGAAGCGTTCGACGTAACTTCTTGTAGCATATGAAGCCAAAACAACATTGGAGATAATACAACGTATCATAGAAGTCTATACCTTGTAGTCATGGTACAGTCCAAAGGGTTGTGCCTCACTTAAAGATCAAATCCAAGAGCATTTATAGTCCTCATAAATGCTCCATGGACACTTCACATTCCTCCTATCAAATCATGGCCATGTTGTAGTACCCAACATTGACTTCAAACTTCTTCCAACTCGGACCTGAATTCCAATTTTAGATAACTGAAATTATGGTGTGATCAAGACCCTCCTGGGACCCATGAGAACGAATGGTTTTGATTCAAGACAAACTTGAAGAAATTCAAAGTCTAGTGGAAAGCAATTGGGGGTTAAGGGTGATTGAAGACCAAGTCTTGGCTTCATTCAAGTCAACAAACTAGTGAAAATTTTCTGCCGCCACCTTTGACATTCCAAAATTAAATGGTATAGTTCACACTTCATATACACTACATATATATGTTATGAAGTCTTAGATGGGTTCAAATAATTCCTCCCCACACACGTGCATGGTTCTTTAATTCGATAACTTCTCAATCAAAACTAATTAACATCTTTGTTAAAAAAAGAGTTGTCAGTATTAAGAAGCAAGTATAAATTTTATAAATTGGAGAAAGCGAAACGTGAAGTTTTTGTTGTGCATTGAGTAATGATTTTTATTTTTGGGTCAAGTCTAAGTTTGTGTGCGTTGTTAATTATATATAATCTTTATAATTAGCAACTGGGTTGTAGAGTATAAACTATAAAAAGTCCAATTTTGTCATCTTTCTTGATGGTGAGTAAGATATGGATCCAAAATTTTTCCTTGTATATCTTGTTTATCTTGTTTATAATAGACAAATTTAATAGATTAAGGGATTGATAATAACAAACTACAGTTCAGCATTCTGTATTAATTCTCTTAATCGAAAGATTTAAGGGTTACAAACTGTGTCGTTTCAATATTTTGCTTGATGAAACATTATTTCTTGTTTGACTCAATCGAACCAGTCCGAATGATCAATGTATCAGCCGAAATTATCATCTTAACTGCACTGGATTTTCAAAGCACTTATCCTAGCGCTAGATTTAAGTTGAGCTTAATTTTAATCCAAATTATAACTACAAGTACCAAGTCAACCTAATCGGATTACAACAAACTCAGTTACTTCCCTGAGTCAAGTCAACTAACTAATCAGATTATTACAAACTCAGTTAGTTCCCCGAGTCAAGTCAACGGATGATTATGACAAACTCAGTTAGTTCCCCGAGTCAAGTCAACGGATGATTATGACAAACTCAGTTACTTCACCGAGTCAAGTCAAATATGTTTGCCCGGTTGAACCGGACAAATATTCAAAAACAAACGACTTGAAGCACATCTCTTATATATATATATATATTTAAAAAAACACAGAATACATATATACTTATAATTAAATTTATTCGTATATTTATTGAACCCTCCATAACCTGCCGCCTCTAAGCTTTTGCTTCATATAACGCCAAACGAATCCGCCATTCAAGCTTTCCTAAAGTCTAACCTTAATTATATATTAGTGTTTATCTAATTCTTTACCCCATTTTATTTTTTTAATTACCCTTCATGGTGTGCTAGCTGCCTAATTAATTATGTATCGACACATTCACACGGCAAATCGCATCAAACACAATCAACAAATTATCATTAACCACGGGTCGATTATAAGATATTTAAGTACATAAATTAATCCTGTCACCCACCCAGTTGGCAATTCTGATAGATTAGTGACAATTAGGCTAATATATGAATGCATATGCCAGAATTGAGCCGGCCAGCAGTCTTAGGACGTTCCTAGTTGAGATGTGGTGCAGGAAACAGTGGGTTCAGCTAGCTTATATAATTATTAAGTCCAAGAGATTTTTCTTTCCAAAAAAAAAAAGAAAAAAAAGATTTGGATATTGCGCGCTCAGAACACACACAACTTGTAATTGTGTAAACAAAACCCCGTAATATTCTCTCATTAAGTTTCTCAAATCATTGAGCTGGCTAAGTAGTGTATAAACTGCATAAATATATCACGTTTTGACTTGTCTGCTTAAGGAAATCTTGGTGAACAGATCCTGATAAAGACAGAGGGAGTATAACCCAGTATTTAAATGGACTATTAATTATAAAAAAAAAGTTGATGATAAAGCATCTCATGGTTTCTTTACTTGGTTTTGAGATCGAACAAGGGTTTTGTCTTTTTCTCATTGGAAGCAGTTGGGGAATTAATAATAATGTAGATGTATCTATCAGACTATCACTATTCCTGTTTCAAGGTCAAAAATGGATGAAAGCATTTGAGTTAATTTTGCTCCTATTTAATGAAACGTAGGGGGGGTCTAAGAGAGCACCGGCAGTTCATCATTCTCTCTTGTTAGAACTCAAGAGAATGGTACCTTCTGGGCTCTTATTCTTTCAAGCCAAAAACTAACTCTCTTTCGTGCCATTTTTCTCCAGTGAACTGACCCAGTTTGCTGTTCTGATTGTATGCACAGGGGCTTAGCACCATGGAAGGAAAGATCCAAGAACGAAAGCTTGGGGGAGTGAAAGCTGCCGTGTTTGTCTGCGGTAATTAACTTGCTTCTCCCTTTCTTTCTCTTTCTCAAACTCTACTAATCAGGTTGCTTTTGTGGTTCTAGCTTATTTTCTAATATGGGTTTCTGTTGCTTTATGTTTTCTGCAGGCATGCAGATGCTGGAGAACATGGCCTTCATGTCAAATGCAGTGAGCTTGGTGACTTACTTCAGTGGCTACATGAATTTCAGTCTAACAAAATCAGCCAACACTCTCACAAACTACATGGGCACTGCTTTCCTTCTGGCTCTTCTGGGAGGATTCATATCTGATACTTATTTGAGTAGGTTCAAGACATGCCTCCTCTTTGGATTGGTTGAGATGGTGGTAAGTGTTCTCTCTACTCATTTCTTACTTCCCTAGTGCAATCTGCTCTGAAGCTTAACTCTTCTGTCTCTTTCTAAGTCTTGTTTACTGAAATTCTTTTACAGGGGTACATTACACTTAGCATGCAAGCTCACTTTGATGTACTGAAACCAACCCCATGCGGAGGAACGGCTTATATTGACAGCAGCAAATGCGACGCTGCAAGCAGTGGGCAATTGGCCATGCTCTACTCTGGGTTGTACTTGGTTGCCCTGGGGTCAAGTGGGATAAAAGCTTCACTGCCTTCTCTTGGAGCAGACCAGTTTGATGAGAAGGATCCCAAGACTCTCTCCAGCTTCTTCAACTGGTTCGTCTTCAGCCTCACCTTTGGGTCTGTTATAGGTCTCACCTTTGTGGTGTGGATGAGTACTAACAAAGGCTGGGCTTGGGCATTCGGAATATGCGCCATCGCACTCTTTGTGGGTGTCCTCCTCGTCTTCTCAGGGAAGAGATTCTACAGATTAAATGTTCCTGATGGAAAAGGCCCTGTTGTTCGGATAGTGCAGGTAATTAAGCAACCGGGATTGATGCTTTTCATAATTTTTATGGAGTCTGTAAGCAATGATCGATCTCTTTGACTTGGCACTATATTTCTTATTAAAAACTTCATGACACCTAAGGATGAATATTTCAATATTCAACAGGTCTTTGTAGCTGCTGGAAAAAATTGGAAGCTCCCAATACCAGCCTCAGATGAAAAACTGCATCAATTGGCAGAGGATAAGGAAGCGGCAGAGGAGACAGAAATCATTAGAAGAACTAATCAACTCAGGTACTGCAATGAACGGATGATCAGTTATGACCTTTAAGGGATAGTACTTCAATCTTAGAGAACATGTGTTTTTAACAGAAAATGGATCATGTTAAGAAACTTTTACGCATGATTAGCTTACAGCTCCATGTTTTTTTTTCTGTAACGATCAGGTTCTTGGACAGAGCTGCAATCCAGAGGAGCCCCGGTGAACAAACATCACCATGGAGACTCTGCACAGTGACCCAAATTGAGGAAACCAAAATTATGATCCGCATGCTTCCCATCATCCTCAGCACAATTTTTATGAACACATGCCTGGCACAGCTGATGACCTTCTCTGTACAACAAGGACTCACCATGGATCCCGACCTATTTGGCTTCCGAGTCCCGGCCGCATCTCTCCCTGTTATCCCATTCCTTTTCATCATCCCTCTTGTTCCTCTGTATGATCGTGTCTTAGTCCCTTTTGCTCGTAAATTCACAGGGATCCCCACTGGCATCACACTTCTTCAGCGCATTGGAGTTGGTCTCGTCCTCTCCATAATCTCAATGTCAATCGCTGGAGTCGTCGAGACACGCCGGAAGAATGTAGCTATCGAGCATAACATGGTGGACTCCATGGCTCCCCTGCCCATGACTGTCTTCTGGCTAGCTTTCCAGTATGCCATCTTTGGGGCAGCTGACATGTTCACACTGGTGGGACTCATGGAGTTCTTCTATGCAGAGAGCTCCCTGGGGATGAAATCATTGGGGACTGCCATTTCATGGTGTTCTTTGGCATTCGGCTACTACTTGAGCTCAGTGGTGGTGGATGTGGTGAACAAGGCGAGCGGGGGGTGGCTGGCCAGCAATAACTTGAACAGGGACCAGTTGAACTACTTTTACTGGCTCTTGGCAGCACTGAGTGTGCTCAACTTTGGGTTTTACCTGATGTGCTCTTCATGGTACAGATACAAGGAAGTGGAGGACAAGAAAACAGATGAGAATGATGAATTGTGAAAAAATTGAGAAAAGGACTAGTTTGGTGGGTGTGCTTGGAGAATTGTTGGCGTTAACTTTTCGTTTTTCTTTATCATGTTCCGTCATTGTTTAAAAGGAACCATCATACATATTATACGTGATACTCTCCTCAAATGAGAAATACAGGAGAATGTTGAAGAATGTTCAAATAGTGGAATTGAAGTAGTCTTCTTACACAAGTTCTTGCACAATTTGGTCATTGACAAGCCCGATCCTTGTGTTGCATTAGCAATTAGACCCATATGCATAGGACTGGGATTTGCTACGCACAAAATTTGAGCACTTCGAACTCAAAAAGTAGCCATGGTTGGACAAAGCAAAGATTGGAACCATCATTATGAGTTCGAGGCACCCTGTTAAGGTTCCAAGAGAACAAATCCCAATCCATATGTGTAAGCCACTTTGCAAACTCAGCATGTGAGTCTATAAACGTTGGTAATGCCATGATAGATTTCATTGAATGTAAAACCATACACAAGTGTGTTTTTTTTTTTTAATTTACAAAGGAAGCATTCCAAAGAAAGGAGTCTAATTACAAGTGTATCACAGACAAAACAAATTAGGAAACATGATCAACACTTATGATAAGATAAATGAATTGATTACGGACCGGTCATCCAACCGATAGTAATTCTAGTTTTGTTTAGACCGGGTTAAGTGAAGACCTTGGTAGTTTAGTATGCCTAAGATTTTTATATAAAATAAATTAAACCCGTAGGTTAATTCTAGCCATGGCAATTTAATGCCAATCAAACGGTTATATCATCCACATATTATTAAACCAGATAATTAATCCCTCTTTAGTTAAACGCTTTTGCTACAAGCCTAATTTTGTAGCTACCCACCAACTGTTGGGATTGCATTTTCACAGAGCACAGCGTCGCAGGCTTGCTTTCACAGGAAAAACAAACACCACACAAAATTCAGCGACCAAATTTTAACATCTTGTGGGCATTCCGTTACGTTGACCGTTACTGAAGCTGCTTCTACTCTGTCCTCTGCTCTCTCCTCTCATAAAACAGATGTTCTAAACCCTGTCAGACCTCCCAACCTCAGCGATTTGCACTGTTAGAGAAAATGGCAGAAGTCAATACTGGGTATTACTCTACCGGAACTGGGTTGGAGTACGATCGGGACAAAGAGGTGAAGGCATTCGACGAGTCGAAGAAAGGAGTGAAGGGCCTAGTGGACGCTGGTGTTACCCAGATTCCTCGTTTCTTCGTCGAGCCGCCGGAAGTGGTCGCCGGAGGCCGGAGTTCCCGTGACGGTGAATTGGGGGCTCGTCTCGATATTCCGATTATCGACCTGGGGAGTGCCGGAAAAGGGGGTCACGGACGGGAAGAGGTCGCGAAGAGGATTGGGTGGGCGTGTGAAGCTTGGGGCTTCTTCCAGGTTGTGAATCATGGGATCGAACAGAGAATTTTGGATGGGATGATTGAAGGTGGGAGGAGATTTCACGAACTGCCCGATGAGGAAAAGATGAGATTTTACTCGAGGGATGTTAAAACGAAAGTGAGGTTCAACAGCAATTTCGATCTCTACAAGGTACGAACAGCAAATTGGAGAGATACTGTGTTTTTTGATATGGCTCCGGAGCCTCTGGATCCCCAAGAAATGCCACTCACTTGCAGGTAATATCTCTACGGCAACCTCCTCCTTTCTGCAAATGAAGTTACCCTTCCAGGAAAAAAAGAAAAAAGAGTAATCAGTGATTAGGGCTCTTCCTTATCTCTCCCACCGGAAGGGGAAGCTCCCTTTCTTTCCTCCACAGAGGAACTGCAGACGGTGGGGGGTGGGGGACTCTTCCTCTGTAAAATATTGAGATAGAAGAGGAGGGTGGAGCATGAAACTGAGATCGACACTATTAATTTATCTATTAAAGCAAACTACATGGGCTCGCGTGCAGGGAGGAGGCAATTGAATATTGGAAGAGTGTAAGTGCACTGGGGAACACATTGCTGGAGCTCTTCTCTGAAGCACTTGGTTTGCAGTCCTCCTATCTGCTAAACATTGGTGGTGGTGAAGGCCAGGCTCTCCTTTCGCACTACTACCCTGCTTGCCCAGAACCAGACCTGACCCTAGGAGCTAGCAAGCACTCAGACCCAGATTTCTTCACCATTCTTCTCCAAGACCATATTGGTGGCCTCCAAGTCCTTCATCATGGTCAGTGGGTGAATGTCACCCCTGTCAATGGAGCTCTGGTAGTAAACATTGGGGATCTTCTGCAGGTAAGCTAATGACATTGGGTGACTGCCAAAACTCAGTAATTTTCCAACCATGGAACAAAGGATCATCTAAACTTCTCCTATTTAGATAATTTCACCAATTTTACGTTTTGTAAGTCTCCATGTACTGGTGACCGTTAAGACTATTTTCAATAGGTGATTGATCATCTGCACTAAAAGCTGATGTTCCAAATCCTTCCCACGCCAAATTTTGACATGTCTTCCATTGCTGCAGCTGGTTTCAAATGGGAGATATAAGAGTGTGGAGCACAGGGTCGCAGCCAGTGCTGTAGGACCAAGAATCTCTGTAGCCTGCTTCTTCATCAACAACAGGTCACCAACAAGAATGTATGGCCCAATCAAGGAGCTATTAACCGAAGACAACCCTCCCATTTACAAGGACATCCCTTTGCATGAATTCCTTTCGCATTACAATGCAAAGGGCCTGGATGGAAGGCCGGCCTTGGACAAGTTTAAGCTGTAATTTATAGGAAGCATAAGCCTGGTAGAGGCATGCTCTGTGAAAATAAAACTGTTTTTAGTTGAACAGTTGAAGTGTAAACTCTGTAATGTGATTTGGCCTATATTAAATAGTTCAATCGTATATCTGTATACATTCAAATTTAATGTTAACTATATTAAATCTTAAATTCTCAATACTATATTATGAAGTTGATAAGATGGATGGATTCGTTTTCTTGTAATGTGTATTGACATTTTGATTCAAGATTCAATGTTGGGAATTTTAAATAAGTAATATCAGATAGTTATTTTATTGGCAAGAGAAAGTCAGCACATTTTTTTAAGCCAGTTTTTATTTAAGCTGATTGAACTGGGGACTGTACCAAATTGTGTTACTACCTTAAGTCATATAATATCATTTATTTCTTTTTGTAATTTTAACTTTCATAAACCATTTTTATTGATTTGCCACTCGAAAATAAAACTGGAAATATTTGGTTAAATTATAAAAATAATATAAAAGGATTTTAATGAAAATAAGGTGTGGATGGGTTTTAAGTTGGTTATTTGTAAAATAATGCAAAGTTGGGGGAATATAGATTATTGCGTATCCACCTTACGGTTCTAAATTTGCGTGTTTGACAGTCAGCCAGATAAATGCTTTTGTTAGGAATCCTGTGAAGGGAGATCTCTTCCCGCGATTAATCGCTTTCGATCGTTTGGGTTCGAAGACACGAGCCCGGTTTCTATATGTGGTGATTTTCAAGATTTTATTTTTTTCGCTGTTCAGCTCCGGGGAGCTGTCAATGACGGTTTGTTTTCAGAGAGTTTCATTGTTGCTGATCAAAGAGTCCGAAGCAGGGGAGTAGATACGTGGACGGATAGACTATCTTATATATAATTTTTTCTCTCGTCGAGATATAGTCGGAAAAGTCGATCGGAGTTGAACATTTTGAATGCCAGCGCGGGTCGTTCCAGGTAATGCTGGCGGGCACATTCTGGGCTTGCATTATATTTGCCAATTCGTACATCTTGATCCAGTTTTTTTTTTTAAATTTCCGGGAGAGTAGATTACTGGAACTGATTCTGCGTTTGGCAATTCAGCGAAGGTGTGAATTAGGGCGTTTTGTATTGTTTTATGCTTTCTCGTATTCAGAAAAGAAGAGTCCAATGAAGTGAGTAGATGATTATAGGACGGGTTGGTGAATTGGTTGTTCGAGTTAGGTTCCTCGTGTCAATGAAAATAGTTTCAGAGTTTATTTTGGTTAGATTATAAGTCCTCTCTTCTTACTTTTATCCTGTCTTATACTTGATTTGTCCATGTGAACGAGTTACCTGCAAGTCAGGTCACTGTTAACTGGAGGAGACGGTTATGGGTGTGAGCATTAGGATCCGAAGCTTTAGCTTGATAATAGGCTTCGTTCTCCAAAATAATTGGTAAAAAGAACAATTCATCCGTTGCTGGAGGCAGTATGTCTCTAATACCATTGTGAAATCTTTTTCCTTGTTCCAAGTTTCAGCCTCCGATAGAAAAACCTGCTTGTGGATCATTTTCTTGTCAAATCTTAGGAATTTGCACAGATGGCTTTTTCCCTTAGTTAGCCGGATGACTAAACGGGCACAAGATTTTCTATATCAGTACTCTGAAAAAAAAGAAAATGTGGCGGCAATTAAGATTGGGAATTTGAGAAGGAACTATCACACAGAGTAGAATAGAGTCTTTGTGCCAAGTAGTTTCGTAGCATCATGATTTAAGTTTAACATGTTTAGTCTTGTTTTCTATATTTCTTTGGCTGCTTTTTGTTGTTTGATGAGAGTGAGTTCAGAAATCTGAAGATTTAGTCTATACTCTGATTTTTGTCACACCTACTGGAACATGGGAGCAGAATTTGATTGAAGTTTTCTTGTTTAGCATTAGTTTTATTTATGGACATTTACAAGTCAAAATGTTTTGCTGTATTTATTATGTTGCAGGTGGAGTTGCAACTTTGCTTTATATATATATATGCAGTTGTGAATTTTCACTTATATGATTCATGATATTGGCAGATCTATTTGCATTCTCTGTGTCTATATATGAGATGGCTCCCAGGGTTAGAATGTGAAGTGAGCATATGGAATTTCTAGTTACCATGTTTCCCCTTCTCATCTTCTATACCTTAACTGTTTAACTTCTGTCAGTGACATCACTTAGGATGACCAAGCACTCTTTTTGAGGAATAGGCGAACTGTAGGGAAGAAATACAGTTTTTCCATGTCTTTTTAGGAAGGTTTCCATACCATCAGTTCAAGTTAAGTTATGTATTTTTCATGGTATATATTAGTTTGACATACCCCTTGGTTGAAGGTGAAGATGGCACTCTGGGAGGATTGAGTTAATTCTGCCTCCATGGTGCTTAGAGCATTACTTCGTGGAAATATAAGATTAGAAAATACCATAGCTTTATGTTGGAATCCCATGCTTGACCAGGTAGTCATTTAGATGTCTCCAATTAAGATACAGCTCACAACCAACATCTGTTTCTGGTGGCTTCATGCCTTTCTGTGTCTTGATTAAATGTCGTCTTTGCTTCTCATAGAAAACTACACATATTTTCAAAATTTTTTTAGAGTTTGCAATGATGTGGTGTTCAAGTGTACTCATTTCCAGTTTTCAAATATTTGCTTACAACTTAGAATGGGTGTTCTAGAACTGTGATACGTCCCAGCAACCAACCGAACCTGGAAGAGTTAGTTTTCGAATTGAAGAAAAAAATATAGAAGAAGACGAGAAGAGCCAAAGTATTTCTATATTATGTAGCCTTTAGAACCAGAGATAATATTTACAAGCAGAGCAAGCAATTCGAGAGGCCTGCTGTCTCTCCAAACCTGTCTACACTGTCTACCCAAAAATCCCCCCCTCCTCTTCCTCTCTTCTCTTATATCCCTTTCTCTTACTAGAACCTTCCTCGTAACAAACTCACGTGCTCCCTCCTGGCATGACATGTAAAAGACCAGCTTACCCCTGCTTCTTGTTGCGTCATGTGTACGTAAAATGGATTGGGGTCTTAACATTACCCGCCGCCCACAGTTTCACCTTGTCCTCAAGGGGAAAATTCGGAAACTGTTGCTGAATTGTGGTGAAGGGTTCCCAAGTAGCTTCAAAGGGTGGTAAGTCTGCCCACTGAATAAGAACCTCGTGGGCACCCGGGGAACCTTGTGCAGCTGGGCGGACGCCCAACACCTCAGTAGGTGCAACGAGCAAAACCATGTCTTCCTGAAGTTGAGGTGGAAGCTGTGGAGAAATGTGGCCAGTTCCAACCATTTTGCGTAGTTGGGACACATGGAACACCGGATGCACAGTGGTGGGATTGGGAAAGCGCAACCTATAGGCCACAGTCCCAACTCGAGCTTCAACCTCAAAGGGCCCGTAGAACCGTGGGGCCAGCTTCTCATTCCTATGCTTAGCCAATGATTTTTTACGATATGGTTGGAGTTTGAGAAGCACCTTGTCAAATCCTCCCATACCTGATCGGGCAAGGGTATTGGTTGCAGCAGTCCTGGAGGGGATAGTGTCTGACTCTTATTTTGCTGACATACCAAACACCTTGCAACATAATTCTGGACATCTCGTTTCATCCCAATCCAATACCAATCTGATGCTAGTCGTTTGTAAGTTTTAAATATCCCTGAATGTCCTCCAACTGGACTGTCATGGAACTCCTTCAATAATGTCAAAACAATAGGTGAGGAGCTAGGTACCACCATTCTCCCTTTGTATAACAACCTGTCATGGACAAGCTCGAAACCTGGAAAGGAGGTTGGTTGGATGTTTTACCGAATTGATGATGTGAACTAAGCGAGTGTCCTGCTGCACCTGAGCATGTATGTCGTCAAAGTCAAACGTCTGAGGCATGGTGAGGGTGGAGAGTTCAGCTTCGGTTCCAATACGCGACAAGGCATTAGCAGCCTTATTGCAATTCCCCGGATTGTATTGAATGTCAAATTCAAAGCCTAACAACTTGGACAACCATTTTTGGTGCTCCAAACTAACTGCCCGCTGTTCTAAAAGATACTTGAGGCTGCGTTGGTCGGTGCGGACGATGAACTTCCTCCCTAACAAGTACGGTCTCCACTTTTGCACGGCCATAACAATGGCCATGAGTTCTCTCTCGTAGATGGATTTGAGGCGAGCCCGTGGAGAAAGAACATGGCTGAAATAGGCTATAGGCCTCTGTTCCTGCATGAGAACAGCCCCTAAACCGAATCTGGAAGCATCAGTCTCAATAATAAATGGCTGGGAAAAATCCGGTAAGGCAAGAACCGACAATGTAGTCATGGCTTCTTTCAGGCGAGTAAATGCTTCCTCGGCTGCTTCATTCCATCCAAACTTGTTCTTTTAAGCTGTTCAGTAAGAGGCCAAGCAATCTTCCTATAGCCAGCCACGAATTTCCGATAGTAGCCTGTCAGCCCAAGGAACCCACGCAGCTCCCGGGGGCTGGTTGGTTTTGGCCATTTGACCATAGCTTCATTTTTTGAATGATCTGCTGCCACCCCTGCAGCCGAAATCACATGACCCAGATATTCTAATTGAGTTTTCCCAAAATGGCACTTTTTGCGATTTGCAAAGAGCTGTTGTGATTGTAGAACTCCCAATACGATCTCCAAGTGATGCAGGTGCTCAGCCATGGTTGCACTATAGACAAGGATATCATCAAAGAAAACTAAAACAAATCGCCGGTGCATTTATTAGTCCAAATGGCAATGCTAAGAATTCGTAGTGACCTTCATGCGTCCGGAATGCTGTCTTGGGTACATCGGCAGCACTGACGTGGATTTGGTGATAATCGGATTTTAAATCCAATTTAGAGAAGATGTGTGCCCCATGCAATTCATCGATCAATTCATCGATCATCGGTATAGGAAATCGGTCTGGAACAGTGGCTTGGTTGAGAGCGTGGTAGTCGACACAAAAAAACCAACTACCATCTTTTTTACGAACCAGCAAAACAGGACTCGAAAATGGACTTTTGCTTGGTTGGATGATCCCAGCGCGGAGCATGTCGGCGACCAATCGTTCAATTTCATCCTTTTGAACTTGTGGATAACGATATGGTCTGACATTAATTGGAGACGTCCCTGATTTAAGCACAATCGAATGGTCTCTTGTTCGAGGTTGGGGAAGCCCATTCGGCATGTTGAACACTGGGGCAAACCGCTGTAGCAATTCCATCAGCTCTGGTGAAGTTTCTTCGTCACTCTGGTTCTGCCCCACCATCAGGTTGCGCAATTCCAGCAAAATTCCGGCCTTTTCACTGCGTAGCACCTTCAGCATCGATTTGAGTGAGACTTGTGATTTACAAAGCCCAGGGTCACCTTGTAATGTGACATACGTGTCTCCCAACCAGAATTTCATCGACAAGGATTGCCAGTTAACATGCATACCACCAAGGGAACTCAGCCATTGCATACCCAGAATCACATCAGCACTGCCTAACTCTAGAGGCAAGAAATCAGCAAGAAGTTCCACACCTTGCATAGTCAACGCCACATTTTTACACACTCCGGCCCCTCGTACTGACAATCCTGTCCCCATTAACACACCGTAGCCCTCTGTTTCGGATAAAGGCAACTCCAATTTGCGCACTAAATCAGAAGATATGAAATTATGAATGGCACCACAGTCCACCAGCACAACCACCTTGTGTTCGCCTATCTGTCCCTTGATCTTCATTGTTTTAGGAGCTGATAAACCCACCACTGAGTTGAGAGATAACTCGACAGTCTCCCCAGAAACCAGGGACTCATCACTGTGCGTCTCCTTCAAATCTGCTTGCTCGTTGCTGACCACAAGAACCTGCAACTCTTTTTTCTTGCAAACATGCCCAAACGAATATTTTTCATCGCACCAATAGCATAGTCCTTTTTCCCGCTTGGATTGAAGCTCGGAATCCGTCAATCGTCGACAAGGTCCCGGTGTTTTCAGTGTAGTCGGCTTCTCCCCCGATACAATCGTTCGACTCCAGGCCGTCGGCTGAGTTCGGAAGGCCACATTAGGGATTGAAGGAGCGGTGCGGGTCATAGCAATGTGGGCTATGCGAAACTGGGCTTGTGCTGCATAGCATTCTTCGACTTTTTGGGCTAGGGCCATGAGCTGCTCGAGCCCATTTTCTTTTCTCTCTTGTACTGCTTGTAACATGCGGACCTCCGCCCGGATGTCCGGTTTTAAGCCATTGACGAAATTACCCTCTAAAATTAGGCCGGGAATGTGCTCCAGATGAGCCGCGTACATCTTGAACTGGCGGCGATATTCTTGGACAGTCCCTTCTTGTTTCAGGGCGAGAAACTTCTCGCATATCGATCCCTCCTGAGATGGTCGGAACCGTTCCAGCACCATGGATTTGAGAACTGCCCATGTTCGAATGGGACGGCGACCGTCCTCCTACTGAAACCATGCCAAGGCATCTCCGTCGAGACTGATGATGTCAGTGTCCACTTTCTCTGAGTCGTTGAGTCGATTCAGTTGGAAGAATCGTTCAGCTCTGAAGACCCACCCTTCTGGATTTTCGCCTTCAAATACCGGCATTTCAAGCCGTCGCAGCCGGTGTTCTAGTCGCCATTCATTCCCCCTGGCTGTCGCTGAAAATTCCTCCCCAAGCCCCTTTGCTGGAGTCGACAAGGATGGGAGATGCGCTGCAGCACCCTGAGATTGCGAAACCGATTGTCCCACCAAATCGGATCCAGACGACAGAGGTTCGTTGCTCATCTTCCCTTGTATCTTCATCATGGATTCCAACTTGGCCATCATCTCCGCCATATTCTTTTGCATCGCAGGAAGCTGTTGTAGCTCACTCTTGAATTGAGCAAAATCATTCCTGACTGTCCCTATTTGTTCCTCCATCTGATCCAAACGCTCATCCACCTTCTTAGCAGCCATTGATGAGCCAAATTCCTTGGCTCTGATAGCAATTTGATATGTCCCAGCAACCAACCGAACCTGGAAGAGTTAGTTTTCGAATTGAAGAAAAAAAATAGAAGAGGACGAGAAGAGCCAAAGTATTTCTATATTATGTAGCCTTTAGAACCAGAGATAATATTTACAAGCAGAGCAAGCAATTCGAGAGGCCTGCTGTCTCTCCAATCCTGTCTACACTGTCTACCCAAAAATCCCCCCCTCCTCTTCCTCTCTTCTCTTATATCCCTTTCTCTCACTAGAACCTTCCTCGTAACAAACGTGCTCCCTCCTGGCATGACATGTAAAAGACCAGCTTACCCCTGCTTCTTGTTGCGTCGTGTGTACGTAAAATGGATTGGGGTCTTAACAAACTGTTATTGGAGTAAGTTTTATTTTACCATTTCCTTTGTACATCTAGTGGTGCTTTGGGCCGCAATAGATTATATGTTTCTTTTTTTCTGTTTGTTTTATTTATTTTTTAGTTTTTGAAAGTTTGTTTTATTGAATTCTGACTTTCAACCAATCGTTTCATGTCTCCATTGTTTGTCAGTAGAACTAGTTACTCATATAGATGCCCTATCAACACTTCCAGCACAGGCATTTAGTTCTTTTTTTTTTATTTTTTTAAAGAAGAAGCAGGCATTGTCAGATACTCTTGTAAGCATGTCAGCACCAAATGATGAGCGTGCATCTCCTCATTCTCAAGTAAGTAATGAAGAGTGTCCATCTCCCCATCCTCAAGTAAATAATGATGGTTATACATCTCCCCATTCTGAAGAAAGTCTTTTTGTTTTGCTTTCATTTTTTTTTGATATAGCTCTCTACATTTCGTACATGTGTTTTAAGTATTCAGCCATTGATGTGCACTTGTTTCTCTTTACTTATTTACTTTGTTTGTATTCCTTTTGCAGTTATCATCTCATTTCTTTGGAGATCTTTTGGATTCCATAATTGTAGACGTTGCTTCAGAGTGCCACCGAATTGCCAGGCTTGGGCTTGATCGCAATTTGGAAGAAGAGGAAGAAGAACTGAGTTTGTCAGCACAAGCTCGAGTTAGGGTTGCTGATCCAAGCAATGGCAATGAAACAAATAGCAAGTATGTGGTTGACATATTTGGACAAACACATCCAGCTGTTGCCAATGAGATATTTGAGTGCATGAACTGTGGTCGTTCTATTATGGCAGGGCGGTTTGCCCCCCATCTGGAGAAGTGCATGGGAAAGGTTGTTTTTAAATACTCTCTTGAATGATTTACATTTTGTCTTATCCCATGGGCTACTTTGTCTAGACCCGTGGCTGAGTTATTTGGAGTATAAATTGAGTCCTTCTAGATGGTTTGGGCTGTTGAGGATTGATGGTACTCTTTTTAGATTACATGTCAGGGGTTATAATGAGCCATTAGTTAGTCCATGTTAACCACTCAGTAAGACGTCCTAGATGTACTTCTAGGCGTGAACTGCATATATATAATAAGTCACCAACTGGAGACAGTATATGAACATGTGCCTTAAGTAAGAGTACTTTGTACTCTTTTGTTCATGGGATACTTCCTTAAAAGTAGTATAAATGCCTTTGTAGATTTACGAACACCACATTTTTTCAGGGTCGGAAGGCTCGCATGAAAGCAACAAGAAGCAGTACAGCATCACAAACCCGGCACTCCCGTGGCAGTTCTATCTCACTTTACTCTCCTTATTCGAATTCCACCAGATCCAATGGAGTGGACGATTATTGTAACGAAGGTGGATTGGATGAACAATGAGTTTTGGAAAAGAAGCTTTCTTCTAAATGTTTCCGGGCTGTTGCTTGTGCAAGCCGTCTGACTGGCTAAGAATGGTTCCCCTGTCTACTAGTTGGGTGTAAGAAGACAAGACTGGAGTGGATTTAATTTGTCTGTGGTTGGTTTGGAAGTTCTAACACTGGGTGTTTTTGCTAAATGATATGCCAAATTTTGGTAAATCACAGTTATAAAATCAAAAGTTTGTGCTGTTTTTAAGATCATCTGATGTGATATTTTTCATGAACCTGGCTGACTGTAGAAGGACCTGATACTTACAGACAGATGAGTGGCAAATGTGAAACAGCAAAAGGAAACCTCTTGGAGGCATTGCCAAATGCAGTTTTCTCCCCTTGTCCATAATTTCGATGAAAACAGAGAGAATCAAAGTGGTCAGTCAAATATTTATCTTTCCTTTAAGGTCGGAAATTAAGTTAAATTACTTAACAATGAAATAACTGCTTGAGTTATTAAATTATCTCTGTACTCGTGGCCTGCGTTGGTTATATAACCTTTCATCTTGCCTAGTAAATCGAAAAGTCGCCAGACTCGCAACTTACTAATAACAAGATTGAACTCCTACACATTCAGGCATCATACCTGCTTGCTTCAGCTAGCCAACACAGTCGGATCATGATCCACAAGTTATATTGGATTGAGCCTTTAAAGGTGCATTTGCAATCCATTAATACGAAACCTCCAAATGCAGTCCCGGAGAGAGCACTACTAGAAAAACATACTCCGACAGCGGACACTTCGACAGCGGGTGCAGCGTCGTCGTCGCTGACGGCGTCGGCGGAAGCAATACGTCGACGGAGAGATCTGTTTCCGCCAGCGGGAATGGAAAGATTTCGTTGGCGGAACTAGCTTTCGCCAACGGAACGACATTTCCTCGGCGGAATAAATCTCCGCCGACGAAAATTTTTTCATCGTTGGAGTCTTCTCCTCCGTCGAATTCTCTTCTTCGGCCGAGTCCTTTCCGCTGATGAATGAGTTACGTCGGCGGAATTATCTCTACCGACGCTGGAACCGCAGGCACAATTATTCGGCCGACAAACATTTAACGGTTAATTCCGACGACGGGTTAAACCGCCGGTGGAGATTTTTTTTAATGTTTTGTTTTCAAATTTCCTTTTATAATTTGATACCTGTTACTTGACATAGAAGCAGACCATTACAAAAAAAAATTATTTATATTACACAAAATTATTTACATTTCAAAATGTTTACATTACAAAATATTTACATAACAAAAAGTTACACAATACATTTCAACTGTCCTGTTCAAACCAAAAGAAATGTACGATCAGAGCAATCAGTTGTGCGACTGCTGCCTTGTGGGTTAGAAGTCCCCGTAAATGAACATAAGTTTATGATAAGTGTAATAAAATATATAAAATTAGTAATTAATTATGTATTTAAAATAATACTAACCTGTAGGCAACTGGAGAGAGGCTCACCAATGGTTCAGTTCTTGCAACTGAGACTGCACCAACAACAGCTGGTCCTTCATTGATTCTTTGTCTCGCTTTTCCTTTTGCAATTGTTCTTCTTGAGCTAAGTACTCCGGTGCTCTCGTAACCACCCCTACGCGACGGCGTACCAGTCCCAAGTCCTCTCTCATAACCCCCGTGATGGCCCCCAAACACCTTATTTATGATAGGTGTCAAATCCGCAGGGTTCACCGAGTTGTGGACTTGTAGCTCAGTTGCGGTCCGGACAAGCTCCTCCTGCATAACAAACAAAACCTAATTAAATCATGCACTTAGTATTAGGAGAAAATGTCAGGGACCTGATAACTTACACATAATGTTGTTGTCTCCTCATCAGGATACGTCCCATCTTTCCTCTTGTTCGCCTTCAGGAAAGATCTCAGAAACACGAAGTTTGGACGTTCTGCTTGTCGTTGCGTAAAATTTAATTTCCTAAAATAAGTATTGTGCAATGTTTATAAATTGAAGTATTGACAAGGCAAGCAAAAAGTCAACTCAATACGTACCTCTTCTTCTAAAAAACAGGCAAGAGACTTACACTCTCAGTTCGTCTTGTTTTTCACATCACGCCCCCATCCCAGTATTTAACTAGCAGTGTCCAATTTTCAGGAGCCATACCTTCAAAGGGACAGTCTGCTAGCTGCTCTGGGGTCTTTCCATCATAGTATTGCTTCTTATAGAAGGTACGGTTGTCTCGTATTATTTTCTGCATAACCGGCTGTAAAGCTTTCATCACAACGGCTGCAGTCACGGGCTGATCCTTCTCATTAACAAACTTGTATTTTACCTGCAAAAAAAAATATTTTGTTAGTGCAAGGCTATTACAAAAAACAAATTAGTTAGTTGTTGGTTTTACATTGCTTTCTGTGAACCAATCTTTGAATGCATTTGGGCCGAGCTCACACCACTGCAGATGTGGCGGGAAATATAATTGACCCTGAATTTGTGTTCCAAGTAGAAAGGACAAGTAATGCTGTGTAGATGATACCATCTGTCCATCCTTGATTGCGATCGTTGCGGCTTTCTCGGGCATGAATGACGTCACCCTCACCTTACGCTTGACGCGTGGTACCTGAGGCTGTGAATCCTTAAAGTCATCAACAGTCCAATCTGGTGGCTGGGTTTCAATGTCCTCCACTGGGACAGGCCCTACATCAAATGCGCCTTTAGTCAACATTAAAATGTCATTTTATGAAGCAATATGAATGTAATTGTACCTGAATCATCACTCTCAGCGGATTGGTAAGAGGGGAACAACTCCCTAAACTTGCGCATTGATTCTCCTAAAATTAAATTAATGAAACATAAATTAGATAAAGTAAAATTATACAAACATAATAGGAAATAAAGTTAATGAATATGTTAGTACCTAAAGACAGAAGCACTGCGGAAGACGAAAGCTCTGAGGGAGGGTCGGTTGTTTTGCATAACTCCGTTTCCCTGCACCCCCAGTTGCTGTTTTGCGTAATCTATAAAAAAGCTTACTCCACCCACAAATTTTAAATTACACCGAGTTGGCTTGGACTTGTACTCATACATCCATTTCTTGTCAGTAAAATAGTCCATCTCCACGACAATTGTTGAAAAGAGACTACACACAACATAGAAATGAATGTTTAGTACTTTTTAGAGATAATTGTTATAGACGGACCACCCACTGTCCCTATACATACATCTCACTGTGTCCAATTCTCCTCTTACTTCCACACTTCAAAACGGTTGGACTTCCTTCGCGTGGAAGAGAGAATGAAAAAAAGACATTTGCGAGCACACAAGTTTCGGGACAGTAGCACATAATTGTGTGAAATTCCTATCAAATACCACAACCCAATATTACTAGTCCTGCTAATCCACTCCCAAAATTCTATGAAGTATTGAGAAATCGAGAGAGAAAAACAATTGAGAGAGAACTGAGGGCGTGAAAACAAGAGATAGAGAGAACTCAGAAATAGAATTTCAGAGACTAAAAGATTTTCAAAGATAGATAGAAATAGTATTTAAGTGGAGAGAAAAATGAGAGAGAGGGAAAGAGAGAGAGAGATATGTGTAGGTCGGTCTCAAATAAAGCACTCCCAAAATTTCAGAGACTAAAGATTTTTTGTCCTAATTACGTAGATTGAACAGCTAGCCCAAATAACTGTAAATCGCCAATAAATGCTTTTACCAACAGAGAGACCACTAATCAAACTGCTTGCAATGTCCTATCACCGCACAATCAATGAGCTTCATCAGACTGCTTGCAATGTCCTAAACACCGCACAATCAATGAGCTTCATGATTGCTAGACTTACCATATAGCCACACTTTGTGGAAGATTTCAATTTTGCAACAATTCACTCTGAACGTTTTGCATGGGACTACTGCATTGACTGTGCCTCAATTAAGCATAAGCACTAGCTATAAAATTACATAAAATAGAATAAATGTCATCTTAAGGAGCTGATTAAAAATTCCCATAGGCTGATTGTTTGCCTACATCAAGTGGTAGTTTTAAAATTTAAACAACTTTCTCACATAGACCAATGTATCATATCTGGCTCTTGGAAAAGATAAGAGATGAAAGAAGGAAAAACAAATTATACCCATTTCGGTGTAGGAGAATGTAAACTAAGACTAGAAAATGAAAAATATGTATGCAATTACAGTCTCAAGCACATAAAGGAGAATGCTGACATTACATAAAACCGTATATATGTTTTTTTCAGGAGCAGAACGAAAGTTACCTCTAAGCAACTAACTTGTCCACCGAGTTTAAGGCCTCGGATCCCAGAATCTGGGCTCACCGGAGAATTCAAAGGCTGTAGCGAAAACTAGTTAGAGAGAGAGAGAGAGACACAAAGGCAAACAGAGAGAGAGACACAAAGGCAAAGAGAGAGAGAGAGAGAGAGAGAGAGAGAGAGAGAGAGAGAGAGAGAGAGAGAGAGAGAGAGAGAGAGAGAGAGAGAGAGAGAGAGAGAGAGAGAGAGAGAGAGAGAGAGAGAGAGAGAGAACTAAGATACAACACAAACAAGATGAAATGGTTGCAAAAGCCAGTTATGTAACAAAATTTATAACTAAATTGCAAAGTGAAATAGAAGGAAGGTCAAGCATCTGATAGGACTATGTTAAATTATGACAAACATTGTACATGTGGCATTTGGCTCAACGACTATAGGAAGGGTTACTGGAGTATAGACAATGTGTGCAAGCCTTTTTGCCAAACGAATGCATAAGACAAAAATGCAGATTTTTGAGAATAAGGAGAAAGGGCGAAGAAAAACGAAATACAAAGAAACAAAATCAAATTAATTACCTGAGACGAAGGGGAAGAGCCTTCCGTCGACGGCGTGGAAGTTGGAGGGGTTCGATGTCGGGAAGGAGGCCGGAACGCAGAGCACGCCACCGGAAATCGCCCCGAGAAGCTTCGAAAGAATTGGGTTTTTGAATCCAAGAGCGTCGTCGAAGATGGGTCTTCGGCCGGAGGAGTACGTGCAACGCCGAGAAGAGGAAAACCAAAAATTTTTCAGGTGGAACGCCGGGGGAATGCCGCGGGAACACGGGAGTACGGTTTCACGTGCTGGTTTCCTTCGACGATTTTCGTCGATGGAAATCCAGGGTGGTAGAAGGAATAGAGCCCGTTATGTACGTCACGCGTGCTTGCGTTACGTGCATAATGGTGTGCGCGAAGTTAGGTCCCGATTTAAATCGGAACCAAATATTACATATGGGCCAATAGGGCCCATATGAACCTGATCCAAATCTAGCCCAACTACCGGATTTCCTTCCGCCGGCGGTTGGGTCGGATACAACAATATTCCGCCGACGACTCATAAACGACCGCCAGCGGTATGGTGTTCCGCCGACGGAAAAATTTCCTTCCGCCGGCGGGGTATGTTTTTCTAGTAGTGGATTCGTGAAGATTAACACCAAGTATATTATCACCAATGACTAATCTGTCAACCCTGTCTCCTTCTCAACACTCTCCTTCAAGTTTGAAATTTATTATCACCGTATGTATTACGTATTCTTAACTTAGTTATCTTTAGAAATATTGTCACTCCTGGCAACAAGAACGTTATAATGAGCTTCCATGACCTCCAAAACAGTCCTGACGGGCGTCTTCTTCCACCCTGCAGAGAAGTAAGGCCCATTACGTTCTAGATCTCTGTGGACTCATTGATCAACATCCACCTTGTGTACGCGTGTGCTTACTGTTAAGTTGCTTTTCAAAACAAAACCAAATATCCGTAATGAATCTCTATGCATTCTTACGTTATGTCTTGGGTTTGAAATATTGGTCTAATACTATCTTTTGCTGATTCTATGATTTTAGTTTCATGAACCAAATTGAACTACTAAATCATTGGTCTTTTACAATCGTATACATATATTACAAGAAATAATGCCTATAACTAGATTATACACTATCTTGTTAATTAATAATTCAATTTTATGGGAAAGATGGACTCTTCTCTCCCATATAACTCTTCGGTTATCATGTTCTCTAACATTGCTAACTGTTCATCTTTCTCTTAGTTATTAATGCTGTAGGCTGTAGCTCTAAATGCAGCAAGTTCCCAATTATATAACTTTTAATTTCCAGCTCGATCTTCTCCAGATTTGCTATTGAACTGCTAACCATGCCTCCTTGGGAAGTGAAACAAAAAGAACGAGGTAGTTGCTTCAGGAAATTTAAACCTAAGAGTCGAAATGAAATGATAAAAGAGAAGAACCTAACTCTTTTCTTAAACAGTCACCAGATCATACATATACACTTGCTCGTTCCAGGTATCCAACACTTTCTGATCATGGCTGCCGCTGGGAAAATCGCACTGAAGCTGATGGTGGATGAAGCCAGCAACCGAGTGGTATGTGCTGAATGTGATTCAGACTTTGTGGAGGTCCTCTTTAGTTTCCTCACCGTGCCTATGGGAGCCATTATCCGTCTTCTGGGAAAGGAAACGAAGATGGGATGCATGGATACCCTTTACCAAAGTGTGGAGGATCTTGACGAACGGTACTTCGGAAATAAGGCCTGCAAGAACATGTTGCTTCAACCCAGAAGCTCCTCCGAACTCAAATATGAAAATGATCTTGCAGTAAATGTAGCTGATGCAATCAGCTGTTGTCTCTACCAATGTCGTTACATGTTATTAGCTACTACAGTGATTGCTTATGTAGCTGTGGTAGAATCATGAACATTAAGCTAAACCCAGTGTCAAGTAGGATCAGTTCTGAAGTATATGTTCAAGGGAAGAAGGATTTTGTGGTAAGGGATGATTTGCAGGTAATCCCTTTCACTGCAACAGCTTCCAGTTTTTCTATCATGAAAAGCTTGGCATCAGACATGGGAATGGATCAGTGGAGGAATTCGCGTCAATATTGGGTCAGAAGATTTTGATCAATTGCTCCTATATATCTATCCACACACACACACACACACACACACGCATCTTTTACTCCATCTACAGACTCGCTATTTGTCTGGAAAACAGGTTTTGCTTCTGCTGAAATATTCCTTGCAGTCACAAACAGCATTAACCAATGCTTTTTTACATAACCCAAATGAGGAAATCAAGCCTAAGAGTTCTGGAGAGATGTCTGCTCCAGGAAGAAGTGAAGAGCAGAATAGAGCAGATGAAGGCAAAAGGATGATGGAGGGGCGAAGGATGATGGGGAAACTTGTAATTATTAAATCAACCAAGCAAGTGCTCTACCTGGAAGTCAGGGAAGACGTGGTTAACCAAATTCTCTCCTTCCTCACATTTCCTCTAGGATTTGTACTAAATCTCATGAGTGGAGCTGGTTTGCCTTTTCTGGGATGTCTTGCCAACATATGCGAGGCTGCGAGGGATTTTAGCACAGAAGACAATCTTTTAATTTCTTAAGCAAGCAAGACTGAATTACTCAGTCCGAGGCTGGGATATTCACAGGCCATTATGTATGACCATTACCGAACCAGATCTGTATGACCATTATGTATCGAAGCTGTATATGAAAGTCATAAATCCGAAACTTCCGACTACTGTCATGGAAAAGGGAGGCGGATTTGTGAAGGTTGATACCAAGTACATGATCACTGATGACAGCTTATCTGTCAAACAACTTTCCTCCTTAGCAGTGCTCCGCGTACTTAGCAAATTTATGATGAGTGTCGATGAACTGGAGGAGCAGGACATCTCAATTGGAGAAGAATAGGTAACATCCTTCCCCTTCTTCCACCTTAAAATTTATTGATACTAGTTCTAGTTATATATCTCTCTCATTGGGTTGTTATTCCAGGCAGCAAGAATACTGAGGGTTTCCATCACCTCCGAAACAGTCTTGACTGATGTCTTTTCCCGCCCAGACAAGTGGAAGCGTTTTTATATTTTTCTTTCTAGATCTCTTGGGGCTTGTTGATCATCCAGAATTTCTAGGTGTAGTAGTACTAGCTAATTTGCTTTACAAGTCAAACCCAAATATCCGCAATATATGTCTTTATGGAATATGGTTACGTTTTGTTTAGGTTCGATAATCTTTCATCTTCACGGTTAATTAATACTTCCAGCAGTAGCAGCTGCATAACCAGCAGCTGGCCGGCTTGTCTTTTAATTTACACTATTATTGAAGATTCTTATGATTTCAAAAATTTAATTACGTACAGTGACCGAAGAAAGATGTATAGATCATTCCACATACGTGCACAGATTTATTAAGTACTGTACTCTTAATTTTCAAATATATATTATAAAATATAATATGAAATTAGTCAGGAGTTTCTTTAATTTTCTCAAATTATTATAAAATCTACCACGTTGTCTGGCTCACTGCAGGACTCTAAATGCAGGCGGATAGCTTCAAAGGAATTTATATAGAGGCAAGGAGCTCGTCATCTTATCTTTATAAAATTTACATTTCTTTTGGGGAAAGAAAAAAGAGATCTAAGCAATTCGATCTCATTCTTTTTTCAACTCTCTTTGTTTTACATTCGTATTTTATTTCTTATGGTATATAAAGTATAAAGTATACTAGCAGCCAAAAACCATGTGATGAACGAGCAGAAAAGAAACAAATTAAAGGAAAAAATCTACCTTATTGATAAAAAAAAAAACTATAAACTACTTATTGACCCTCTACTGTTTGCCCAACTATATAGGGAAACTTATTAATACGATTATATGACCCATCTGGAGCATGCATCCGGATCTCTCCTTGTTCCTTTCAGTATTTTTTCTCAATCAGTTCACTGGACAGAAGACTTTGACCTTGGAGACAGTTTTGAAGGAATAATAATGTTAAATCTTCCCGAAGACTTTGATCATCGACTGAGGGAAGATTCAAGTTCAGAAGCTTTAATTAAATCTGATGTATATTAATTTTAATCAATAGACAATGAGCACGTACGTGCTATTCTCTGAGGTGTACGTATACAGACATTGACAGATTTTCTGAGGATAGAGAAAGCTACCAACTCATTCTCATCTCACCCTTGACTTTCATTTTCAAGCACATGATTCATATTTTTCTTTCAGCTCCCATCCCCTTTCAACAAGACTGAAATTTCAAACTTTGAATTAATGGTTCAGTGAAGGTTCAATTCCCCGCCGAGTCCAATTGAAAAGTAGTACGTTTGAAAGTCCCTTGCTGTTACTTGCTTATATTTTGGAGGATTCTCTTCAGATACCAACTCCTCGAGTGGCCCATAAGTTTTGTTGAAGATTCAAAGTGAGTAGTGAAGAAGCGACGGACAGATATTCTAGGGCCAACCTTTAATTTGAAGGCTTTACCCTGTGGACGTCACTCTTGAATTTGCCAATTGTAACAAGCTGCAATGAAATAAATTAACATTACTACAATTTTTCTATTTTTATAATCGCTAACCACTTAGTAATTAATTACATAAATAACAGGAGAATCACTTTGGGACAATAGGAGCTCCCTTAAGTCTCTGCTTGAAGGTAATTGACAATGATCATAGAACTAAATTACACTCAAAACACTATTAGGCAGAGACATTAACTACAAGCTTGCCTTTGCCCAACTATATATATAGAGAACCTTTAACTTTATATGATTTTAAAACCCATCTGGAGCATGCATCTGGACCTCTCCTTGTCCCTTTTAAGTATTCTTTCCATTGTTCACTAGACAGATGACATTTACTTTGGAGATAGTTTTTAATTAAGGGATAATAATGTTAATCTTCCCGAAGACTTTGATCTGGGAAAGATTAGGCTTTAATTAAATCTGATGTAGATTAATTTAATCAATAGACAATGAGCATGTGCTATATTCTGAGGTGTTTAGACATTGACCCTAAACCCTAAACCCTAAACACTAAACACTAAACCTCAATTATAAAGTCTCCTAAGCCCAATTGGCGTCAGTTTATGCCAAATTAAAGTACTTCTGCATGACATCTAAGTTACCACTGACTTTTACTGAATAGGAAAGTCTAATCCACGTACAACTTATATCCAAGTTTCTTGACTGGACTGAATTTTGTGCTTAGTGCATGTTCGATGCAAGAAAAAACAAAGGTAAAACATCAGTTTTATTGCTAAAAATTAGAATCAACAAGATTGTTATTTGTTTAATTATATAAAGAAAGTTTAAAATTATATAATGATAACACCCATGTGAACAATGCAACTCGAGAAGACATAGGGTTTAGTCAAGATTGACTAATAGAGAAGATTTATAGTCCTGGTTTTGGCCTTATACTTTGCTGATACTACGGTCAATGATTTGACCGTCAGAAGTTATACAATTATAAAGCAACAGGATGAAGATAACCCCTAGTATAATTATATACCTCTAGAAGTTTCCCAAATTACGCTTTAAGAAGAAAACAACTCTGCTTGTACATTAATACTGTTTATAATTTTTTCATAAATTGTTCTTGGTATTACTTAATTCTTCACCGATGGTGTGATCCCTCGATAAATATATTTAGGAAGAAAAATGATTTCAGTACAGTGAGTTTTTATATCTTGATGTAGCTGCCCTATTAGCAACCTAGTCGGTAGTCCAGATAAGGTCAAAGGTTTAGGCTTGCCTAAATAATAGGTAGATAGTTTCTACTTTATCTCTAATTTATTTTAAATTTTGATATCTATGTACACAACACCCTGTTTGTGGCACCATCTAATTTCTCAAATGTAACATACAAAGTTCTTCGTATATTTTCTTTACACACTCAAATCAAAGTATAATATTTGTATTGATTAATAACATAATATATCATATGATACAAAATACATGTTTCAGTATAAACATAGTATTATAGGTGGGGATTTATTGCTGTAATACATTAATATGACTATCTATTAATTTAGATATACGAAAACCCCATTCAACACGACAGAAACTTCAAACTTTGAAATGGTTTAGCGGAGGTTCCCCGCCGAGTCCAATTGAATAGTAGTACGTTTGATAGTCCCTTGCAGTCACTTGCCTATATTTTGGAGGATTCTCTTCAGATACCAACTCGTCGATTGGCCCATAAAGTTTTGGCGAAGGTTCAGAGTGTGTAGTGAAGAAGCAACCAACAGATACTCTAGGACCAACCTTTTGAGCCTTCACCCTGTGGACGTCACTCTTGAATTTGTCATTAGTAACAAGCTGCAGCAATGAAATAAATATATATTACTACATCTTTTTATTATAATGATCGCTACCCACTCAGTAAATAATTGCGTAAATAACTGAAGAATCACTTTTGGGTCAAATAGTGAAATAGGACCTCTCTTTGTCTCTGTTTGAAGGTGATTGACAATGATCTTAATACTAAATTACACTCAAAACTCAATTAGGGAGAGACAACTACCAGCTTGCCTTTGAATTAGCTAGCCAACTGTACCTGCAAAAGATCGCCAATATTCACCACCAAAGCCCCAGGAAGAGGAGGCACATCGATCCACTGACCATCTTGGTGGACCTGCAACCCACCTGTTCCATCTTGGAGGAGAAGGGTAATGAAGTCGGCGTCCGTGTGCTTGGTACTTCCCATCGTTACCTCTGGCTCTGGGCATGCCGGATAGTAGTGACCGGCAAACGCAATTCCATCCATGCAGCCCATGTCCTTCAAATAGTCAGGCCTAAGGCCAAGAACTTCGGATAGTAATGCAAACAGGACATCAGCAACTTGCTTGATATGCTTCAAGTACTCCATCATAATGTCTCTACAATTTGAGTAAGATTCATTTAGAAGAGTTCAAAGACACTTAAGTTCAGAGTGTTTGAGAATATAGAGAGAGGAGATCAAAAGCATAAAAGCTCTGCTTTTAAGAATTTCTTCGAATACCTGCAGGCTTCTGGCAATTCTTCTGGGTTCTCAATATCAGGAGTCATCACGCAGCCGAAGGTATCCCTCCAATTCGCGAATTTTGCCTGATAGAGATCAAAATTGCTGTTGAACCTCACCCTCTTCATTGGGTCCCTGGAGTAGAGCACCATCTTTTCCTCCACGGGTCCTTCGTGAAACCTTCTCACTCCCTGTATCATCTCGTTCAGAACCCTCGGCGGAATCCCATGATTGATCACCTGAAAGAACCCCCACCTCTCCAAAACCAATCCGAGTTCCTCCACCATCTCCTTCCGTCGATCCCCCAGCTCGACTCCGCCGAGGTCAACAACTGGAAGTCCTGTTTGGAGTACCTTACTAGGTACTGTTTCATCTTCTGTCAAATCTTCGGATGGTAAAAAGAAAAATCTGGGGATTTGGGTGACACCCGCATCAACTAAACCTTTTACTCCGAGCTTTGTTTCGTCGAAAGACTTGATCTCCTTGAGCCGATCATAGCCGGAGGAAGTTCCGGTCGGGATCTTAGCAGCTCCGGCGACCACCATGTTGGGTGCTCAGTACTGTATGCTGAAACAGGACAAATGCGGAGAAGACTTCGATTTCTGAGATTTAATAGACGCGCGCACCATCTTCAAGTGGGTATCTCTCGACTCTGACGTGAATTGCTGTCGACATCCCACCTTAGAAAAAAGAGAAAGAAAAGAGAGAAAAAAGAGAAAAAAGAGACCGGTTTCGCGTCATCTTCGTTTCTCAGACAAAGGAAGAAAGAAAACTATAAACTACTTATTGACCCTATTATTTTCCCACTATGTAGAGAAACTTAAATTTGTATAAAAATAAAACCCATCTTGAGCATGCATCCGGACCTCTCCTTGTTCCTTTCAGTATTTTCTCAATTAGTTCACTGGACAGTAGACTTTCACTTTGGAGACAGTTTTGAAGGGACAATAATGTTAATATTCCCTAAGACTTTGATCTGGGGAAGATTAAAGTTCAGAAGCTTTAATTAAATCTGATGTAGCTAGTTTAATTTAATCAATAGACAATGAGCACGTGCTATTCTCTGAGGTGTTTAGACGACTGACAGATTTTCTGAGGATAGAGACAGCTACCTACTCATTCTCATCTCATCCTCAACTTTCATTTTCACATTCATATTTTGCTTTCTTATCATATTAAATATTTATGTTGTGGCAAAACATAAGCCGAAGCCCAGAAGTAGAGAAGAACAAAAGACCGGAGAGCGCGCACTTCGAATTTCTATCTATCCGCTTACAACTGAATGAGGGAATAGACCTCAATTATAAAGCCTCTTAAACACACTTGGGATCAGTTTGTGGTTGTACCATACTTCTGCTTCTAAGTTACCACTAAATTTTACTGAATACGAAAGTCTAAAATACGTACAATAACTGATATTACTCCAAGTTTCCTTACTGGACTGAACTTTGTGCTTAGTGCATGACGTTGGAGGCAGGAAAAAAAATCAAAGGAAAAACATCAGTTTTATTGCTAAAAATTAGAAACAACTTGTTGACCCTCTATGATTGTTATTTTTTTTAATTATATAAAGAAAATTAAAAATTATATAATGATAAAACCCATGTGAACAATGCAACTTTAGATGACATAGGGACCAGGCATATAAAGTCAAGATTCACTGCAAAGGGTTTGTGGCCCTGGTTTTGGCCTTATCCTTTGCTGATACTACAGCCAATGTTTGACTGCCAGAAGCTAGTATAAGGCAACACGATGAATATAACCCCTAGCTGTAATTACGTCAAAAAGTTTCCTTATTTACGGTTTCAGAAAAAAAACAACTCGTATACTGAGACCATGCATGCATCAAATCTCTAAATTTGATATCTTTGTACACACTCAAAGCAAAGTATAATATTTTTTTTATTAATAACATGAAATACCATTTGAAACAAAAATCATGTGGTAACATTATTTTTATTAATTTAAAAATACAATTTTGGACCAAGATAGAACAAACACGACAAGATAAACATAGTATTACATGAGGGGATTTATTGCTGTAATACAATATCAATTATGACTATCTAATCATTTAGGTATACGAAATCTCCCGTCCAAATTCAACAAGACTGAAAATTTAAATTCTGAAATGGTTCAGTGGAGGTTCCCTGCCAAGTCCAATTGAATAGTAGTGCATTTGAAAGTCCCTTGCATGTAGTTACTTGCCTATATTTTAGAGGATTCTCTTCAGATAGCAAGTCCTAGGTTGACCTATAAAGTTTTGTTGAAGGTTCAGAGTAGTTAAAGAAGCAACCAACAGATATTCTAGGGCCAAGCTTTTGAGCCTTTACCTTGTGGACATCACTCTTGAATTTCTCATTAGTAACAAGCTGCTATGAAATAAATGAATATTACTAAAATTTTTCTATTTTTATAATCGCTACTCACTTAGTAATTAATTGGGACAAATAGGAGCTCTCTTGAGTCTCTCCTTGAAGGTGATTGACAATGATCTTAGAACTAAATTACACTCGAAATACTATTAGGGAGAGACAACTACAGGCTTGCCTTTGCCCAACCATATATGTATAGAGAAACTTTAAGTTTATATAATAATAAACCAATCTGGAGCATGCATCTGGCCTCTCCTTGTTCTTAAAGTATTCTCTCCATCTGTTCACTAGACAGACTTTTACTTTGGAAAATAGTTTTGAATTAAGGGATAATAATGTTAATCTTCCCGAAGACTTTGATCTGGGGAATTTTCAAGTTCGGAGGCTTTAATTAAATCTGATGTAGATTAATTTAATCAATAGACAATCAGCATGTGCTATATTCTGAGGTGGTTACACATTGACAGATCTGCTGAGGAAAGAGAAATCTATATTATATACGTTGGGGAAAAAATTAAGCTGAAACGTAGTAAGGAGATAAGAAGAAAAGGATAGCACGTGCCTAGAATATCTATGTATCTTAACAACTGAATGAAGGAATAGACCTCAATTATAAAGTCTCCTAAACCCAATTGACGTCAGATTATGCCAAAGTACTTATGTTTAACTTCTAAGTTACCATTAACTTATACTGAATAGGAAAGTCTAATCCACGTAAAACTTATACTCCAAGTTTCCTAACTCGACTGAACTTTGTTCTTAGTGCATGTTCGAGGCAGGAAAATAATCAAAGGAAAAACTCCAGATTGCTAAAAATTAGAAACAACTTGTTGACCCTCTATGATTGCTATTTTTTAATTATATAAAGAAATCTAAATATTATATAATGACAAAACTCATGTTAACAATGCAACTTGAGATAACATAGGGAATAGTCAAGATTCACAATAGAGAAAGGGTTTGTGGCCTCGGTTTTGGCCCTATCCTTTGCTGTTTACTCCGGTCAATGATTTGATCGGCAGAAGTTATATATACGTATTATATAAGGCAACGTATTGAAGATAACCCCTAGCAAACTGTAATTACCTCATGAAGTTTCCTAATTTATGCTCTAAGAAAAAAGAAAAATGATATCAATACTATTATAATTTAGCGTGAGGCTTTACGTGATGACGTGGTTGTTCTCGCAGTAAAATATGGTAGTAGGCATATCACCACCGAAAAAAAAAACTCTATTTTTAAACTGATACCGTCTGTAAATTTTTCATAAATTGTTCTCGGTATTACTTCTTTACCAATGGTTTGACTCTGACCCTTGGTAAATACTTTTACCTATGCTGTTTTTTCAGATGCTATTTTACTAATAGTCGAGCATCGGTAAACTTTTTATCGACTGTTTTTGACATAAGCATAAACCACTTTACTAATAGTGAATTAGCTTTCATTTTTAAATTTTAATATCTATGCACGCATAACATAGTTTGTAACACCATAGAATTTCCCAAATGTAACATACAAAGACCTTCATATATTTTCTTTATGCACTCAAATCAAACGTAGAACATTCTTATTGATCAATAACATGAAATATACAAAATCACGTGGTATAGTTCTTCTTTTATTACAAATACATTTTTAGACCAAGATAGCCCAACACAACAAGATTACAAATATAGTATTACATGGGGGGATTTATTGCTGTAATACATTAATATGACTATCTATTAATTTATATATACGAAATCTCCCATCCCCATTCAACACGACAGAAACTTCAAACTTTGAAATGGTTCAGTGGAGGCTCTCCGCCCAGTCCAACTGAATAGTAGTGCGTCTGAAAGTCCCTTGCAGTCACTTGCCTATATTTTGGAGGAATCTCTTCAGATACCAACTCCTCGATTGGCCCATAAAGTTTTGTCGAAGGTTCAAAGTGTGTAGTGAAGAAGCAAACAACAGATACTCTAGGACCAAGCTTTTGAGCCTTTACCCTGTGGACGTCACTCTTGAATTTGTCATTAGTAACAAGCTGCAAGGAAATAAATGAATATAACTACATCTTTATATTATAATGATCGCCACCCACTTAGTAATTAATTGCATAAAGAACTGAAGAATCACTTTTGGGACAAAATAGGGCTCTGCTTGAAGGTGGTTGACAATGATCTTAATACTATATTACACTCAAAAATCTATTAGCTAGGGAGAGACAACTACAAGCTTGCCTTAGCACTAGCTAACTGCATTAATTAAAATGAATTACATGTACCTGCAAAAGATCAGCAATGTTCACCACCAAAGCCCCAGGAAGAGGAGGCACATCGACCCACTGACCATCTTGGTGGACCTGTAACCCACCTGTTCCATCTTGGAGGAGAAGGGTAATGAAGCCGCCGTCCGTGTGCTTGTTAGTTCCCATCGTTACCTCCGGCTCTGGGCACACCGGATAGTAGTGACCGGCAAACACAATTCCATCCATGCAGCCCATGTCCTTCAAATAGTCAGGCCTAAGGCCAAGAACTTCAGATAGTAATGCAAACAGGACATCAGCAACTTGCTTGATATGCTTCAAGTACTCCATCATAATGTCTCTACAATTTGAGTAAGATTCATTTAGAAGAGTTCAAAGACACTAAAGTTCAGAATGTTTGAGAATATAGAGAGAGGAGGAGATCAAAAGCATAAAAGCTCTGCTTTCAAGAATTTCTTCGAATACCTGCAGGCTTCTGGCAATTCTTCTGGGTTCTCAATATCAGGAGTCATCACGCAGCCGAAGGTATCCCTCCAATTTGCGGATTTCGCCTGATAGAGATCAAAATTGCTGTTGAACCTCACCCTCTTCATTGGGTCCCTGGAGTAGAGCGCCATCTTTTCCTCCACGGGTCCTTCGTGAAACCTTCTCACTCCCTGTATCATCTCGTCCAGAACCCTCTGCGGAATCCCATGATTGATCACCTGAAAGAACCCCCATCTCTCCAAAACCACTCCGAGTTCCTCCACCATCTCCTTCCGTCGATCCCCCAGCTCGACTCCGCCGAGGTCAACAACTGGAAGTCCTGTTTGGAGTACCATACTGGGTACTGTTTCATCTTCTGTCAAATCTTCGGAAGGTAAAAGGAAAAATCTGGGAATATGGGTGACACCCGCATCAACTAAACCTTTTACCCCGAGCTTTGTTTCGTCGAAAGACTTGATCTCCTTGAGCCGATCATAGCCGGAGGAAGTTCCGGTTGGGATCTCTGCAGCTCCGCCGACCACCATGTTGGGTGCTCCGTACTGTATGCTGAAAGAGGACAAATGCGGAGAAGACTTCGATTTCTGAGATTTAATAGACGCGCGCACCATCTTCAAGTGGGTATCTCTCGACTCTGACGTGAATTGCTGTCCACATCCCACCTTAGAAAAAGAGAAACAAAAAGAGAAAAAGAGATCGGTTTCGCGTCATCTTCGTTTCTCAGGCTAAGGAAGAAAGAACGAGGTTCCCCTCCCAGTTCCTGTTCCAGTTTCTCGCTGTCCCACCTGCTATACCAAAATTAGACCAGATTAATGGATCCCAAATAATAGATCCAAACCATGGTTTTATATTTATCTATACAGTAACGATATCCCGTACGTATCGCCATGTTTGTTGATTTACCCAGGTCCATATTACGATTAATAAAAAAAACGTGGGCATAGAGCAAAAAAATCAAATTCGCACAAAAACATAAAAAAAATTTGAAATCAAACAAGGCAAACTATAAAACAAATAGCTGTCAGCTTTCTCCAAATAAGTAAACTTATATGAGAGTTTATGCTTTGCATTAGATTCCTTATATTTAATCATTTTTAAATATTTTAAGGAAATTTACCTATCCAATATATTTCGTACTTTCTCCAATCATGCCCAATAAATTTAAAATTTTTATCAGTGAAAATAATAGATTGACTTCATATATTATAAACGAAGTCTTGGCATAATTTAGGCTACTATATAACTTTTTATTTGTGTTTTGGACATTTTTATCAGAAACTATGCTGAGTAAGAGTTATTCTTTCTAAAGAGTCAAGCCAACTATGTTTATTAATTAATTTCTAAAGATAATTACTGCATATTGTTTTGTTGTTCATTTTTGTATAAGAATTATTGGTGTTATAAATGAAGTTTGTTAGTCTCTATTGAAGATATTTATAATATATTGATTAGAGCAATGATATTAGTTCCAAGACTTTACATGTCAGGGGTTTTAATGACCCATTAGTTAGTCCGTGTTAACCATTCAGTAAGATGTCCTAAATGTATTTTTTGGAGCGAACTGCATATATATTATAGATCACCAACAGTATATGAACATGTGCCATAAGTAAGACTTTTTGCTCTTTCTTCATGGGATTCTTCCTTAAAAGTAGTATAAATGCCATTGTTTGTTATTGCATCTCTCTATGTGATTATGTCACTACTACAAATACTGTGTCCGTCGGCGATCGAATTCGTCAGCGGAAGTTCTGGCAGCCAGTGAGCCGTCGTTGGCAGTGGAGGCGTCGACGGAGATTTACGATTCCGCTGGCGGTCGAGTCCAGATTTTGTTGGCGGAACAACCTTCCACCAGCGGATGAAGCATTCATAGGTAGAAGGAGGTTCCGCCTACGACTAGGCCTCCGCCGGCGGAACCTCTTCCCCCGGCGCAAACAACTGTTGGCGGAATGTTTGAAAATTAAGAAAAAAATTTAGATTACGGAGGAGAGAGAGCAGAGAGCAAAAAGAGCAGAGAGAGCAGAGAGAGCAGAGGGCAGAGTTTTTAGGTGTTCTTTTTCAAAAGCTTGAAAGAGAAATAATTCATAATTTTACCTTTACTCGGGTTGAGAATCAGGTAAAGTAGATGAAGTTTCGCCAACAGATTTATTGGGGTGATTTATTTGAGAGGCAAGAAAACACATCTCAAGTAATTCATTGGCTTCAGAAGTCAGAGAAGCACGAATAGTTTCAAGCTCTAAAAGTTTTTTATAGTGCCTTCAAGAGTAGATTGGAGTTGATCTATCTTTTCTTGATTGTTCCTAATTTTAGGAGCAAATTCACTTATTTTGTTATCGAAGTAAGATTCCATAATAGATGTTTGGGTATTATAAAGAGATAGATCATGAATTCTTATTGATAAACATGTCTTCGTGGTTTACCTTAACGACCTCCTGCCTAACGGGTACTGGTTGCGAACTCGTAAGGAATCAATCCAAAGAACCAGATAGACTCAAGAAAGATTTCCGAAAAGAAAACTGTTATTGATACACTCAAAGCTATTACATATTCTTTGCTGAAGCAAGGATCTAAGGCCAAAGGCCTATAACTCCAAAGTATTTACTCACAAGACATGAAAGTAGACATATAGAAGCCAGCGGAGGGGTGAGGAGTCGATGACTAAAACACAAATTAGCCTCGCTTACATAGCAGCGGAAAGCTCTTACAATTATTGAAAGATGCGTCAGTGATGACGCTACATCCTGATCTTCAAGAATCTTCTTTAACTTTTGGCGCTGCCTTTGTCGTCTTCTATGCTCTAAGAGTTAGTAGAAGATGACATGTCTAAAGATGATTCTGGGCTTTGACGTGTGATGTCGGTAGCCACCTATCAGCAGAGATAACAACAGTGATTTGCCATCCTTTTCTTCATTAGCTGACAAAGCGTTTGTTCAGTGGAGGGGTCCACTAAATATTTTCCAAATCGGAAGCTATCTTCAAAATGAATAAGACTGTTGATATCGCTTTGATTTTGTTTAAGCTTATTTTTTGTGTTAAAATAAACTAACACATGATTAACCTTAATAAGTTTATTTCTTCAAAGTTCATTGGTTTAGGGTTCTGAACTGTATGAGCTTCATTTTTCACATCATTCATGGAAATTCCCATGAGAATGAGGTGATATGTTGCAAGTCCTTGGAGTTGCTCTGTCCAGCTCATGATAGTAGAAGTGAAGTGGAGGAAGATAGGGTTCTTGACATCTGTCTTGATTACCTTTTTTCGGAAGTGTTTACTCTTATTCCTGTAGGAAGCTTAGAAATTACCTTTAAGTTTCCTCCGAAATAAATTTTTTTGACTAAACCACAGTCAAAAGTTATTCTGATCAGTTCTGGTGATGCATCAGGAAGGAAGTTAAAGTAACTTATCTTCTTTCCATCATCAATAAAATAATGATCACTGATTGCAGCACTAGGTCCTGAAATGTGTGCACGGTATGCAAGTTCAATAAAGCCTTGGGATGATTCAGGAATCTTATCATCTGAGTGTTGGGAGACAGCTTTCTTCTTTTCTGATGGAACTCAGCCAAGTGTCACTATTTTTGTTACTTTTTTATCTCTTTTGAGAACATCCATAAAAGCGACAGGTGTTGTTGGCTTTTTCAAAGCCCGAAGACCGTAAGGGTCACCGTTGTCAGACTTATGGAATAAGCCATTTTCACCTGTGTGAGAGGTGACTACAATTTTACCTTTAGTTTTTTCAACAGTGATTTGAATTCATGTAGTACCAGGCAGTAACCCAGTAACTTCAGTGGGGGTTACTAGCTGAATCTTTCTAGATGAAAACCTCGAGGAGTGGAAGTCTGTACTTCATTTATGCTTTTTGGCAAAGCATCAACCATAACAAGATTTGATTTGTTTTTACTGTCGACCTGTGAAGACAGCCAAGTTTCAGATTGCATGCTATTATTGTTAATAGGGCAAGGTTCTAAAATAACCCTTTGATTTTCCTAGAGGAGGTAAATCTTCAATTTGGTTGTCTGAACTTCTAATTTGAGAATTTGAAGTTGACGTTTAAGCTTACAAATTTCATCCATCTTTAACAAAGTGAAAATAAATGAAAGAGGACAAATAGTCCCTGAGGTTTTACCCTCTTTACTCCGGATGGAGTGTTTATCGCCAAATGGGGTCATCCCCGCATACATGAATAAATAGGCAAACTTAGGAGATATTCATGGGCTCGATTTATTCTCTAATATAGTTGGTGCTCTTTATACCATGTTCCTAGGTTTAAACTACTCTATGAATAGAGAACCAGAAATATTCAAAGAAAGAGAAAAAAATCCAAAAAAGACTTGATACTACTATATTAATATGCTATCTTAATGAATTTACATGTGCATTTGAAACTTTCATGTATAAACTTCCTCAGTCTGAATTCTCCACTTTATCTATCAGTATTTAGCAAAAATACCCATAGTTGGAGAAAAAGCTGAAAAAAGATTTAGAGAAGAAGCTGATGTGCATAGTCAATTCTCTTTAGGTTTTTGCTATCAAAATCTGTACTTAAACTAAAGAACAAAAGAAATTAAAGCAATTTAACCTCTCTTGTTGTCCAAAAGAAACCGAAAAAGAATTCGGTCGTAACAAGTCTTCTAAGATGTTTATACTCTGGAAAGAGAAGTTTATTCTCTAAAAATACTTGAAGAAGAAAGTACTGCAGATGAAAATGAATCTTATTCATCGAATTTAGAATAATCTTTCAAAAAAAATTATCCCTTGGGATAATTCAGAAGAAGAAATCCTACTTCCAAATATTACTAATCCTAGTAGTATTTATATCCAACGAACAATCAAGTTCAAAGGATACAAACAATTGGAATTAAGTTTCTTTGTTGACACAGAAGCCTCCATGTGTTTAGCTAATAAACACATAATTCCTGAAGAACATTGGGAAAATGCGCCAAATCCAATAAAAGTTGTTATTGAAAATGGAGACACAATAACCTTTAGCAAGGTTTTCAAAAACCTTAATATTTTAATTGCCGGAGAATTATTCCATATTGCCACAATATATCAATATGATTGTAGAATGGACTTCGTTCTTGGAAATAATTTCCTTTAGTTATATGAACCTTTTGTTCGATTTACTGATCGAATTATTTTACATAACGAAAGTGGTGGATTAATTATCGGGAAAATGATCAAAGACAGCAGAGAGCAGAGAGCTTGTCAACGTCATCTGTATTTCTCAACTAGCATATTTTGATATCAACTTGTCAACGTCACCTGTAGACACCCTCTAGATTCACCTAAAGCATACACAAAAGGAGACTCACCATACCTGTAAAGTGTAAAGATTCTAAAAAATGAGAACAGGGAAGAGTCACCAGTTGATGCATTAGTTGTAAAATAAAAATTTTAATGAATGTCAATTATGCACATGTGATATTGCACAGCTTCCTCAAGTCAAATGATTAACATAGTCGTATATTGGAAAATGTAACACAACTGTTTTACATTCACAACTTCAAGTTTGAGCGGAAGCAAGAAACTTCGGAGAACATGCTGCAAAACTCAATCGCCTATACCTAAAACTGCAAGTGCATAATCTAGATTTACATTAAAATGGATGAATCATACCTCTTGGGCCTTCTGAAGTGTTTTAATGTAGTAAGTGTGAGACTGGTTTTGAGGGAGAAGAAATGGGAACTTCTCACTTGTGCTGTCTTGCTCCAATAGAATTGCTTCTGATTCCTTCCCATTTCTAAAAACAAAATCAACTATTTTGTCCACCATTCTCTTTACTGAAGATGGAGGCTCCAAAACAAAGGGTTCTGTCTCTGAGGTGCTTGGGACAAGGGAAGGTTGTTGCTTACGGACACTAATACCAAGTGAACCAAAGTTTTCTCTATCTCGTTTCTTTACAGCACTCTTTGCCCCTGAGGACAATGTAGAAAGAGACCGTTTCCTTCTGGACAAAGAAGACCTATCATAAGCAGATCCAGCTGTTCCCTTCAGAGTTGCTTTATCTCCACCCATAGAACTATTAGAAGTTTCTAATTTCTCAGATGTATGAGTTGTATCATCCATAGACTCCACAAAATGATCAGTAGCTTCTTTAACAGGCTCATCTGGACCATCATCATCCTCTCCATATGCTGATCCAAGCAAAGACAAAGCCCCACCATCATTCTTCTCTTCTTTAGGTTTTAGATTTGTATAAGATTGCAAAAGTTCACGAAGTTCAACAAGAAACCTGAAGTAGGAATGAAGATGGTGATCAGGCATCAAGAATCCAAATGTTGGATTGTTCCCCTGTTTAACTCTCAACACAATTTCTGACTGTCCTCCATGTTCACTAACAAACTTGGCAGTTCTGGCAATTATCTGGTGTAACTTCTCCGTAGGTGGCGGCAATTGGACAAAAATAAAAAGATGGCCCTCAACAATGATGAAAAAGAAAAACCAAGCACAGAGGTTAACAAGAGGTATGTGCTTGTTGTACAGCTCTACAAACACTTTTTTGGATAGAATAACAAACTTCTATGATCATTACGATTCGTTTTCCAGAAAACGGATAACAAAGGAGATATATAATGAATTAAAAAATTATATGAAAATTGCAAACCCTTATGAAACAATTTCAAACTGGCATGAGATGTCATGATATTCTGGTACTATTGAAAAGAATGTAACTCAATAAAGATGAACTCTCCCCAGTTTCTGATTAAACTAACCGTGCAGAATTTTATCTCTCCATGACATAATGCAATTCTATCATTCTATCCCACCTGCATCATCCTTGTTTGGTCATGTGAGATCAAAACCTTAGTTCAGAACTTTCCATCTGGCTCCGAGTATCTGAAACTTAGAAATGGTACGCCTTAGAATAGCGTAATTTTGAACAGTTATATCATGTGGTCCGCTTGGAGAAGCACTATTAACACTATAGCATCAACAAGATACCGTTATATTTCTTATACGAGAAAGCAGTATTCACTAAAGAAGGAAATATGGAAACCGGTACTCACTATGTCCTTTATAGGCTTTCTGGCACATGGAAAGGAGGATGGAACTCAGTATTTCCAAATGAGGCATCAGAATTCTTGTGGTCAGCACAAATACCCATGTTCTCATAGGAAAAGCCTACCTACACGAAAAATAGGAAAGTTTCTGATGCCACTGGTTTTTCTGATGCTGCATAAATGAAAAATAGGAAATTTTAGACCAATCTACACGAAACCTGAATATCCCTAGTAAGCATTTCTGATATACAACAAGCAAGTCTCCACTACCGAAAGGAGAAGACGAATGTCGGCGGCAAAATCCAGCGGGGAAAGGAGAAGAAGAAGGGCCCAGGGGAGGGAGAAGAAGAAGGTTGCGGGGGAGAGAGAAGAAGGGGTGGGGGGAGAAGAAGAAGGGCGAGAAGAAGAAGGTCACGGGGGAAGGAGAAGAAAGACGGCGGGGAGAGAGAAGAAGGACGGCAGGGAGAGAGAAGAAGGAGGCGGGCGCGGGGGAGGAAGGAGGCGGGCGCAGGGAGGGAGAAGGAGGCGGGCGCAGGGGAGGGAGAAGGAGGCGGGCGCGGGGGAGGGAGAAGGAGGCAGGCGCAGGGGAGGGAGAAGGAGGCGGCCGCGGGGGAGGGAGAAGGAGGCGGGCGTGGGGGAGGGAGAAGGAGGCGGGCGCGGGGGAGGGAGAAGGAGAGGGGCGCGGGGGAGGGAGAAGCAGACGGGGGCGGGGGAGGGAGAAGCGGGAGGGAGAAAGAGGGCGCGGGGGAGGGAGAAAGAGGGCGCGGGGAACTTAGGTCCGGACCTAATAATTTCATATTGGCCTAATGGGCCTATTTGAATGTCATGAAAATCCGGCCCAACAGTCGGAGTTCCCGTGATTTAGCTGATGCGCCGTTTACAACCACCGGCCGATTCAAATTCTGCGGGCAGAACATTGTTTTCTAGTAGTGTGTTATATAATCTTGTTGCCTCTTTTAATTTCCTTATTTTACAGTTTTGAATGTGAATGTATGTTTTAAAATGAACACTCTCTTGGAGCTGTGTGATTGGTCATGAGCATCATTTAGTTATGTTCTTTCATTAAAGAATATTTGTTCACGAAATGCCATCTTGCACTTATCCATTGCATATGTGAGTCTTGATTTGCAAGAATTTTGGATTTATCTTCATTTTGTTTAATTGTGTGCTGTAAATGCTAGTGGAATACACTTGATCACATTTGTGTAATCCAATTGTAATGATTCTTAAATCTTGCCTTCTTATTTGAACTTTTTCAGAAATTTTAGCTCTGCAATCATTTGGCTTTCGTGTTGCTTCTCTTTATTCTCCTTTGATTTGTTCTCTACTGTTGCCATGTTTCCACTGCTGTTTTTTTCTTTTTTTTTGTTGAAAAAATTCTTTTAGTCTTTGATACCTATTGTGTACTCCAATTTTTTCAGTTTCATTCTTTCTTTACCAATCTATTCTTAGAAGTTGGTACTGTTTTTATTCTTCTCAGCCAAACGCTATGTGCTAAGTTTTTATCTACTCCTTTAGGTCTTCTAACTGTGGAGCGCTCTACGTTTATATCTTGTTCAGATGTTAAAGAATATGAATGTCCACCAAGCTCTAAAGGAGCTGAGTATCCAAGTCCTGTATCTGTTCTAGAACCTCCATTTGAAGAAGAAGCATCTAGCGGCTCTGAATGCTTCAAAAGAGTCAATGCAGATCTCCATGGTCAATAAGAACCATTAAAACGATATTTTACATTTTATCTCTTGATGGAATGAGTAACTTTATGCTAATCAAAAGCCACAAAAGATTTAGTGTATGGTCTAGATAGAGGAGTTCGGACTTAGACATCTATTAATGAATTTGTATGTTCTAACTTTTAGATGTTCTATCATACTGCCACATCTATTGGTTTAAAATCTATTTTCTGGAATGTGAAACCAATGTATATTTTATTACTTTTCTATAATAATTTTTTGAAATTAGATTCACTTGCAATTTTAGTTCTAAATGTTGTGTTTGTTGCAGGGCTTCGAATGCAACTCGACCTTCTCAAGTTGGAATCAGCTGGTGCATTTACAGAGTTTAGTGCGTCAAGTGAGGAGGACACTGCTACAACCTTGGAGCATGTGAACACTGCTACAAGCTCTTTATGCATCATTTTATCTATCTTTTCAATGTTTTGTAATCATTTTGTCATATGATTTAGATATCATTTGGTTGAATTTCAGTTACACAGCAAGAAATTGTCTTTGTACAACAGATTTTGTCAGCGTGACAGAAGTGCAAAGGGATTCATATATGCTGATGAGTTCGTGTCTGTACCAGAATTTGCTGTTAATCCTCTCTCACAGGTGATTTAACTTTGCGTAACACGCTAGATATCAGCCAATAAATGAAGTTAAACTAGAGTTACAAATGAAGATAAACTAGAGTTACAAATGAAGATAAACTTATATTTGGACATCTTGGCGTGGTGACAGGTGCTCTCTCTCTCTCTCTCTCTGTATCTATCTCTATCTCTCAATCTCCTCCGTAGTCCATTTTTTATTTTTTAAAACGTTCTGCCGGCGGTTGTTTTCGCTGGCGGTTGATTTCGCCAGTTGAAGAGGATCCTGCCGGCTGAGCTCCCTTCTACCGGCGGAGATCTTGTCGTCAGTGGAGATGTCATCCACTGAGTTGGCTTCTGCCGACGAAGGCCGAGGTAAGACTGCGGCCAAGCGGCTAATTTCATCGGTGGAACCATTCCGCGGATGACCCACTCGCCGCCGGAGCTTCTGCCGGTGGGTTTTTCTAGTAGTGGATGCCAGTGGTGTATCCAAGCTGGTGCAAGTTAAAGCCATAAATCCGAAACTTCCGAATGCTGGCACGGTGAAGGGAGGTGGATTTGTAAAGATTAATACTAAATATATGATCACTAATTACTTATCTGTCAAACCAAGTACTTTCCTCCTCAGCAGTGCTCCGAGTACTAGACAAATTTAAGCTCAGTGTCGATGAACTAGAGGAGCAGGACATCTCCATTGGAGAAGAAGAGGTAACCAGCTCCTTCCCCTTATTCCATTTTGAAATTTATTGATACTAGTTTTAGTTATGTATATATCTCGCATGGTGTTGTTATTAATTTCAGGCAGCAAGAATAGTGAGGGCTTCCATCACCTCCAACACAGTCCTGACAAATGTCTTCCTCCGCCCAGAGAAGTGAACGCTGTTTCGTTCTGGATCTCTGCTGGGGGCTGTCTAGGTGCCTACTGTTAATTTGCTTTTCAAGCCAAAACCAATATATGGTTAGCGTTTGGTCTTAGTTAGGTTCTTCTATATATAATATTAATATCGGTGTATCTAATCTGATTTTAGTTTCATACATGCATCTTGAATCAAATTCAACTAGTAAATCGTTGTTTTTTCGTGTACAGAGCTCATCCTAGCTATTGACTAACCTTTCATCTTCACGGTTAATGCTGCCTGCTGTAGCTCCTTAACCAGCAGCACTCCGGCTTGAACTTTACACTATAATTGAAGTTTCTTATAATACAAAAAACTTACTTACAGTGACCTCTTAAAGATGAATATAGATTATTACACATACGGCATGCACAGATTTATTAAGTGTACTCTTAATTCTCAGTAGTAGTATATATGAAGACATAAATATTGATTAGTAATTTACTATAAAATATTATTTGAAAGTCTTGAGTTTGATTAAATGTCTCAAATTATTATATAACATACTACGTTGTAAACATGCACCTATGTCGTTTGACACAATTAATTTACAATATTGTTGCACTACAGCAGAGCACATGGGCCGTACGATATGCTCTTGTGGCCTATCACTGTAGACAATGTGGGCAAACATATGATTACACATTTTATATTATAATATATACACATTAAGATACAACAATGCATTAAAAGTACTATATATACACATTAATTACTACAACGATTTGGCTTTTGAATGTGGATCAGTTCAATCCATTGGGAATTGTGTGTATTGAAGTCAGCAGCATTTATATATAAATGATGATCAGAGTGAGAATGTTGAAGTGGGGGAAAAACTAGCAGAGTGATGACGCCTAGCTGGTCATGTTAATTTAAAGCGAGTCTCAATTTCTTGATTGTTTGGGTTGTTGGAACTTGATGGTTCTGATCTTTTTAGATTACATATCATGTGGGTAATAATGAACCATTAGTCCATGTTAACAATATGTTCCATATGTATGACTGTTTGCTCTTTGTTCGTGGGGTATATAGTTCCTTTAGATTAGTATTATACATTCCTATGCAATTATAATATTTACTGTGAATGTTCGTGTCTTCAATAAGAGTTACCACATTCTTTCAGGGTTGGAATGGAACATGAAGCAGTCAAGCGTACAAACCCGGATACGGCATTTATTAATCTTCGTTCAGGCGCAGTGCTGCCTTTTTCTTACCTGAGCATGCCCATCCAATTGACGGAGGATGTTGATAAGGATCGTGTGCAAATATTTCTGCCTTTATAAGAAGAAGAAAAAAAGACTGAGGACGAAAGGTTACCTATGTGCTATGAGGATGCCCATCCAGTTACGGCAATTTTTCTTCTTCCAATTGTAGGAAAGCGAAGAGAGAGGAAAGCGAAGAGAGAGGAAAGCGAAGAGAGAGGAAAGCGAAGAGAGAGGAAAGCGAAGAGAGAGGAAAGCGAAGAGAGAGGAAAGCGAAGAGAGAGGAAAGCGAAGAGAGAGAGAAAGCGAAGAGAGGGGAAGCGAAGAGAGAGGAAAGCGAAGAGAGAGGAAAGCGAGGAGAGGGAAAGCGAAGAGAGAGGAAAGCGAAGAGAGAGGAAAGCGAAGAGAGAGGAAAGCGAAGAGAGAGGAAAGCGAAGAGAGAGGAAAGCGAAGAGAGAGGAAAGCGAAGAGAGAGGAAAGCGAAGAGAGAGGAAAGCGAAGAGAGAAAAAAGCGAAGAGAGAGGAAAGCGAAGAGAGAGGAAAGCCAAGAGAGGAAAGCCAAGAGAGGAAAGCCAAGAGAGGAAAGCCAAGAAGAGACAGGAAAGCCAAGAGACAGGAAAGCCAAGAGACAGGAAAGCCAAGAGACAGGAAAGGGAAGCAGAGAGGAAAGCGAAGAGAGAGGAAAGCGAAGAGAGAGGAAAGCGAAGAGAGAGGAAAGCGAAGAGAGAGGACAGCGAAGAGAGAAGAAAGCGAAGAGAGAGGAAAGCGAAGAGAGAGGAAAGCGAAGAGAGAGGAAAGCGAAGAGAGAGGAAAGCGAAGAGAGAGGAAAGCGAAGAGAGAGGAAAGCGAAGAGAGAGAAAAGCGAAGAGAGAGGAAAGCGAAGAGAGAGGAAAGCGAAGAGAGAGAAAAGCGAAGAGAGAGGAAAGCGAAGAGAGAGGAAAGCGAAGAGAGAGGAAAGCCAAGAGAGGAAAGCCAAGAGAGGAAAGCCAAGAAGAGACAGGAAAGCCAAGAGACAGGAAAGGGAAGCAGAGAGTAAAGTGAAGCAAAGAGAGGAGAGGAAAGCTAAGAGAGAAGAGGAAAGAGAAGAGAGGAAAGCTAAGAGAGAATCCAAGAGAAAGAAAAGGGAAGAGAGAAAAAGAAAAGGGAAGAGAGAAAAAGAAAAGCGAAGAGAAAAAAAGAAAACGAAGAGAGAAAAAGAAAGCGAAGAGAAAAAGTAAAGCGAAGAGAAAAAGTAAAGCGAAGAGAGAAAAAGTAACGCGAAGAGAGAAAAAGTAACGCGAAGAGAGAAAAAGTAACGCGAAGAGAGAAAAAGTAACGCGAAGAGAGAAAAAGTAACGCGAAGAGAGAAAAAGTAACGCGAAGAGAGAAAAAGTAAAGCGAAGAGAGAAAAAGTAAAGCGAAGAGAGAAAATGAAAAGAAAAGAGAGAAAAAGAAAAGCGAAGAGAAAACGATAAGCAAAGAGGACGTGAAGTCTACAATCCTCGTAATTTAAGCTGAGAGGAGTAATCTGTTGAAACTCTCCTGAAACTTCCAATTCTCCTTAAAACCAGGAGAGAAATCGAAGTCCCATCGACGTGTAACTTGGGAGCCTTTATGAGAATTCCGTGTCTCGCCACTACAGGTGGAATTTTCAGGTGATCCCTCTGATTCTCTCTCCCGAATGACAAAGTAATATTTTCCGGGACTCTAATGTCTTACAAAGTCACTGGATTTACATATATACCTGCTCGTTCCAGGTAGCCAACAGCGTCTGATCATGGCTGCCGCGGCTGGGAAAATCGCACTGAAGCTGATAGTGGATGAAACCTGCAACCGAGTGGTATGTGCTGAATGTGATTCAGACTTTGTGGATGTCCTCTTTAATTTCCTCACCATGCCTATGGGAGCCATTATCCATCTTCTGGGAAAGGAAACGAAGATGGGATGCATGGATACGCTTTACCAAGCGTGGAGGATCTTGACGAACGGTACTTCGGAAATAAGGCCTGCAAGAACATGTTGCTTCAACCCAGAAGCTCCTCCGAGCTCAAATATTGTGATCTTGCAGTAAATGTAGCTGAAACAATCAGCTGTTGTCTCTATGGATGTAGCTCTTGTAAATTTATTAGTTACTACAGTGATTGCTTATGTAGCTGTGGTAGAATCATGGACTATAAGCTAAACCGGCTAGTGTCTAATAGGATCAGTTCTGCAGTTTTTGTTCAAGGGAAGATGGATTTTGCGGTAGGAGATAATTTGCAGGTAATCCCTTTTTCTGCAACAATTTCTAGTTTGTCTACCATGAAAAATCTGCTCATCGGAGATGGGAATGGATCAGTTGAGGAACGCGACGTCAAGATTGGGTCAGAAGAGGTAAATATATATAATTAAATCTTCTAGCACCAATTTTCATCAATTGCTCGCTATTTGTCCACATGCTCGCTATTTGTCTCAAAACACGTTTTGCGTCTGCTGAAATATTCCTTGCACTCAGAAACAGCATTAACCGATGCTTTTTTACAATTTGTCAAAGTGTTTCCATGCTGCCGAATCTCTGGGGTGAATCATCTTTCCCGCCTGCCAGCCAGTCTGCTGAACCATGCCATGTCATAAACTCGATGTTATGTTGGACATAAACAACCGCTGCAACCTCGGCACCAAGGAAAATGTCTAAGGACCTTAGCAGTCTTGAAGCGGTCTGCACTCTCCCCTTTTTCTTGACCGCCCATCTAGAGGATCCACATCTTGGACACTTATCGAGCTCTTTGAAATCATTCCTGTATAATATACAGTCGTTCGAACATGCATGGATCTTCTCGTAACTCAATCCCAAGTCTGCCATTGTTTTCTTCGACTCATACCAATTTCGTGGCAGCAAATTATCTGGGGAAGGGCGTCTTTAAGAAGGGAGACAACATCCGAGAACGATTTGTTGCTCCATCTGTTCAAACACTTTATTTGGAATAAGTGCACCATGAAACTCAGTTTTGAGTATTTCGACATCCTCCATATAGCGCCTCTTCGCCTCTTCTAGTAGCTTTTGAAATTTCTGTACTTCGCATCATCGGGATCATTCGGTCAGAGTCTTGTTCCATATTGTGCATGAAAGCATCACCCAACATCCTTCCCATCTCCTCACCATGGCCACTCGGCACATTAATGTCGACTGATTTTGTGGTCCCTCTCCATGGTATGACCAGGTTTCGTATAACGGAAAAACCTCAGAGGACTATATGGGTCTTGATGGTCTCACAGTCATGGGTCTGTCCATTTTCACACTTCCGACATGGACAACGCATAAGACCATTGCCTTGCACTCCCAACCTTTCTCTTGCATAGTCTATAAAAAATTGACACCGCAACAAATCTAGGATGACACCGTGCCGGCTTTGTCTTGTAAGCATACATCCATCTCTTGTCATTCAAATAGTCCGTATCCATGGTAATTCTGGAAGATAAGCTACATAAAAGAAAAAGATTGGGTGTTTAACACTCAATTGGGTAACTCACCACGGTTCATATTCGAACGAAAAAATCATACATGGTGAAGAGTACCTAAAACTGTGGCCTTATCATGGGTTCTCCATTGGAGAGATAGAGGAAGAGTGTAAAACAGATTTTACATTCAGAGAGCTAGAGAGGGAGAAAATAAATTAGAGATGTAAGAGTTAAATCTATAACTTAAATCAGAGAGAGAGAGAAAGAGAGAGAGAGAGAAAAATTAGATGCTAATTGGAAGAGTTTAAAACAGAATTCTAAAAGAGAGAGAGAGAGAGAGAGAAAAATAGAGGGAGAGGTTAAGAGAGTTCAAATCAGAAGTTCAAAACAGAGGGAGAGTGAAAGAGAGAGAGATAAAGAGAGAATAAGATAGAGATGTAAGATTCAAAAACGGAATGTTAATTCAGAGAGAGAGAGAGAGAGAGAGAGAGAGAAAAAAAGAAAGAAGTTTACCATTTTGAAACAGAATTGTAACTTGGAGAGAGGGAGACCAAGAGAGGGAGAGAGAAAAAGAGGGAGGGACTTTAAGAGTGTAAAACAGATTTTACATTCACAGAGCTAGAGAGGAGAAAAATAATTAGAGATGTAAGAGTTAAATCTATAACTTAAATCAGAGAGAGAGAGAGAGAGAGAGAGAGAGAAAAAAATAGATGCTAATTGGAAGAGTTTAAAACATAATTCTAAAAGAGAGAGAGAGAAAGAGAAAAATAGAGAGAGAGGTTAAGAGAGTTCAAATCAGAAGTTCAAAACAGAGGGAGAGAGAGAAGAGAGAGATAAAGAGAATAAGATAGAGATGTAAGATTCAAAAACGGAATTTTAATTCAGAGAGAGAGAGAGAGAGAGAGAGAGAGAGAGAAAAAAGAAAGAAGTTTACCATTTTGAAACAGAATTGTAACTTGGAGAGAGGGAGACCAAGAGAGGGGGAGAGAGAAAAAAGAGGGAGACTTTAAGAGTGTAAAACAGATTTTACATTCAGAGAGCTAGAGAGGGAGAAAATAAATTAGAGATGTAAGAGTTAAATCTATAACTTAAATCAGAGAGAGAGAGAAAGAGAGAGAGAGAGAAAAATTAGATGCTAATTGGAAGAGTTTAAAACAGAATTCTAAAAGAGAGAGAGAGAGAGAGAAAAATAGAGGGAGAGGTTAAGAGAGTTCAAATCAGAAGTTCAAAACAGAGGGAGAGTGAAAGAGAGAGAGATAAAGAGAGAATAAGATAGAGATGTAAGATTCAAAAACGGAATGTTAATTCAGAGAGAGAGAGAGAGAGAGAGAGAGTGAAAAAAAGAAAGAAGTTTACCATTTTGAAACAGAATTGTAACTTGGAGAGAGGGAGACCAAGAGAGGGGGAGAGAGAAAAAAGAGGGAGACTTTAAGAGTGTAAAACAGATTTTACATTCACAGAGCTAGAGAGGGAGAAAATAAATTAGAGATGTAAGAGTTAAATCTATAACTTAAATCAGAGAGAGAGAGAGAGAGAGAGAGAGAGAGAGAAATTAGATGCTAATTGGAAGAGTTTAAAACATAATTCTAAAAGAGAGAGAGAGAAAGAGAAAAATAGAGAGAGAGGTTAAGAGAGTTCAAATCAGAAGTTCAAAACAGAGGGAGAGAGAAAGAGAGAGAGATAAAGAGAGAATAAGATAGAGATGTAAGATTCAAAAACGGAATTTTAATTCAGAGAGAGAGAGAGAGAGAGAGAGAGAGAGAGAAAAAGAAAGAAGTTTACCATTTTGAAACAGAATTGTAACTTGGAGAGAGGGAGACCAAGAGAGGGGGAGAGAGAAAAAAGAGGGAGACTTTAAGAGTGTAAAACAGATTTTACATTCAGAGAGCTAGAGAGGGAGAAAATAAATTAGAGATGTAAGAGTTAAATCTATAACTTAAATCAGAGAGAGAGAGAGAGAGAGAGAGAGAGAGAGAGAGAGAGAGAGAGAGAGAAATTAGATGCTAATTGGAAGAGTTTAAAACAGAATTCTAAAAGAGAGAGAGAGAAAGAAAAATAGGGGAGAGGTTAAGAGAGTTCAAATCAGAAGTTCAAAACAGAGGGAGAGAGAAAGAGAGAGAGATAAAGAGAGAATAAGATAGAGATGTAAGATTCAAAAACGGAATGTTAATTCAGAGAGAGAGAGAGAGAGAGAGAGAGAGAGAGAGAAAAAAAAAAAAGAAGTTTACCATTTTGAAACAGAATTGTAACTTGGTGAGAGGGAGACCAAGAGAGGGGGAGAGAGAAAAAAGAGGGAGACTTTAAGAGTGTAAAACAGATTTTACATTCAGAGAGCTAGAGAGGGAGAAAATAAATTAGAGATGTAAGAGTTAAATCTATAACTTAAATCAGAGAGAGAGAGAGAGAGAGAGAGAGAGAGAGAGAGAGAGAGAGAGAGAGAGAGAGAAATTAGATGCTAATTGGAAGAGTTTAAAACATAATTCTAAAAGAGAGAGAGAGAAAGAGAAAAATAGAGAGAGAGGTTAAGAGAGTTCAAATCAGAAGTTCAAAACAGAGGAGAGAGAGAGAGAGAGAAAAGAGAGAATAAGATAGAGATGTAAGATTCAAAAACGGAATTTTAATTCAGAGAGAGAGAGAGAGAGAGTGAAAAGAAGAGAGAATTAGAAGTTTAAAACAGATTTTGAGGGTAAACAATAAGAGAGTGAGAGCTAGAGAGGGAATTGAAGGAGCAACCAAACAGAGACAAACTCACATCCACCATTGATTTTCACAAAAACACTTCCCATCATCATTCAACCCATGCTTGCAACACCATGCAAAAATCATTCTACAAACACACATCCACCATTGATTCTCACAAAAATACATGCCATCAACATTCAACCCATGCTTGCAACACCATGCAAAAATCATTCTCCAACAACAATATATCTTAAAACACCACTAACAAAAATTTAAAACTTACTCGTTACTGTTCTGCAGCGGCTTTGGAGAGTCCTCATCTCTGATTTTCGCCCGACGATTGCCTCACGCTGGTTGTCAACAGAGGGCTAGAGGACGGCGAAAATTTATGGAACAAAAATAAGAGAAACTAGTGAGAATCATGACGAAGAAGGAAAAGGGGAAGCAACGGGACCATAATAAACTTACCTACGGCGAAGAAAAACAAACTCTTGCCGGCGGGAGAGGAACCAACAGCTTGATTCGACGCACACATTTGCTGGCGGACGCCGAAAGCACGCGCCACCACCGCAAAACGGTGTTTTTGGCTTCGGAAGAACGCGGTTTGAAGAAAGAGCAGCTTTCTTACCTTCGGCCGGAGGACTACGCGAGACGCCAAGACGAAAAAGACGAGAAATTTCCGTAGGAGAATGCCGGGAGCACGCCGGAGGAACGCCGGGGAACGCCGGGGAACGCCGGAGAACGCCGGGAAGGCCGGGGAAGGCTTCGCGCGCTCGATTCCGTCGACGCGTTTCGACGGCTTCCGTCGAAGGAAAGGGTTTAAATTTCAGTAACCCTGTCTTCCCGTTACGCGTGTAACGCTGCGCGCGAAGCAAGGAATAAAGATTCCCCCGACGGGTGGACGACAAATGATGCGTCGGCGCAACATAACAGAGTCCGCCGACGCGCGTCAAGATGCGTCGCCATAAGAAACCATCGGTTCCCCCAACGGGTGAAAATAATTTCGCGTCGGCGCTTGGGATCGTTATCGCCCGACACGCGTCAACAGGCGTCGGCGGAAGAGATCTTCGATTCCGCCGATGGGTGGGAACAGCTGTGCGTCGTTGCTTTAGTACAATATCCGCCGACGCGTCTTAATTGGCGTCGGCCGAAGAGTTTAGTTATCCCGCCGACGGGTGTTTTGGGTTAAGTGAAGTTCCGCCGATGTGCTTGTGAACCCGTCGGCGGAAGGCCTCTCCGCCGTCGAGTTTTGTTCTGCCCGTCGGCGGAGCCGACTTTTTTACTAGTGTTCCAGAGAAAAGATCAAAAGCCTGGCCAAGAATAATGCCAATGAGAAAAAATAAAGCCGAAAACAAGAATTTAAGCATCTTCAACAAAAATTTCTGCTGAAGAGAAATTCCAAACATACCTGAATATCATCAAATATATTACCCAATTAAAATTCCAGGTCCCAACTCCACAGAAAGTGGCTGCAGTAAGAATGAGTAGATAGAAGTCAAATCAATGCCTTGAAGAAAGAAAAAGACAGATATAACTTCCTAAATGTACTTTTCTTGTTCTTAAAACAGGATCATTCACCATCAGCCCAGCTGCTAATTTCTTCATAAACTGCCATACATGCAATAATTCTGTTTCATCAAAATAACGCTTTTACCTTGCACCAACTAGGCAAAATATGGGTGAATTAAGACAGAACTCAGAGTACTACTCAGAGAAATTGTGATATTATTATGTTCCACAAAATACAAAAGCAAAAGTGATTCTAAAGTAAAACCTCTAAGGAAATCAAGACAAGACGTACATTTGTAGTAGTAAACAGAAAAATGAAATACCTTGAATTGTGGCTGAATCTCCTTCTAGCCGAATAATTTCACCTATGAGGTTGTCATGACCAACACGAACAAGTTCATACATGACAGCACCACCCATTCCGTCTGCCACCACAACAGGTCCGGGCACCTGAAATTTCACATTTCATACTGACTTAGCTAACAGCAACATCAGATACATGTCATCGAAAAATGGTAGGACCGAGACAGACCTTGACAGCTTTTTCAGGGAAGATCGACTAGTTACAACTTAGTGTACTACAATCAAGTCAGGGAGAGAACAAACACTCACGACATGCCCCAAGTTGGGTTAAAAAATCAATTCCCTTTACAATTGGCGCACTGAAACCCAAGTGAGAAAGAGGCTTTGTCCTTGCTGTTCCTTCTTCCTCAAACATAACCTTTAGGAAGCCCCAACTGGGTGAAACTCATATTAAATAAACATATCCAGGTAGTAGGCATTAGTAAGAGAACATGCAGCTGCGTGAGTGATGTAGATACGAGGGAAGAGAAAACTGACCATGTGGGTGACCCCCTCTGTATGTGCGCTCCCTCTCAATCAATGGCTTTGCCTGATGCCCAGCCTCCGAAGGCGAAAGAGAAGAGAAATTTACATTGTAAAATATTACAAAATAAAATAAAGAAGTGTTTAAGAAAAATAATGAGGGAAAGAAACGCAATCTGATGCAACATATATGCATAGAGTCTGAAGTTTTGATATGCACCAAAAGAAGCATACCCAACATAACAATTAGATGATAAGATATCGAGTTAGAACCTGGATTAGGGGGACCACTTTGTGATGCAAGAAGAAAAAGCTGTCACCCATCTCATTAACCTAACATAAATTACTAAAAAAGAAAACAAACTTTGACTCTTTCTGTCGGGGAAAAAAAGCCTGAGCTCCGACGAGACCAGGTTTCGCCGGCGTCGTGCCCCGCACAAAGCCATCTCTCATACTCTTCAATTCCTCCATTCCCATTTTTTTTTCTTCACCAAATCTGCGTTTTGATTGGGGCACCTAATATTACCTGCACATAGGTAGAGAGGCTCAGGGAAGAATCTGTTCAATTACGGTTAGGCGAAGGAGATGAGGATGATTGCGAGGACGAAACAGAGGAAAATAGAAGCCAGGCTGAGGATGGCGAGGAGCTTGTGGAAGAGGGCAGCGGCGGCGTTAAAGGACACAGATAGTTTATACATGGCGAAGATAGCGAGCCGGAAGGGGTTCAGGAACTCCGACCTGGAGACCGCCATTATCAAAGCCACCTCCCACGACGAGTTCTGCATCGACTACAAGAGCGCGTAGGGCGTGTTTCCTCAAACCCCTAATCTGGTGCCTCACGCGGCTCATGGAGAAGACCCATTCGTGGGTCGTCGCCCTCAAGGGCCTCATGGTCACCCACCGCCTTCTGCATCAAATCCCCTGCTCTGAAGAGCGTCCGTCGTCTCCCCTTTGATCTCTCCAAATTCGATGACCGCTCTGCCTGCTTCGGCAACGGATGGGCCCTCAGCGGGAGATCTCTCCAAATTCGAGGTGCACAGCGGGATTTGCAAAGGCATCGCTACGGTGCTCCCGAAAATCTTCGCGTCCAACAGCTCCAAGGCCGCCATGGGGCTGGAAGTACTACGGAGGGCGGCGGTACAGAGCATTAACTGGTTTTGCGTCTGCTGAAATCTTCCTTGCACTCACAAACAGCATTAACCGATACATTTTTTAAATCGAGCCTAATAGTACTGAGAAGATGTCTCATCTAGGAAAAATTGAAGAAGCTAGGAAATGGGAAAGACGAGGGCCAAATGATGTTTGCCAAACTTGTAATGATTAAATCAACCAAGCAATTGCTCTACCTGGAAGCCGGGGAAGACGTGGTTAACCAATTTATCTGCTTCCTAACATTTCCTCTAGGATTTGTACTAAACTCGTGAGAGGAGCTGGTTCACCATTGCTGGGATGTCTACCTAACATATACGAGGCGGCGAGGGAGTTTAATTAGCACAGAAGGCGAACGTTTAATTTCTGAAGAAAGCAAGACTGAATTACTCAGTCCAAGGCTAGGAAGTTTTCTGGGCTGCGATTAACTTCTTGGGAATTTGGAGGCAGACACCTCGCCTAATTGTTATGTTTCTCCATGTTTTAATTTTTTGCTGTATATATTCCCCTCGTAATATTGTTTATACTGAACCTGGAGGTCGGTGTAACAATGGCGCATCCAAGGTGTGGAGGACTGCCATAAATCCGAAACTTCCAGATGCTGGCACAGAGAACGGAGGCGAATTTGTGAAGATTAATAATGATATAAAGTGATGTGATTTTCAGGAATATCCTAGAAAGGAGGGCTTTTAAGGAATTTACGAAAAAACATAATTACGGTGACCTTCTTAAGATCTATAGGTTATTCCACAGACATGCACAGATTTTTTAGTGTACACTTTATTCTCAATAGTAATATATATAAATGACAAAATAATGTAATGACATAAAGTTTGATTAATAATATAGTATAAAATATTATTTAAAAGTCTTGTGTTTCTTTAATTTTCCCTAATTATCTACGTGTCAACATGCACTTAGGCTTTATAGCACATGGGATGCGATTATATGTTCTTAAGGCCAATCACCTGAGGCCACGTAGGCAAAAATACCATAATACATATATATATATATATATATATATACTACTATTTATATGAGATATGGCAATTCATCAAATATAATGTACATGCATAATATATAATTAAACTTCTATGACAAATGTTTAAGTACCACAAGTGCCTTCTTGGCAGCAAAAGAAACTAAAGAGGAAGTTGACAAAATTCGAATTGCATTCAGCACACACCACTGTTTGTAAATAAAAATAATGATACCACATGTATTTTGGATCAATGTTTTATAATATTAATTCATAAGATTATGCTTGGATTTGAGTGTGTAAAAAAATATAGATGAGGGATTTTGTATGTTACATTTGGAAATTCTAGTGTCAAAAATTACGTAAATGTTGTGTGTATAAATATCAAATTTTAAAATGAAGCTAATGAAGACGCACAATGGAAAGAATGAAATCTGATATTCCTTTGAAGGTATGGTCGAAACTCACAGAAGTTGGGATAGTTGGATGTTTCAAACATTGATCCACACCTAGCTCTGCCACATTTGAACTACAATTATTACCTCACCTCAGGTAAGACTCCAGCTGCTTTGGTCTCTATTTGTGACCCATCAAGATATCAGACCTGTAAAAATCGACATGAAGATAATTCAGGGAAATGCGAGTAATTGTGTGTTTCACCTGATACAGCAGGGAATATTAATGGTTTACGTTTGTTAGGTTTCATAAAATTTTGAGAAAAAAATGAAACTGAAGATTTTTAAATAATATTTTATAAAAAAATGATATCAGTACTTCATGATTTTACTTCGAGGTTTTACATCATGACGTGGCTGCATAATTGTAAGTCTAAGTAAGAGAAAATCTAGGGTTTAGGGTATACCCATAGAATAGGTAGATAAAATTTTTTTTTGAAAAATAAAATATAGTAGATTTTATCTCCGAGTTTATCTTTTTACTTAGACTGCTACCAGGATGTAAAGTCTTGGAAGTAAAAAGCCGCAATACTTATATCATTGCTGTATTTTATACTATATTATTGAGAATTAAGAGGACAGTTAATAAATTTATGCACGCGCATATTTGGAATTAGTATACATTCCTATGTGATTATAATGTTTAATTACTGTGAATTTTCATGTCTTTCAAGAGTTACAAAAACCACATTTTTTCAAGGTTCGAAAGCGACAAGAAGAAGTCAAGCATCACAAACCCTGAAGTTTCGTATCTCACTTTACTCTCCTTTTGGCTTTCACTGCATTTTGAAGTTCCCTTGCCTACTAGCTAGTTGGGTGTAAGAAGACTAAGCTCGACTGGATTGAATTTGCGTGTGAAAGGTTTGGACGTTGTAACACTCAGTTTTATTTTGCTAATGGTAAGATCAAAAGTTTGCAGTATTGTAGACCATTTGATGATGTCACTAGTAAAAAAGTGTTATCCACCGACGGGCAAAAGGCACCGGCAGAACAGGAATACCCGTCGGCGGAACTCCGACGACGGGTAACGTCACGTCGTCGGAACCTCCGTCGGCGGAGGTGTCAGCTGACACAACAACCCGTCGCGGGACAAAAACACCCGTCGGGCGACTGAATTTTGTCCGCCGACGCCGGGAACCATCGGCGGAGGAAATCATCCAACGACGGACCTCGGTGCATCGGCGGAATCTATTCCGCCGACTGCAGGGGGTGCGTCGGCGGAAAGTTTGAAAAAATAAAAAAAAATAATTGAGAAGAGAGTGAAGAGAAAGAGAAGAGAGAGCGGAGAGAAGAGAGAAGAGAGAAGAGAGAAGAGAGAAGAGAGAAGAGAGAAGAGAGAAGAGAGAAGAGAGAAGAGAGAGAAGAGAGGGAGAGAGAGAGGAGAGAGCAGAATAAATACAATAAAGACAAATTTTAGGACAGTGAATTAACTACAATGAACAAAACAACTACAGCCATAAGTCCCTGATAGAAAACAACCAATACGTGCTGAAAATCTTCCTCTGAGTGAAGAGAAAGACAAGAAAGGAGAGAGAAGAGAAGAGAAAGAGAGGAGATGAGAGAGAGAGAGATGAGAGAGAGAGACATGACCCAATGGCAACCAGTCCCATTGATAATTATAATTCCCTTCTTTTCATAGTGGAATGGGTACTTTTATTAAAGCCAACAGCAAAAGACAAGATTGAGGTGACAACCAACACAAAAAGAGGGGACAAAAAAGAAGAAAAAATTGAAGAAGTAGAAGAAGAAATATTGGATATGCAAATAATACGTGAGATTGCTATTGAGCTGGACCACTTGAAATGATTAATTTGAGCTTCAACTAGGCTATACCGACAAGGGTCATTCGAGTAATAGAGAAATTGATACAGTAGTAGCGCTTTTTTGCCAAATTTAATTGTTCATTGAGAAAGAATTCAAAAGGACCAAATCAAATTACCAGACAGGAGATAGGGAGAAGGGTGCGGGCGCAGGCCGGTGGAGGGAGAACTGCGCGGGCCCCGGCGGAGGGAGAACGGCGCGGGCGCAGGCCGGCGGAGGGAGAATGGCGCGGGCGCAGGCCGGGGGAGGGAGATCTGTGCGGGCGCAGGCCGGGGGAGGGAGAAGGGCGCGGGCGTAGGCCGGGGAAGGGAGATCTAGGGCACGGGCGCAGGCCGGGGGAGGGAGATCTAGAGCGCGGGCGCAGGCCGGGGGAGGGAGAAGGGCACGGGCGCAGGCCGGGGGAGGGAGAAGGGTGCGGGGGAAGGAGAAGGGCGCGGGGGAGGGAGAAGTGCGCGGGGTAGGGAGAAGGGCGCGAGGGAGGGAGAAAAGGCGCAGAAATTTCAGCCGACGCGTATTACACACGTCAGCACTTCAGTTTTGAGTCCGCCGACGCGTGTTAGGGTGCGTCGGCGGAAGTAAAGGAATATTCCCCCGACGGGTCAAATGGTGCGTCGGGGCTTAATTATTATCCGCCGACGCTTGTAACGGTGCGTCGGCGGATGAAATTTGTGTTCCCCCGACGGGTTCGTACTGGTGTGCGTCGGCACTTCAGTTTTGTGTCTGACGACGCATGTTAGGGTGCGTCGGCGGAAGTCTTTGGTTGTTCCGCCGACGATTGGGTTGGATTCAGCTTTTTTCCGCCGACGAGTAAAAATGACCGTCGGCGGAATACCTCTCCGCCGACTCAAAATGTCTCAACCGTCGGCGAATAGCTCTTTTCTAGTAGTGTGTGTTTTCCTTCATGAACTTAGCTAACTGTACGTAGAAGCACCGAATAATTTCAAACTGATGAGTGGCAAATGTGAAGCAGGTAGCAAAAATATGAGACCTCTTGGAGGCAATATTGCCAAATGCAATTTTTTTTCTTCTGATAATCCATAATTTCGTAGAATCAAAGCGGCAAGTCAAATATTTAGTTTTCCTTTAATGTCAGATATTAAGTTAAATTACTTATCAATAAAATAATTAAGCATATAATATTATAATCCCTATAAAACACTGAATAACGTCTTCCCATACTAAACGTTAGGAAATCAATTTTTGAAGAGATCATATGAATAAATAAAGAATAACTTGATCGATATTAAATAGTCTTCATACTCGTGCCCTTCAATTCGTTGCTTTTGAAAAATGAAAGGGCCCGTTTGGCATCACTTCCGGTAGCTTTATTTAAGATAAAGCTTGCTTCCATAGAGGAGATTTTCAGCGCTTTGGAAGGGCCCGAAAACGAGACTCTTCCAAAGAGGAGAAAACTCCTCCAACACAGAGTCTTTCAAACAGTCATTTTATACACCGCTTATAAACACATTATTTTAATTAAATCTCAATTTTACCCTTAAAAATTCCTCTTAAACTCCCAATCTCCCTCTCTTGCCGATTTCCAGATTTCTTGCCCTTTCTCCTACCACTCTTTCGCTCTGGAAGCTGTCAGCGATTCCTTTCGGTGGGTTCAAAGCTGATATGCCGGGACTGAACAAAAAAGGAAGAAGTGAAGGTGGGAGATATCATCGACTAGTGGCACTGCGTGGAGAGCGGCTAGTTCCTGTGGCAATTCCGACTGCCAGGGAATTCAATGACGGATCAAGTGAAAGGCGACAATGGAGAACGGCGTACTGATCGTCACCATCGTCAAGGAGCTGCCCGTCTGTGGTTAAAACGCACGCGATGGTGCTTACTATTGACATCCGTGGACAGTGGATGTGGCAGAAATTGAAGGGTCTTCAATTCTAATCGTTCATTGTCTTCCCAGTGTCCATGTACACTTAGTGATATACGGTCCTTATTATGGCCATTGCCTTATTTCTCTAGTCCATGAGAAGTACACCAATTGATAAGGGCAACCTGACATCAAATCATGTTGGAAGCAGAAAAGGCTTCATTCTATGAAAACCTTTTTTTTTCCATCGCTCCCGAAGCATCCTTGTATTTGATTTTATAAGTACCTGAAATATGAAGTATTTAATTCACTGAATTATCAATCCTATATATACAATTGGCTTAACATAACGATGTCATTCTATTAAATTTCCTTCTTAACAAGCTAGCTAATGAAGTAAGACACTTCAAAGTTATGCAAAAATTAATTGAGTGCTCTATCTCGATTGAAACAGTAGTCATCCGTGTCCATTGGGGTTTCATATCTAAAACATCTTTTAAGCAGTAAAGTGACCCACATTAGGGAAACAAAATTAAGAAAATGTCACTATGTTAGTGATAAGGGCATTGTTAGTAACTACATAATACACAAAATAAACCAGAAATTCAGAATTAATAAATCTGCACTCCATAAGTTTTACTTATTTAATTACAGCATTTTAATTATATAAAGGGTATTATTGTCAATATGTATTTGAAAGGAACTTTTTGTTTTTAATTTCCTGCCAAACATAATTTAAAGCTTCTCTACTTGTTAAAGGTCTTTTAGATAATGTAGCCAGACGTAGTCTCCTCTTCTAGGGAGTTGTTTTTCAAACAGAACTCTTTGAGATTAAGAGCCAATTCCATAAAGTTCTACATCAAAGAGCGTTGCCAAATGCTGCCGAAGGATGTATCGTTCTGAAGCCTCTACTATAGTACTGCGTCAAATTACGGTAATGCTCCTCTCTGAACTTCATTTGATTTTACGATTCCAGTCACATCAAGACGATGGCGTTTCTGTCATTCCCTTCGAAAAAACGGAAAAAAAACGGAAAAAAAGTAGCTTTTTAGATGGGTTGAATCGAACCACGGATTCTTTTGTCGGGGAAAAAGAAAATCCGCCCCCATACGGACAGCGACTCACGAAGACAGATATAAAATATCGGAAGAGGACATGTTTCTCTAATCTTCCATAATTCAAGAGACTTAGACATTAAGTCACTGAAAGGAAAGTAGAATCTCTGGGACAACTTTTTCTTGTTAGCGGTGGATAATTAGAATTTTGGATATTTTGTTAGTTTAAAACATTAATAATTTAAGAGGCATTGGTAAATAATAAAAGTATGTAATAAATTATTACTGTTTTTATATTATAGTAGAAAACAAACTAAACCAAATCATATGAAAGTTTATTTTTAATTATATAATTCAAATTTTATTACAAGATTTTTCCCACATTTGATTATCGATTTCATTATGAAATAGTGTCGACCTACACTTGAGTTTTGACATCGTGCTTCCTGGTTTGCCACTGGTGATTGAGGTAACCAAGGACACTATTTATTAATCTTCGTTCCGGCGAAGAGTGGTGCCTTTTTGGGACACTGCCAGGGTGGAGTTTGTATGCTGGCATCCACGCACGCTCCACGGAGTGAGTCTTCGTACCGGGACACCCAGTTTGCACAAAACAAAAAAAAATACTATACTCTTTTGTTTATTGTTTCACGTTTTCTCGTGTCTCCCTCTCCCTCTCTCCCTCCACACTCTCTTCTTCTCCGTTCTGCCTCCTCTCCGTTCTCCCTCCTCTCCGGTCTCCCTCTCTCCGGTCTCCCTCTCTCCGGTCTCCCTCTCTCCGGTCTCCCTCGGTCTCCCTCTTCCGCTCCGGTCTCCCTTTCCCTGTCTCTGCTTCGGTGATTTTTTATTTACTTTTCTTTTTTAATCGCCTCTTACAGATAATAAATCAAACAAAACGTAGTAAATAATAATAATAATAATGATAATAATAATAATAAGGTAATTTACTTTAACTAAGGCGAGAAAAGGCAAAGCGCGTCGGAGAGAGGGAGAACAGGAGAAAGGAGAACGGAGAGGTAGAACAGGAGAAAGGAGAACGGAGAGGTAGAACAGGAGAAAGGAGAACGGAGAGGGAGAACTGAGAGGGAGAGATGTGTGATCCTAAAATATTATACTTATTTTTAAATAATTGAGAATATTGACATTAACCACTAAAAAAAGGAGAAATTTGTTACGTTGATCATATTTTCATTGACTTTAATATCAGAGATATGAACTTTTGTTATGCACTAACCCCCAACACGTTTAGGAAAAAATGGAGTCTTCATCCTTGCCATAAAGAAGGGATATTCGTTGGTATTATTTTTTTTTTAATTATTATTATTATTATAGGGAAAAAAAACATAGCCATCGTCGAAATGGGATGAAAAGAGGAGAAGGGAGAGTTATGATGTTGTGCGACTGCCCGGGTTTTTTTGTAACAAAGAGGAGAAGAAGAAGGGATGTGAGAGTTATGTATGTGGGAATGCGGCTGCGTCATCGTCGACGATTGTGCGGTCTGGGCCTCGTGTGGGCCAGCCTCCGAGGGAGAACGGAGAGGGAGAACCTCGGAGAGGAGGGAGAACGGAGAGGAGGGAGAACGGAGAGGAGGGAGAACGGAGAGGAGGGAGAACGGAGAGGAGGGAGAACGGAGAGGAGGGAGAACGGAGAGGAGGGAGAACGGAGAGGAGGGAGAACGGAGAGGAGGGAGAACGGAGAGGAGGGAGAACGGAGAGGGAGAGAGAGTCTAGAGGGAGAACGGAGAGGGAGAGAGAGTCTAGAGGGAGAACGGAGAGGGAGAGAGAGTCTAGAGGGAGAGAGAGTCTAGAGGGAGAACGGAGAGGAGGGAGAACGGAGAGGAGGGAGAACGGAGAGGAGGGAGAACGGAGAGGGAGAGAGAGTCTAGAGGGAGAACGGAGAGGGAGAGACAGTTTAGAGGGAGAAGGAGAGAGGGAGAGAGAGAGGGGGAGACAAAAAGTGGAGAGTGGGAGACACGACAAAAGGTAAAACAATAAACAAAGAGTATACTTATTTCTTTTTCTTTTGTGCAAACCGGGTGTCTCGGTAGAAAGACTCACTGGGTGGAGCGTGCGTGGATGCCACCTAGGCATCCACGTCAGGCTCCACCCTGGCAGTGCTCCAGGTGCGTACCGAGGCAGTACGCATAGCATTACTCGAGAGAGAAAATGAGGGGAGAGAAAAGAGGAAAGCGAAGGAGAGAGGAAAGCGAAGAGAGAGGAAAGCGAAGGAGAGAGGAAAGCGAAGGAGAGAGGAAAGCGAAGGAGAGAGGAAAGCGAAGGAGAGAGGAAAGCGAAGGAGAGGAAAGCGAAGGAGAGAGGAAAGCGAGGAGAGAGGAAAGCGAGGAGAGAGGAAAGCGAGGAGAGAGGAAAGCGAGGAGAGAGGAAAGCGAAGAGAGAGGAAAGCGAGGAGAGAGGAAAGCGAAGAGAGAGGAAAGCGAAGAGAGAGGAAAGCGAAGAGAGAGGAAAGCGGGGATAGTTAAGAGAGAGGAAAGCGGGGATAGTTAAGAGAGAGAATAAAACAGAGAAAAAGAGAAGCAAAGAGAGAAAAAGAGATGCCACGAGAGAAAGAGTGAAGCCAAGAAAAAACGATAAGCTAAGAGACCGTGAAGTCCGTAGTCCTCGTAATTTATGCTGAGAGGAGTTATCTATTGAAGCATCTTATCGGGAGAGAATTGGAGTAACTTGAAAATTTCACCTATAGGGGCGAGACACGGAATTCTCATAAAGGCTCGCAATTTACACGTCGAAGGGACTTCGATTTCTATCCTGGTTTTAATGAGAATTGGGAGTTTCAGGGAGTGTTGGAAAGACTAAAGGGAGTTTCAGGGAGACTTCGATTTCTCTCCTGGTTCACGGATCATATATATACAGCTGCTCGTTCCAGGTAGCCAACACCGTCTGATAATGGCAGCCGCTGGGAAAATCGCATTGAAGCTGATGGTGGATAAGGCGAGCGACCGAGTGGTGTGTGCTGAATGTAAATCGGACTTTGTGGACGTCCTCTTTAGTTTCCTCACCATGCCTATGGGGGCCATTATCCACCTTTTGGGAAAGGAAACGAAGATTTGGTGCATGGACAAGCTTTACCAAAGCGTGGAGGATCTGGACGAACCGTACTTCCAAAACAAGGTCTGCAAGAACATGTTGCTTCAACCCAAAAGCTCTTCCGGCCTCAAATATGCCAATCTTACAGTAGATGTAGCTGATACAATCAGCTGTTGTCTCTACGATTGTCCTGACGCCTATTGTTGCAAATCTAATCCTTTGATTGGTTACTACAGTGGTTGCATATGTATCTGTGGTAGAATCATGGACTATAAGCTAAACCGGGCAGTGTCTAGTAGGATCAGTTCTGCAGTTTTTGTTCAAGGGAAGATGGATTTTATGGTAACAGATAATTTGCAGGTAATCCCTTTTTCTGCAACAATTTCTAGTTTGTCTACCATGAAAAAGCTGCGCATCGGAGATGGGAATGGATCAGTTGAGGAACGCGACGTCAAGATTGGGTCAGAAGAGGTACAAATATATAATTAAATCATCTAGCACCAATTTTCATCAATTGCTCGCTATTTGTCCACATGCTCGCTATTTGTCTCAAAACAGGTTTTGCGTCTGCTGAAATATTCCTTGCACTCAGAAACAGCATTAACCGATGCTTTTTTACATATCCCAACTGAGGGAATCGAGCCTAAGAGTACTACTGCTGGGAAGATGTCCGATCCAGGAAGAAGTGAAGAAGGAAATAGGAAAGACGAGACCAAAAGGATGTTTGCAAAACTTGTAATGATTAAATCAACTAAGCAAGTGCTCTACCTGGAAGCCGGGGGAGACGTGGTTAACCAAATTCTCTCCTTCCTCGCATTTCCTCTAGGTGCTGTACTGAAACCCGTGAAAGGATCAGCTGGTTCGCCATTGCTGGGATGTTTGGCAAACATATATGAGGCGGCTTGCGATTTTAGCACAGAAGGGGATCTTTTCATTTCTGAAGAAATCAAGACTGAATTACTCAGTCCGAGGCTGGGATGTTTTCTGGGCTGCGATGACCAACTTCTTGGGATTTTGGAGGAAGACCCATCGCCTTGTTATGCTCAAGGATCCACTTATAGTATTGAACCAGCTGCAGGTTGCTGGGAAAGGAAAACCATAAACCCTAAACTTCCGGGTGCTGTCACGGAGAAGGGAGGCCGATTTGTGAAGATTAGTACGAAGTACATGATTACCGATGACTTATCTGTCAAACCACTTTTAACCTCAACAGTGCTCCGCGTAGTTACCAAATTTAATGTGCGGGTTGATGAACTGGAGGAGCAGGACATCACAATTGGAGAAGAAGAGGTGGTTACCTTCTTCCCCCTAGCTTCTTCATCTTTGAAAAATGTGTGTCGACGTTTCCTGCTGTACTAGTTCTTGTTGTATATATCTCAATATTGCGTTGTTATTCCAGGCAGCAAGAATACTGAGGGCTTCCATCACCTCCGAAACAGTGTTGACGGATGTCTTTTTCCGCCCAGAGAAGCGGAAGCGTTTTCTTTCTGGATCTCTTGGAGATTTTTGATCATCCAGCATTTCTAGGTGCAGTAGTTCTACTTAATTAATTTGCTTTACAAGTCATACCCAAATATCCGTAATATGTCTTTATGCACTATGGTTATGTTCTGTCTTAGAATCGCCTTGTTAAATACGTATCTTATTTTAGTTTCATGAATAATATTCAACTAGTAAATCCTTTTTTTTTTTAATGTACAGAACTCATTCCCTTGACTATCACGGTTAATGCTGCAGGCTGCTGCTGCTTAACCAGCAGCTGGCTTGACTTTTACACTATTATTGAAGATTTTTATGATTCCAAAAAAACTTTATTACATACATGAGTGACCGTCTAAAGATGTATAGATCATTCCACATACGTGCACGGATTTATTAAGTGTACTCATAATTCTGAAATATATAGTATCAAATATTATTTGAAAGTTGTGTTTCATTAATTTTCTCAAATTATTATAAAACCTACCACGTTGTAAACATGAACTTATGTTGTATGACATAATAAATTACATATTTGTATTACATGAAGCAGACTCATGATCCGGGTCTCTCTCGTTTCTCTAAAAACAAAAAACGTGACTCAGACAACTTGCCGTCGTCCGCCTTTCTCTCTCTCTCTCTCTCTCCTGGAAATGAGATCAGTTCACACCCCTTTTTTTTAAAACTCTTAAGAACCGGAGATCAGCTTAGGCAATAGTTATATATATATTTGTAAAATATCCCAAACGACAAAGTTGGGTGGCCAAGGGGGAATCTGTTAAAAGGGCAAGCATGATTTCTTTGTACTAACATCACATTCACTAAAGCATGATAATAAGGCGAGATGCATGAACCATGAGAAAAGGGAGGAATTCGGTTCGATAGATTAATCACGCTGAGAGGCTGAAATACACCAAGCTACCGAATCATTGTTATATGTATATAGAAAAACACGTCTTCTCGTTAGACTTTGCACCGTTTTGACTTGACTGCGTACGTCTTTCAACTTCTTTTTGTGGCTCGGGCCGCCGGTGTGCCTGACTGCCTGTCTGCTCTTTAGGCTTCGTGTCGGTGCAATTTGACTTGTGCCCGGGAATATTCTCTTAAGGCTTGAGTAAAAGGGGAGAGAGCAAACGAGAGAGAGTTGAGGCAGGGGGAAGGTGCCATTAATTGCAAGTCGCTGTTGCAATTGGCATGTTTGCCTCCCTCGAATTTGTGTGATGGCAACAAAAGAAAACGCATGAGATTGAAAATATGCCATCGCCTTTATTTCCCATTACAAATTAAAAGTAGAGGATTATATCAATGAAATTGAAAAAAAAAAGCAAAAAAGTTAATTATGGTTAAATTAAAATGTTGAGTCTTAAGATAGGGATTAATAAGTCGTTACTTTTTTTTTTTTTCTTTCTTACCCAGGTTTAAAATGTCCTACCATATCTTCAAAAGTCAAGTATACTATCGCATTTTTGTTGGACTTAGAATTTACGGTACTTTCACGTTACTTATTTTAACGGAAAAAGGGTTACTATTGCCTGCTGGCTTATTTATGCCCAATCGGGGGTTTGCTTGAGTGATTTAAACTTGCAAGAGTACCACTTTATATTATATCCCACACTTATCCGTCGGTTTACCAATTCTTAAATTTATGTCGATGACTGCATCTCCATGTTTTAGATTTTAGTGCAATGGGCTTCATATTTTGGTTACCTACTTTGTAGAAAGGTCATGCATAAGCAACACTTATGTAATAGCTGTGTCTACTTTTCGAAAGATTCCAAGTCTTTTAACTCTCAGAAAAAGGGTCCAAGCCCACAATAACCGATCGCACCCACCAACGTGTCAAAGGTCGTCGGAAGCAGCTTGAACTTGCTATTGGTTTCCAGGTAAGAGTAAGAGCTAATTATACAAGTAAACAAAAAGCAAACAGCTTTACATTCTACATCAAGCATATTCTGACAACAGTGCCACAAAAAATTTGCAACAGCAGTCTTCGAAATCGGCAAACAGCTCACTTAGCTGTTCGTCTGTCCGGTTTGTATGTGATACTCCTGAGATCAGCTTCTGTTTTCCATTATTTCTCTCATGGTTAGTCTCCTCACCCGGGTGGTTATATCACCGCAGGTGGAAATACATTAAAATTTTATAATCGTCAGTGAAAATAATAGATATATTTTGATAATCATTTTTTCTAAAATTTAAAATTCGTTTTAATTTACCTGATATAACACGTATATAAAATACCATATCTTCACATACATCATAAAACAACAAAATGTAAAGCTAAAAATTCTTTATATTTTCAATTGTTGTTTACAAACAAAAAAGATGTAACTACATGTATTCAAAATATTATAATGCACTACTATTAACCATTTAGGCACTATAAAATTCATGGTAAGTAACTATATATATCAAAAAATGGTTAATCTGGAGTGAATGACAAAAAATAGTTAATCTAAACTGACTGTACAAAAAATGGTTAATCTAAACTGACTGCACAAAATACAGGCTCCTAGATTTGTCTTCCCCTTCAACATGGTCTACGCTCTTTGCCAATCAACACAATTTAATAGAAAATTTCAGATATAGATAAAAAATAGCCCAAAAACAGGAAAAAAAAGTGACACACTAAGAGGGCCAAAGTAGCAAACACGTACCCATTTGGACCAACCTGAAAAAAAAAAGGTACACTGACCTATCTATTTGAGAAAGGAAAGTGATAGCCTTCTAATATATGGTTCACAAATTACTAAATAAAACAGTAGCTAATCAAAGTAAACACTGTAATTAAATCTTTTTTCAAGGAAAGAAAGCAGTATAATGATAAAAGAGAAAAGAATAGAATATCAAGTGTCTATAGAGTGGGCATAGAGACGCCACGAGGAATGTAGACATCACCTGATCTAATTGCAATAGTTTTCGATGGTCTCTGCAGTAAAAAAATTAAGAGGGACTAAACTTGAGGGGTACAAAAGCCTATTTTCCTTACAAAATCTAGAAAGAAAGATAGAACTCTGCAGCTTTATTCATTTTCCAGTTTCAGTTTTCTATATTTCCAGAGAAAAGATCAAAAGCCTGGCCAAGAATAATGCCAACGAGAAAACAATAAAGCCAAAAACAAGAGTTTAAGCATCTTCAACAAAAATTTCTGCTGAAGAGAAATTCCAAACATACCTGAATATCATCAAATATATTACCCAAAATTCCAGGTCCCAACTCGACAGAAAGTGGCTGCAGTAAGAATGAGTAATAGAAGTCAAATCAATGCCCTGAAGCTAAAAAAAAAAAAAAAGACAGATATGACCTCCTAAATGTACCTTTCTTGTTCTTAAAACAGGATCATTCACCATCAGCCTAGCTGTTTCTTCATAAACTGCCATACATGCAATAATTCTGTTTCATCAAAATAACGTTTTTACCTTGCACCAACTAGGCAAAATATGGGTGAAGACAGAACTCAGAGTACTACTCAGAGAAATTGTGATATTATTATGTTCCACAAAATGCAAAAACGAAAGTGATCCTAAAGTAAAATCTCCAAGGAAATCAAGACAAGACGTACATTTGTAATAGTAAACAGAAAAATCAAATACCTGGAATTGTGGCTGAATCTCTTTCTAGCCGAATAATTTCACCTATGAGGTTGTCATGACCAACACGAACAAGATCATACATGACAGCACCACCCATTCCGTCTGCCACCACAACAGGTCCGGACACCTGAAATTTCACATTTCATACTGACTTAGTTAACAGCAACATCAGATACATGACATAAAAAAAGGACAGGACCGAGACAGACCTTGACAGCTTTTTGAGAGAAGATCGACTAGTTACAACTAAGTGTACTACAATCAAGTCAGGGAGAGAACAAACACTCACGACAAGCCCCAAGTTGGGTTAAAAAATCAATTCCCTTTATAATTGGCGCACTGAAACCCAAGTGAGAAAGAGGCTGTCCTTGCTGTTCATTCTTCCTCAAACATAACCTTTAGGAAGCCCCAACTGGGTGAAACTCATATTAAATAAACATATCCAGGTAGTAGGCATTAGTAAGAGAACATGCAGCTGTGTGAGTGACGTAGATACGTGGGAAGAGAAAACTGCCCATGTGGGTGACCCCCTCTTTATGTGCGCTCCCTCTCAATCAATGGCTTTGCCTGATGCCCAGCCTTCGAAGGCGAAAGAGAAGAGAAATTTACATTATAAAATATTACAAAATAAAACCAAGAAGTGTTTAAGAAAAATAATGAAGGAAAGGAACACAATCTGATAGAAACATGTATGCATAGAGTCAGAAGTTCTGATATGCACCAAAAGAAGCATACCCAACATAACAATTAGATGATAAGATATTGAGTTAGAACCTGGATTAGGGGGACCACTTTGTGATGCAAGATTACTCATATCATCAACAGTAGAACCGGGCGCGGGCGGGCGGGCGCGGGCGCGGGGGCAGAGGCAAGACAGAGGGAGAGGGCGGGCAGAAGCGAGACAGAGGGAGAGGGCGGGCAGAAGCGAGATAGAGGGAGAGGGCGGGCAGAAGCGAGACAGAGGGAGAGAGCGGGCAGAAGCGAGACAGGGGGAGAGGGCGGGCAGAAGCGAGACAGTGGGAGAGGGCGCGGGCAGAAGCGAGACAGGGGAGAGGGCGGGCAGAAGCGAGACAGGGGGAGAGGGCGGGCAGAAGCGAGACAGAGGGAGAGGGCGGGCAGAAGCGAGACGGAGGGAGAGGGCGGGCAGAAGCGAGACGGAGGGAGAGGAGAGAGAGGCGAGACGGAGGGAGAGGGCGGGCTGAAGCGAGACAGAGGGAGAGGGTGGGCGGGAGGAGACGGAAGGAGGGGGCGGGAGGGGGAGGGGGAGGGGGAGAGGCAGGCGGGCGAGACTGAGGCGGGAGAGGGGGGCAGAAGCGAGACTGAGGCGGGAGAGGGCGGGCAGAAGCTAGACTGAGGCGGGAGAGGGCGGGCAGAAGCGAGACTGAGGCGGGAGAGGGCGGGCAGAAGCGAGACTGAGGCGGGAGAGGGCGGGCAGAAGCGAGACAGAGGGAGAGCCCGGGCAGAAGCGAGACGGAGGGAGAGGGCGGGGTGAAGCGAGACAGAGGGAGAGGGTGGGTGGGAGGAGACGGAAGGAGGGGGCGGGAGAGGCGGGCAGAAGCGAGACAGAGGCGGGAGAGGGCGGGCAGAAGCGAGACAGAGGGAGAGCCCGGGCAGAAGTGAGACAGAAGGAGAGGGCGGGCGGAAGCGAGCCTGAGGGAGAGGGCGGACAGAAGCGAGACGGAGGGAGAGGGAGAGACGAAAGCGAGACGGAGGGAGAGGGCGGGCTGAAGCGAGACAGAGGGAGAGGGTGGGCGGGAGGGAGACAGAAGGAGGGGGCGGGAGGGAGGGAGAGCACGGGTGGGAGAGATGCGCGGGAGGAAGAGAATCTCCGCCGGGAGAGATGCGCGGGGGGAAGAGAATCGTCGCCGGGAGAGAATCGTCGCAGGGAGAGAATCACCGGAGAGATCGACGAGGGCGGGAGAGATGAGGGCAGGAGAGAGACGAGGGAGGGATTTTTGACTCGGGCAGGAGGAAAGAGGGGAATGTTGAGGGGCGAGGGGGACTGACACGGCTTTGTGCTTGCTTCGTTAGATTCTGACGTGGATGGCCACATAAGCCATCCACGTCAGAACAAGCACTCTACGAGTGGCTATAGCATTAGTCTTATAGATAAGAGTAATGCTATATGCACTTTGAAAGTGCTGGTCCTCAGCCACATTCTGACGTGAAGGCCTATGTGGCCATCCACGTTAGAGTCTGACGGAGCAAGCACTTTCAAAGTGTCGGTCCCCCCAACCCTCAACTTTCCCCATTTTTCCTCCCGCCCGCGTCAAAATTCCCTTGTCTCTCTCAAGCCCTCTTCTCTCCCGCAAAATCATCCCGACGGCTAATCACGTTCTCTCCCTGCTTCTCTTCCTCCCGACGGCAAATATCTTCCTCCAGGCGGATCCCGGCTGCGATTTCCTTCCTCCCGGCGGCGATTCTTGCAGCGAAGGTTCTATCCCGGCGGCGATTCTCTCCCGGCGGCGACGATTGGATTCCGGCGGCGACGATTCTCTGCCGGCAGCGACGATTCTCTTCTCTCCCGCACTCGTCTCCCTCATCTCTCCCGCACTCGTCTCTCTCCTGCCCTCATCTCTCCCGCTCTCATCTCTCCCGCACTCATCTCTCCCGCACTCATCTCTCCCGCACTCATCTCTTCCGCACTCATCTCTCCCATACTCATCTCCCCCGCACTCATCTCTCCCACCTTCGTTGATCGTCGGCGACGGTTCTATCCCGGCGAAGGTTCTGTCCCGGCGGCGACGATTGGATTCCGGCGGCGACGAAGGTATTTTTTTTTCTTTTATGTATTACGTTAATTTTTCTATTGAAACAATATTTCAGTTGTATTTTTTATTTGAACGCTTTTTTTCTGCACACATATGATGTTTATTTTCTAGTTCTTTCATTTCTTTTTTCTTTGTGGTTTGTTGATTATTGTTATTTGTAAATTCAAATGTATTAGCTACAATGAAATTATTCTATTTAATGTTTAAAGCATGAGAGCTTAATTAGGTCACAATTCTTTTTGAGATTGTTGTACTCTTTTTTATTTTTTCTTGCAAATTGTGTTTAATTGTAGGGAATGGATAGTAGTTGTGTAAGTGAAGTTATTTTGGATGACAACATAGAAAAAGTGAATGTTGAACCGATTGTTCATGATAAAAATTGTGAGGAAGGACTTCATCAACAAATTTTATCTCAAGAGGAAGAGGGAACCCCTCGATTAGGGTTGATTTTTAATACTTATGAAGATGTTGAAAAATTCTATGGTCTATATGCTCAACGGATTGGATTTGGTATAATGAAAAGGAGTTCCATCAATAGAGAAGATGGAACATGTGAAACGTTTACACTTGCATGTGATAAAGAAGGGAAGCCAAGAAACAAAAGTAAAAATCCTTTACATTCAAGACCATCAGCAAAAACAAATTGTAAGGCCAAAATTATTGTATGATTGCATGAAGATGGGTACTTTTATCTGAGTCATGTTCATCTTGATCATAACCATGTAGTGAGCCCATCTAAGTCACGGTTTCACAAATCAAATAAAAGGTTGCCCAATCACGTAAAGAAGAATCTTGAATATAATGATGATGCAGGGGTGCGTACAAACAAGTTTGTTCAAGTATGGGCAAAAAGAATGGGAGGGTTTGATAAATTAAGTTTTTCAGAAAAAGAATGTAGAAATTATGTGGAGAAAGTGAGACGGTTGAACCTTGGTGAGGGAGATGCTGAAGCTATTCATAATTATTTTGTTAAGATGCAAAGGAAGTATCCAAACTTCTTTTATGCAATTGATATTGACTCTGAGAGTCGATTGAGAAATGTTTTTTGGGCTGATTCAAGATCAAGAAGTGCATATCAATATTTTGGAGATGTAATATCTTTTGATACTACATATTTAACAAATAAATACGATATGCCATTTGCTCCTTTTGTTGGTGTTAACCATCATGGCCAATCAATACTTTTAGGTTGTGCATTGCTTGCAAATGAAAGTATAGAGACTTATACTTGGTTGTTTTGAACATGGCTTGATTGTATGTCAGGAATTCTCCCAAAGCAATAATTACTGATCAATGTAAGTCTATATGTGCCGCCATTGCCACTGTATTTCCAAATGCCCATCATCGTTTGTGTTTGTGGCATATTATGAAAAAAATTCCTCAAAAGTTGGGTAGTCTCAATGATTACAAATCCATTAAGAAGAAGTTAAAGTCAATAGTGTATCAATCATTGAGAATTGAGGAGTTTGAGCAAAACTGGTTGAAGATGATTGAGGAATACAAACTAGATGAAAATGATTGGTTGCGATCACTATATGAAATTCGGAGCAATTGGATTCATGTTTATGTGAAAAACAATTTTTGGGCTGGTATGTCTACTACTCAACGTAGTGAAAGTATGAATGCTTTTTTTGATGGGTATATTCATTCCAAGACCTCGTTAAAGCAGTTTGTTGATAAATATGAATTTGAATTGCAAAGCAAATATGAGAAAGAAGCACAAGCAGATTTTTACTCATTGCATATGAGTCCACCGTTGATATCCAGGTATTATATGGAGAAGCAGATGAGTGAGATTTACACATATGAAATCTTTAAGAAGTTTCAGGAGGAGATAAAGGCTTTATTATATTGTAATGTTTCTTTAGTGGAAAAGAATGGATTTGTTTCTACACTAGAAGTTTTCGAACATGTTATGAGAAAAGAAGGAAAAATTGTTGAGCAAGTGAAATATGCAGTCAGTTATGATGAAAAAGAACAGAATCTTTTGTGCATATGTCGTTTATTTCAATATAAGGGGATTTTTTGCAGACATGCTTTAGCCGTGCTACGTTTTTTTGAGGTGTTTGAAATTCCACCTCACTATATTTTACCCCGTTGGAGAAAGGATTTTAAGCGTTTACATGCATTGGCTTCTACTACTTCGGTAGTTGATAATTCTTTGGAACGGTCTGAAATTGTACATAAGCATTGCATGGAGCTAGCAGACGTAACCCTGGAATTTGGTGATAGATATGATATGCCTCTGAAGTTAATAATTGATTTGAAGGACACACTTTTAAAAGAAAGTTTCACTTTTAGAAGTAGTCAAGAAAATCATGCTACAACTCTAGGTGGCTTATGTGATGTGGCATGTGCAACAAAACCTGAAGGAAAGATACTTAATCCAATCACAGTAAGAAGGAAAGGTAGACCACCTTCTAAGAGGAAGCAGTCAATAACGGAGACAATATGCACTAAACGAATTAAGAAGGTATATTACATTGATATATTTTTGTACCTTATTATTACTTAATTTTATTGTTTCGTTTCTTTAGTTAAGACCTTTAACATTGTATACGCAGGTTTCCCAAAGAAAAAATAAAAGAAATGATGGTATGAATGTGGAAAAACATGACTCCCTCAGGGACACAAGGGACACAAGGGACTACTGATTTGATTGCTGATACACAGGTTTCATTGATATTTCAGGTTTAACCAAGTCTTTCTTCATGGTGTGTTTTTTGTCAGAGAAGCATTTAAATAATAATGTATTGTTATTGCTTTGTCAGGAATGAATGGTGCACCAGTGTGCTGATGAAGAGCAGATATTTCAACTTAAAATAGCTTGAGTGCAAGAAGATGAACCAGCTTGGAATTTTACACCTTATGTGTTTATTAGTTCAACATGTAATCTTATTTCATTTGGAAATGCTTTATGTAGTGAAAAAAAACAAAAGGGTTTTTTTCAATATGTAAGACTTTTTTCTTTTCTTTTGTGAGTGGTATTGTCTTGTGTGATTTCTTTTATTTTGTTTCTCTAACTGATTTTATAGTGCAAATTACAATCTGTAGCATTTGAGAGAAAAGATGAAGGGTAGTTGTGCCCTGCCTATACTATGCATATCCAAATATTATTGAGTTCTAAGAAATTGAGACATTTTTGTTTGACTCATTGAATGATTTTCTTGTATCATCAACAAGCACACACTTGGAATACAAACTTATCTTTGCCAATTGGAAAATGGCCTTATCTGAGCAAGATCTAAAGACTGTTGATAGTGAATTGAATTCCAAGAGACACTATATTTACATCCATAAAGTGGAAGAATTTAATAGCATCTGACATAACATACACTTATCAATTTTCAGATACATAACAATCAATGAATTTGAAACAGGTACTAATAATTCCAGGCTTGTCTTAACTACCAATCCATGTAAAGCTCTCCCTTGTATCTATTGCTGCAGTTCAAAGCAAGCACTTGTGACACTAGTGTAGGTATAAGAATTAGACACCAGCTTTCCACCTTCACGACCATTGTTCAACAGATGTTTGAAGTAGCGGAATGCTTCTACATTTCTTTGATTGTGAATGCATCCAGAGATTATTGTGTTCCAAGAAATAATATCCATTGAGTGGGTAACAAGGTTATCTCAACAAACAGCTTGCATGCATAGTCAACTGCCCCGCATTTGCAATAAGCCCCAAGGATTCGTGTAGTAATATGGATGTCTGACGATGAACCAAGTTTGACATAGAGACAGTGATTGGCTTTTGGCAGTGCCACAAAAACAGGTCCTGCATCATTGGTCCAGGAGCTTGATTCAAATACCTATCGGCAGAAGATAGAAGCTGCTGACAGCCCAACAAGCTGCAACCAAAAAACATGTACTTTCAGGGCCAAAAAAAATCCACATATTGTATAACACCAAAACACACTCTTGAGAAAATGTTGCACCAACAATTCGTAGAAGCACAAATGTTAAGCATAAGATCAAATAATAAAAGCAAACTAGAGCAACGGAAATTTACCCTTTTTTTTTAAGATACTCATCATTAAGAAAGAAGGGATGTTTTCACCCTGCCAGCATGCCATCATTCACAAGAAGGCATAAAGACAAGTGAAATTTTGCTCTCCCCTACGCTATAACTTAATCACAACTAACAAAGAATGCTGCAACAAGAAGAAGAGCATGGGAAGATACAACATAGAATGAAGGAGAAAGGAACTAAGCAGGAGTTGCTTACGGATGTTTCACAATAAAAGAGAAACATTGCTACGGAAACAAACTCTCCAAAATGTTTCCAAGAGCAAGCGATTATACAACAACAATGTGCTCTTTGATATACCATATTTAACCCAAATTTCGTAAGTTACTTTAGAGAGAGAGAGGAGACTACCTAAAACAGCAAAGACATGGCGATGAGGGAGAGATGAGTGTGGGAGATAAGAGGGCAGGAGAGAGACGAGTGCGGGAGAGATGAGGGAGACGAGTGCGGGAGAGAAGAGAATCGTCGCTGCCGGCAGAGAATCGTCGCTGCCGGCAGAGAATCGTCGCCGCCGGAATCCAATCGTCGCCGCCGGGAGAGAATCGCCGCCGGGATAGAACCTTCGCTGCAAGAATCGCCGCCGGGAGGAAGGAAATCGCAGCCGGGATCCGCCTGGAGGAAGATATTTGCCGTCGGGAGGAAGAGAAGCAGGGAGAGAACGTGATTAGCCGTCGGGATGATTTTGCGGGAGAGAAGAGGGCTTGAGAGAGACAAGGGAATTTTGACGCGGGCGGGAGGAAAAATGGGGAAAGTTGAGGGTTGGGGGGACCGACACTTTGAAAGTGCTTGCTCCGTCAGACTCTAACGTGGATGGCCACATAGGCCATCCACGTCAGAATGTGGCTGAGGACCAGCACTTTCAAAGTGCATATAGCATTACTCTATAGATAAAGCTTGTATACCCTTCCACCCGAGAGGTCGTACACACCTTACTACTGACTTCTGCCACTCCCAAACTGAAGAATGCCTATTTTTTGAAAATCCTATAACCAGTCAGAGCCACCATCGTACCATAAGAGGATCAGCAGCATCTCTAACTCCATTAATGGTGACACCCACTGCTACTCCAGCCTCAACGAAGGGACCCGAACCTATAAGAACATACATAACCAAAGGATTAATAGATACCTTTCCATTTGAGAAATCTCTACCCATCTTTGGAAAGAACACACCCCTTTTACGGTTATGGCATCCCAACTCCCCAACTCCATGTCTGAAAAAGGATCATCTTCGCACCCAGCTCTCAGTGTAGATATCGCTGAGGGCAACCATACTCAAATTGTCTCCATTCAGCATGCTCCTAAAACCACTCACCTAGCTGACCAAAGTAGCGAAATCACCTTGAAGCAAACCCAATTTCCCTCACAAAAAGACTGTCCACAGAATCACCAATCGTCTTCATCGAGTTACCTTGTCGAAAGAATGCATCGATTGAGGCATGGCGATATTGGAAGCAACCTTAATAGGTATCTTTGTTGGCCGCATTCCCGGAACCACGGCTTACATAGTTGCTGCTCTGCAACATGAGTTGAGAGAAGCCAAATACCTAGATCCAGATATAGTCATCCTCAAAATGCCACGAGGATATTTCTCTATAGAAATGCCTACAATGGATCACTGTGAAATGTTAAGGTCCCTATGCCTGATAATGGTAAATGACTCACATTTACATTTGTTTCCTTGGCCAAGAGGGTTTCGTGTAGAAAGTTATTTGTTTGAAGAAGCAATTGTTTGGGTGAAGCTCCTAAAATTGCCCCTACTACATTGGCATGAGGAGGCCTTAAAGGAAATCATCGCCCCCTTAGGAAAGTATGTGCTGATGGATGAACCAACAAGGCACAGAGAGGGCACCAAAATGCATGCCAGAGTGAAGGTACAAATTGAAGTTCCTAAACCGGACCTAGAGGCAATAGAAATAGATTCGCAGGACGATCTATGTAAGGTCCCCTTATATGTTGAAAATCGCTCGAGAGCCTGCAGCTTGTGTAGAAGATGGAGACACTCCACGGATGAGTGCCGTGGAAAAAAACCCAAGGAACCTAGCGCGACATTGAAATCGCCGGATAGAGACGACAACGACAAATCGGGACAACCAGACCAGAATCAGCAAAATAAAAGACGACACGGAGGTCCGTCCTCCTCATCTCGAGACACAACCCAACGCCCAATCAAACAGTACAAATCCTACAAACCCCAAGCCCCAAAAAATCAGGGAAAAGAAGTCACACAAGGGCTTCACAGCTCACAATTGGCCGAACCTCTTAACTGCGATCTGAAACTGTCTTTAGCCCCTCCATCAGCACCAAATGGGTTAACAAAAAACCCTACTACATCCACTTGTGCGGAAGAATTTAGAAAGATGGAAGAAATCTCCACCAAATGAACAGTGGTACACAGTTCGGTTATCATTCCGTCGGGAGATAGATTCAGAGAGATGCTCGAAAACTTTAAGAAAATCGCGAACCAGGAAAGGGAAACAAAGATAGAATTTTTCGATCCTTCACACTCCTCTGCAATACAACCGAAGGAACAGGATAAGAACCTTCTCTTCGCTACGATTCATACAATCCAAGGCATGCAGCAAGGCAGGGGAAGGAAGCGCAACCCACTTCAGCAAATCATCCCACGAGGAACTCTGATACTCAAGGCTCCAAAAATTCAAGATATGGGACAGACGACCCATCCCATGGCGGGTAAGTGGCTACTTCTTCTTTTGTTTATTTATGGATAAAGTCTTCATATGGAATATAAGAGGTATAAAAGATACCTCTTCAATTTATGCCACGAAAAATCATATAGATCAATATAAACCTGATGTGTGTTTCCTTAGTGAATTCATTGAATATGGAACCTGGTTAGACCTAGATGTGGTGGGACCCAGACACATGGACAAACTGCAGAGATGGTCCATATCGTGTCTCTGTTCGGTTGGACAGAGTATTATTTAATCAGCAATGGGTTCATATACTCCCACTAACTAAAGACCACAGTACTGCTAGGATCCGTTCAGAGTCCAAACCATGCCCCCTTACTGATTAGCCTGAAGCCCATTTCTACGAGGCAACACATCTTTCGCTATCAACCGATGGTGAGAGTATATGCAGACAAACAATTGGAACTCAATCACCCACCCACATAGAATTCCTTACTCAGAGGCTTCGAGTAATTGCAGACAAATTAACTGACTGGAATAAATCAAAATTTGGGAATTTTAACATCAACATTAGGAAAACCTTTACTAGACTAACCCAAATTCAAATAGGCCTTGCTGCAAATCCACACACCGCGCCCTTCTCAGAGAGGAGAGAGCTGCAGCATGAACACATGCGCCTTCTTAGAATTAAACATCTCCATCAGTTTCAAAAGGCGAGACAATATTATATTAAAGAGGGAGAAGAGAACACAAAATATTTTTATATGTTTTTACAAATAAAAAAAAATTTAAAATTAAATTAAAGTCATAGAAACTAAAAATGGCAAAATCTTAGAAACAGGCGCAGGAATTAGTGAGGCCGTGTGGGCTTATTAAAAAAAATGTATTCACAAGGTCGGATTACCTCTCTGCCCAATCAAATTTCAGACCTTGGTGTCAATTGACGGCTCAGCATGAAGAATCGCTAACTAAACCCATCACCCAAAGAGAGGTATGCAAAGCATTATTCCTCTATGGAGCCATATAAAGCTCTGTCCCTGATGGTTTTCACCCCTATTTCTTCAAGCAACAGAGGAATCTAGTGAAGGACGACCTAACACAGAACTTCAAAGATATGTTCTCCTCGGGCTCAATGGGCCAAAATATGAACAAAACATTAATCACTTTCATTCCAAAAATAGAGAATCCAAAGTCTTTCAAAGACTTTCGCCTAATAAGTCTATGCAATATTGTTTACTGCATTTTTTCAAAAATACTAGCTAATAGGCTTGAAGCAGTCATTCCATCTATTATTAGCTTTACACAAACTGCTTTCATCAAAAGAAGGCAGATATTGGACCACACTCTAGCACATGAAATTTTAAATTAATTCAACTCAAAAAAGAAAAAAAAATGTCTTCCTTGGCCACAAATTAGACTTACAAAAGACTTTTGACTCATTATCTTGGATATTCATCAAACACACAGTAGAAAGCTTTGATACTCTTATGTATTACATCCACCTATCACATCTTATTCAATGGAATTCCATCTCAAACATTCTGGCCCGACTGTGGAGTCCAACAGGGGGACCTAATCTCCCCTTTCATATTCATTATGTGTGAGGAATTCTTATCCTCAAAAATTCAAGAAGCATATTACAAAGAGACACAAGAAATATAAAAATTATTTAGAGAGTTCCTTTGGATTTATCAAGGACAAAAAAAAAATACATTTGATAAAATGGTGGAAAGTCACCCTCTGAACGACAAGGAGGATTGGGAGTTAGGGATCTAAACTCTCTAAGTAGGGCTTTCAAACTTAAATTGCTATGGCAAGTTTAAACTGATGAGAACTCCTTATGGGCACAAATCATGCGCTCAAAATATAGCTCGGAGTCCCATACGATTAGTAGAAAATCTACACAAGGAGATTCGATGCTTTGGCGACAACTAAAACCGTTTCTGGAAAATTTTAATAAATACACTCGATTTCAGGTTAATAGTGGGACCACGGTCTCAATCTGGTTTGACAAATGGGTCCCGGATTTAGCAAAACCACTGATAGACTATGATAGAAAAGTAACTGGTGCTACCCGACGGAATTAGTATACATTCCTATGTGATTATAATGTTTAATAAATGTGAATTTTCATGTCTTTCAAGAGTTACAAACAATATCACATTTAATTTTCAGGGTTCCAAAGCGACGACAAGAAGCAGTCAAGCATCACAAACGTTCCCGGAATTAAGTTTCGTATCTCACTTTACTCTCCTTTTGGCTTTCACTGCATTTGGAATTGAAGTTTCGTATCTCACTTAAACAGCCAGTACAGACTCGAACAATGGTTCCCTTGCCCGCTAGTTGGGTGTAAGAAGACTGCATTTGGAACTTTCGTATCTCACTTTACGGCTCGAGAAAACCGAAGAGAGAAGCGACGAGAAAAGAGAAGAGAGCGTGAAGTCCGTAATCCCCATAATTTATGCTGAGAGGAGTTATCTATTGAAGCATCTTATCGAGAGAGAGAATTGGAGCGTGAAGTCCATACGCCCCTACATACACAGGCCTGCTCGTTCCAAGTAGCCAACACCGTCTGATCATGGCTAACGCGGGGAAAATCTCATTGAAGTTGATGGTGGATAAGGCGAGCAACCGAGTGGTATGTGCTGAATGTGATTCAGACTTTGTGGACGTCCTCTTTAGTTTCCTCACCTTGCCTGTGGGAGCCATTATCCACCTTCTGGGAAAGGAAACGAAGATGGGATGCATGGATACACTTTACCAAAGCGTGGAGGATCTGGACGAACGGTACTTCCAAAACAAGGCCTGCAAGAACATGTTGCTTCAACCCAGGAGCTCCTCCGAGCGCGAATGTGCCAATCTTGCAGTAAATGTAGCTGATACAATCAGCTGTCGTCTCTACCGATGTCGTAACAAGAGCTCTTGTGGATTTATTAGTTGCTACAGTGATTGCTTATGTAGCTGTGGTGGAGTCATGTATACAAGTACTGTAGAGTACCCAAAGTCTAGTAGTGTCAGTTCTGCAGTTTTTGTTCAAGGGAAGAAGGATTTTGTGGTAAGAGATGATTTGCAGGTAATCCATTTTACTGCAACAACTTCCAGTTTGTCTACCATGAAAAATCTGTGCACCGGAGATGGGAATGGATCAGTGGAGGAACGCGACGTCAAGATTGGGTCTGAAGAGGTATATCTATTTAAATCATCTAGCACAAATTTTCATCAATTGCTCGCTATTTCTCCACATGCTCGCTATTTGTCTCATAACAGGTTTTGCATCTGCTGAGATATAATTCCTTCCACTCAGATATAGCATTAACCGATGCTTTTTTACATATCCCAACTGAGGAAATCGAGCCTAAGAGTACTACTACTGGGAAGATGTTCGATTCAGGAAGAAGTGAAGAAGGAAATAGAACAGACGAGGGCAAAAGGATGTTTGCAAAACTTGTAATGATAAAATCGACTAAGCAAGTGCTCTACCTGGAAGCCGGGGGAGACGTGGTTAACCAAATTCTCTCATTCCTCACATTTCCTCTAGGCTTCGTACTAAAACTCATGCGAGGATCAGCTGGTTCGCCATTGCTGGGATGTTTGGCTAACATATACGAGTCGGCTAGCGGTTTTAGCACAGAAGGGGATCTTTTCATTTCTGAAGAAAGCAAGACTCAAGTACTCAGTCCGAAGCTGGGATGTTTTCTGGGCTGCGATGACCAACTTCTTGGGATTTTGGAGGCAGACCCCTCGCCTTGTTATACTTCTGAATGTTATAAATATCCGTGTATTAATTCCCTTCGTACCACTTATACTGAGCCAGGTCATGAGTGTCGACATGGTGTATCGACGGTGGAAAGGGAAACCGTAAATCCGAAACTTCCGGGTGCTGTCACGGAGAAGGGAGGCGGATTTGTGAAGATTAATAGTACCAAATACATGATCACTGATGACTTATCTGTCAAACCACTTTTGACCTCAACAGTGCTTCGCATAGTTACCAAATTTAATGTGCGGGTTGATGAACTGGAGGAGCAGGACATCACAATTGGAGAAGAAGAGGTAACCTAGCTCCTTCCCCTTCTTCCACCTTGAAATTTGTATATATGTCATCCCCTTTATATGTAGATACTAATTCCAGTTGTATATCTCTGAATATTGCATTGTTATTCCAGGCAGCAAGAATACTGAGGGCTTCCATCACCTCACAAACAGTCTTGACGGATGTCTTCTTCCGCCCAGAGAAGTGAAAGCGTTTTCTTTCTTGAGCTCTTGGGGCTTGTAGATCATCCAGCATTACTAGGTGTAGTACTACTTAATTTGCTATTCAAGTCAAACCCAAATAACCGTAATATGTATATGTCTTTATGCAAAATGGTTTCTTTCTTAGGTCCGATAATGTTATTGGTGTATCTTTGCTTTTAGTTTCATAAATAATATTCAACTAGTAAATCTTTTTATTTTCTGTGTACAGAACTCATCCGCTTGACTAACCTTTCATCTTCACGGGTAATTAATATTTCCAGCAATATTTCCAGCAGTAGCTGCTTAAACAACAGCTGGCTTGACTTTTTATTTACACTATTATTGAAGATTCTTATGATTCCAAAAAGAGCAGTGATATAAGTAGTGCAGATTTTTATTTCCAGACGCTGTAAGTGGTAAACTCGAAGATAAAATCGGCATGATTTTAGTTTTTTAATAAAATATTAACAACCTATTCTAAAGGCAAACCCTAAAAGCTAGATTTTCTCTTACCTAGACCGCCAACTATGCAGCCCAATGTAAAACCTTGAAGGTAAAATCATAAAGTACTGATATCATTTTGACCATTTAAAGATGTAAAGATTATTCCACATACGTGCACATATTTATTCCACATATGTGCACATATTTATTCCACATACGTTACGTGTACTCTTTATTATCAAATATGTAGTATAAATATAACTTGAAAGTCTGTAGTTTCTTGAATTTTCTCAAATTATTATAAAATCTTCCACGTAGTAAGCATGCACTTATGTTGTTGTATGATATATTTAAGTTACATAGTTGTATTAGAGCAGCAGGCTCAGGGCATGGGATGTGATATGCTCTTCATGTGGGCAATCACTGAAGGCAATGTGGGCAAATTTTTTATAATATATATATATATATAGGTAAAATAAAGCAACATATATATTAAAATTACTATAAAATATAACCAAAATATATACTATAAACATTACTGGTTTTGAACGTTGTTCATTCAATACGAAAGTGTTTGTTTTGAAGGCAGCAGCATTTATGGATGATCATGAGAGTGTGCATGGATGAGGCAAAACCAGAAGAATCCCCTGCAGACAAAAGCGAGTCCTTGCATATAGTTTGGATTGTTTAATCTTTTTATATTACATGCAGGGGTAATAATGAACCATTAGTTAGCAATTAATATTTCTAATGTGAACTGCATATAGACTTTAGCTCTTTGATCATGAGATAGTTCCTTTAAAGTACTTTACATTCCTTAATTTGTGATTAAAGAATTTACATGTCTTTTAAAATTTAATATAATACCGACATTTTTTCAGGATCGGAATCAGGCTCGCAAGAAAGCAACAAGAAGCAGTACACCATTACAAACCAGACACTACTCCCATGGTAGTGCTATATATCTCACTTTAATTACTCTCCTAATTTGAATTCCACCAAATCCAATGGGGTAGACGATTACTGTAACGAGGGTGGATATGATGAACAATCAGGTTTTGTAAGAAGGGTGGATATGGTCTAATTTGTATTATTATCTTCAATGGTTCAACCAATGGTTCAACCTGGTCGAACCCACGGAAATTGTACTTACTTCCGGTTCGAGGGCCGATTGTTTTTTAAAACTCTGAAAAATACTGAATAACGACTTCCTACAATATTTTAGACTGATCAAATATGTGAAGATTTTCAAAAAATAAATAAATTGATCGTTCTTAAATTATCTCTGCACCCCTGCCCTTCGTTGGTACGTTGTCTTTCTTACCCGTGCCCTTAGTTGTCCAAGAATCGCAAGACTATTGCAACTCTTACACATTCAGGCATCATACCTGCTCGTTTCAGCTAGCCAACGGATGCTTTTTATTTTTCTTTTCATCAAAACCAACCGTGGAAGTCAAGCTTCAGACTATAATAAAGACATGAATTTAAGAAGAAGTGAAGAAGAAAATAGGTCAGACAAGGACAAGGGCAAGAAGAATATAGTTATTTGATATTGTTCGTGTTGGGTAACTCTCTTCAATAATTGATAACCTTTTATCTTCTCCCAGTTAATGCTGTAGGGCCTTAGCCCTAAATGCAGCAAGAGTCAAACCAAATGATAAAAAGAAGGCCCAACTCTTTCTTACACATTACTCACAGGATCACATACACCTGCTCGTTCCAGGTAACCAACAACCACTAGTAGAATATAGCCTTGCGCCAGCGGCTGGTTTCTGATCCGCCGGCGGAAGGCTCTTCGGCCGGTGGATAGGCCCCATCTGCCGGCCGAATATCCAACAACATCACCCAACCCGGCAGACAGGCATCCAGATGTTGGGCTCCATCTTCTCGAAATGGTCATGGGCCTGAGAATCCCATCACTACTAAAAATATGCATTGCCAGAAATTCGTCCTTAACCGCCGGCAAAACATTTACTGCCACAAAATGAAGCGACAGTAAACGGATTACTGGCGGTAAAGCGACACTATTTTGCGCTGGTAATTTACCTGCGAATTTTCCGGCGCAATATTCAACGCCGGCAAAAAATACGTACAAATACTATTAGTTCACCGGTGGTTTTCAAAACCGTCGGAACAATATTTTATTTTAAAAAAATTGGCTCCACCGGCGGTGGAGCTTATTTATTTGAAAATATACCAGCGGTTGATCTGGTCAACTGCCGGTGGAGAATTTATTTTAAAAAAATAAATAGCAAAAGCTACTTTTTGCCTCGTTAGAGGAAAATTTTTTCCATAAAATGATGGCATGCAATCAATTATATGTCTAGTAAGTGGAGAAGCAAAGAAAAAGCTTACAAAGGATGCTCGCTGAAAGCTGCATTCTGATTTCTTTGTTGTTTCTTCACAACGGGCTGTAATCAATTGAGAGATGCCTAGTGAAACAAAGCTGCAATGAAAAAGAAATGAGTAAATAAAAGGAGAACAACATGAAGGGTAATAGAATTGTTACAGAACGAAATAACAGTAGGAGACGGTCATGCTATATTTTGGTAATAGAATTGTTTTAGGTGATTGTATATAGCAGAAACAAATGTACTGTAACTTAACCTTAATGACCTCTTAACTTTCCTATGCTTCAGCTAAGATATAGGAACACAGAATAAACTAACCTCAGCGTCATCTTTGGTCATCCCCTCCTTCCATGCTTCATCAAAGAACCCATACAGATAACTAGATCCAGAACCTGAAAAACAAAAAAATAGTTTGAAGCGTCAATTATCAACTCTCGCCGATGCACAAACATTTTAGATCATGCTTTGTACAAACATACCACAAAACATTACAATTTGAAATATTTACAGGAATAAAACATACCTTCATATTTATCCCATCCGACCACAATTAGACCAGTCTCTAACATGTTCGGCACCATTTATTAGAGAATGAGACACTATCAGGATTCAAGTCGTAAAGTTGATGGTCGACTATGAAAGGCTATGGCATTCTGTGAGAGAACCATTTGTTGACAACATGGAGTAAAATATCGAAACCAGTAGCTAGCATCCAAGCTAAAGAAGCAATAATGAGATTATCCCAAGCGTCCGCTTTGAAGGAAAGAACAATAGAAGCAATACATTCCAAATAAACAAGAACGTTTCAATCTAAAAATCTGAATTTTCTATAAAGCAAAACACATTTTACAGTATAATCCAAACTGTCAGACACTTCAAGAAGAAGGAAACGACCATACCTTATTGTTGTAGGACAATAGCCGAACTAAGTTTGCAGCCACTTTGACAGTTGCAGGCTGCCCTAGTTGAATACTGCAACAAAATTCAGTGGGTCCGATTTACAAAGAGTTAATAAAGATGGACCCCCGAAATTAAGTTTATATTGGCATTATACTTGCATGATATTAATGTAAAGTAGTCTGCATTATACAGTTATGGACTTCGCTTCTATAATCTCTTAATAAACATCATCAGTAGCATGAATTTACCATAGCTTTAATTAATTTCTGATTCCGTGCAATGTCTAAATGCGAAAAATGAGAAGTGAGGTTATTGTGAAAATGTGGAACTTTTGATAAAAAAATTTATTGTAATTTATTTTGCTAACAACCCGTATTAAGTTAATATTAACAGAAGTTGATCTACTTTAAAGAGTTATTTGCTTCAGAAACTAGGAATCCCCTACAATTGTTAGTCGGAATCAGGTGAATACAAATCGATTTCAGCTGACAATATCCTGCTCACAGTTATTGAACAAGTGCACAACTTTATAAAAATAATAGAACATTGCAAGTTGTATTTTGAACAGAGGTTCATATAGAACATGCTTATGCAAACATTATTTCTAGAACATTTGAAACTTTGGTATAAGCCCCAGA
>CM039669.1:5043767-5236267 GCA_022405105.1 Aristolochia contorta | reverse complement strand
CTAATTCTCTCTCCCTTTCCCTCTCTCTCAAAATTTGTTTCTCTTATCTTTTTCTCTTACTTTTCTCTCTCTCTGACTTCCTCACTATCTCTCTCGGTTTTCTCTCTTACACTCGCAGATTCTCTTCAGTTAAAACTATTTGTAGTGTGCATTCTCCTTCAAACTATTATAATTTTCGTATTAAAGTGTTTGTTCCATAGAGAGAATAATATTTCCTATATTTTTTAATTTTTTTCATGAAGTCTCTATTCTGATTACCTTAATAATCTCTCGGGTTTGACTTATCTTTTTCTCTTTTATTTCTCTCTTTCTCTCTGACTTCCTTTCTATCTCTAGGTTTTTCTCTCCCTTGGTTTTCTTTGATTCTCTCTGTCCCTCTCTCAATTTGTCTCAGAATCTTTTTCTGTAATTCTCTCTCTATGAATTCCTCTCTCTCTCTCGGTTTTCTCTCCCTCTCTCCGTCTCTCAGCTTTCTCTCTAGTTATGACACTATTTCTATCTCTCTCTGAATGAGTTTTCACTCTCTAATTCTCTCTCTCTCTCTCTCTCTCTCTCTCTCTCTCTCTCTATCTCTCAGTTTTTCTCTAGTTAAAACTCTCTCTGTCTCACTCTCTCTCTCAAAATCATTTTCACTCTCTAATTCTCTCCCTTTCCCTCTCTCTGAAAATTTGTTTCACTCTCTTATCTGTTTCTCTTATCTTTCTGTCTCTGACTTCCTCACTATCTCTCTCGGTTTTCTCTCTTTCTCTCTCAGATTTTCGTATTAAAGTATTTGTTCCATAGAGAGAAGAATGTATGCGATATTTTTAATTTTTTTAATGAAGACGAACCCTTCTGATTATCTTATTAATCTCTCGGGTTTGTTTTATCTTGTTCTCTTATGTTTCTCTCTTTCTCTCTGAGTTCCTCTCTATCTCTATGTTTTTCTCAGCTTTCTCTCTACTTAAAACACTATTTCTATCTCTCTCAAACTCGTTTTCACTCTCTAATTCTCTCTCCCTCTATCTCTATCTCTCATTGTTTCTCTCTAGTTAAAAGTCTCTCTCTAATTCTCTCTTTGAATTCCACTCTTTCCGTTTTCTCTCTAATTCTCTCTCTCTCTCGGTTTCTCTCTGAATTAGCATTCTTGTCCACATGGCTACATACTTTAACTGTCTTTGTGTGGTTGGTGTTCGTGAGATTGTGCACTCAAGGGAATTGAAGTCATCGTCTATATTTGCATGCAGCTAGATACTTGAACTGATTTTCCAGTCTTCTTTATGATCTCAAGGAGCCTAGATTGTTTGCTTTATTGTTTTTAAAAAATTGAAATTCAGAAAACCACTAGTTTTTTCCAATTAAACTTTCTCCTTCTTAATCAGTACTCTCATACAACTTGTAAATGCTTATGTATATGTATTCAATGGTTGAATCAAATAAGTCCATTGTCTATTGCATTAAGATCTTCAAGTTTGGTTTTGAAGTTTGAGAAGGATGAAAAACGGAAGGATTTACATTTTAGAAGAAGGGTTGTTTCCTTTTTGTGGAAGTAAGAGGGAGATAATTTGATGAAGTGAGTTACCTAATTGAGTATCAAACGATCATTCTTGTCTTTTGTGTAGATTATCTTTGATAATTACAATGGATATGGACTATTTATTGTAATCATGCATTATATGTATGTAAACTTTTACATTGTAACCGTTACATGTTAACTTTTGTAATTGTGCATTATGTGTATGTAAACTTTTACTTTGTAACCATTACTTGCAGACTTTGGTAATTGTGCATTTGCTTTTGTTCTTTGTCATTGAAGAACTCGCTTAGTTCTTTGTATTTGGAGTTTATTTTGTATCTGATGTGGTGTGACTATATAAGCAGGGAAAAAAATAATATTAAAAATATTGATAGTAATAATAAAAAAAGCTTCCCCCGACTGGTGAACCGTCGGCCAAAACCCATTCCGCCAAGGCACATTAAGACAGGTGTCGGGGGAATCGACCCCGCCGATGCATATTCACGCATCAGGGGGAATTCATTCCTCCGATGCACCACTACGCGTCAGGGGAATCTATTTAGCCGACGCACCCCCTAGTGTCGGAGGAATCCTTTCCGCCGACGCACCCCAATGCATCAGGGGAACCTATTCCGTCGACGCGTGCCCACGCGTCGGGGGAATCCATTCCGCCGACGTGCCCCCACGCGTAGGGGGAATCTATTCCGCCGACGCGCCCTCATGCGTCTGGGGAATCTATTCCGCTGACACGCCCCCACGCAAAGGGGGAATCCATTCCGCCGACACGCCCCACGGAATCCATTCCGTCGAAGCGCCCCCACGCGTCAGGGGAATCCATTCCGCCGACGCATACCCACGCGTCAGGGGACCCCATTTCGCCGACGCACCGCAACACGTCGGAGGAATCCATTCCGCCGACGCTGTTCGGTCCATCGTTGGACGACTTATTCTGCCGACTCCCGACGTTGGCCGAGAAGTTTCATTCGCGCGCGGGTGTTTTTTTCGTGCGACAGGTTTTTTCGTCGGCTGAAGAGTCCACTGACGCACGTTCCTACGACGCTATCTCACCCGTCGATGGAATGACCGCTGACAGGTATTCGTGTTCCGCCGGCGCCTTTTGGCCACAGGCGGACTGCGGTTTTTTACCTGTTGAAGACGTGGATTTAGGAAGAAGAGTAGAAGAAAATAGGTCGGGCAAAGACAACGGCAAGAATGCTAATATTATTTGATGAGTAATGCTATGTGTCTACTGTGTGCGTACATTTGCGTATGACCCCTCACAGGCATTTAATAATAACAGAAACCGAAGGGGCATTATTAAATGCCTTGGGAGGGGTGCACACAAATGTATGCACACAGTAACATACACATATCATTATTCTTATTTGATTTGTTTGCGCTGGGTAACTCTCTTCATTAATTGATAATCTTACATCTTCTCCCAGTTAATGCTGTAGGGCCGTAGCTCTAAATGTAACAAGTTCCCTACATAACCTCTTCTCTAGGTTCGCTATGGGAATTGCTAATGCCGTTTCCTTGGGAAGTGAAACAAAATGGAATTTGGTAGTCAAGGAGATTGAAACCGAAGTTTCAAAACTGATGAACGTAGCCTAACTCTTTCTTACACAGTACTCACTGGGATCATATATATACACCTGCTTGTTCAAGCTATCCAACAACATCTGATCATGGCTGCCGCCTGGGAAATCTCATTGAAGCTGATGGTGTATAAGGCGAGCAACAGAGTGCTATTTGCTGAAAGTGATTCAGACTTTGTGGGAATCCGTTTTAGTTTGCTCACCATGCCTATAGGAGCCATTATCTACCTTCTTGCAAAAGGCAACGAAGATGGGCTGCATGGATATAGGCTTTACCCAAAGCGTGGAGGATCTGGATGTAGCGAACTTCGAAAATAAGGCCTGCAAGAACACATTACTTCGACCTAGAAGCTCCTCCAAGCCCAAATGTACCAATCTTGCAGTAAATGATTTGCATGTAATCCCTTTTGCATCAACATCGGTCTTTTTTGTAAGGCTCCATGGGTATCAATCTTTGTTCAGAAATGGATCTCTCTCTCGTAGTTGGGTGTCTTTATAAATACATGAGGCTTGCCCAGGACAGGAAATTGTTCGTTCTAGCTTGTTCCAGTAACTCTTTTGCAAGAGAGCGTTTCTTTTGCTATTAAACAAAGAAAAAAAGAATTGCAAAAACAGCGGCCTGAGAAGGGAACAAAAGACTTCGTGAAGACCAAACTGATACTCTATCATTGTCGAAAACTGATTTCAAACAAGATTAGTGTTGGGAAAATTACGGGATCCGAATGGACCCGACTAAGGGCCTGGACCTGCTTCTTTTACCCGGTTACTTTTTTACCGTTTACAAAGGTAAAAATAAGTATTAAATAGATATCCGACTAAGTCGGATCTCATAACACGAATGGGCAATTTGTCTGTTCGTGATTTTGGGGATAAAAGAGGATTCCCCGAAACCCTATCCATGGAAAAAAGTCAAGAGCGTCTTCTCCCGAAAATCTTTCATGACTTTTCTTTATTCTCAGATCGATTACAAGCTCGTTCTCAGAAATCATTCAGAAGCTCTCTCTCTCTCTCTCTCTCTCTCTCTCTCTCTCACTGCGTATTCTCTTCTTCGTCATCGTTTCTTTTCTGCAGTGTGATTGTTCTTCGTCTCAGAAACATATCTCTTCATGTTCTTGTTATGGGCTCTTGAACGAACTCCAAACCTCTCAGCAACAAGTGCACGTCCTTCTGAGAGTGTTGTGTGACTTTCGGAGATGCTAGGCTCATGACTTTGCACTGTGGTTGCTGATTACGTCTTTAAGGCAGTGGCTTTCTCCACGTTGCAGCTTCAAACCGATAAGTTTTTGTTTTAATTCAATTTCAATAGATTGCTATATTTTAATATGTGTTTTTGCATTGATTAGTTGTTAGTAGTTTTGAATCAGAATTGTTCTTGATTCTAAAATTCATATTTCTCGTTATATGTTTATTGTTTTAAGTTTAGAAATATGTATTTAGCATGCTGGTGTAATTTTATTTCAACTTTGCCTAGACTTTAACTTTAAATTTGTTCTTTAACTAAAATTGTCTTAACATATGACTGGTATTACCTTGATGTAGTTCTGTTTGTATTGGTTAAGTAATTGTTTGATATTGCATGATTGAGCTTGCTGGAATTTTAAGTTAGTTTTACAGTTGATTATGTACTTGTTGTGATCTATAGAGTTTATTGTGTTGTTTTTTTAAATTTTGTTGTTTTGTTTTAATTAGAGTTATTATATTGAAAAGGTACATTAATATTTTACTGTTTGAATTCTCATTCAGAATTTCATTCTTGTCTTGTTATTTTTGCTTCTGAATTGATTGTCTATTAACTTTTAAATTGATCTAACACTTATTTTGTGGAACTACTTGAGATTAAAAATCAGGTGTTTTCTATCCAATAGGTCCAACAATTTAAAGATATAACTTTCATAATTTACCTAATGGGAAAGAAGGAATTAGTAGACCTATCAAAATTAGAACCTTTGGACTGGACAAATTACAAAAGGTGGCCCCAAAAGCTGTTGATATTTTTGAATAGCTTGAGGTAGATTAAGTGTTGTTCTTTTATCCTAGACAGACATGATTGAGCCCCCTACTACACCTCAGGTAACACCCCGTTTAGCTCGAACAAAAACTTTAGAAACAGAGGCAAAGGCTAAAGATGAAAAGGACAATAAAATGGTTAGGGGCATTTAATAAATCACATGAAAAATAATCTTTTTGAATTGTTTGTAAACCATAAATCCGCAAAGAAAATTTGGGAAATCTTGGAGAAGAGATATGGAGGAGATGATGCTTAAAAGAAAAAAATATGTGGTTGGAAAATGGCTTAAATTTCAGATGGTTGATAATAAATCCATCATAGAACAAGTGCACGAGTACGAAAACCTGGTCGTTGATGTACTAAATGAAGGTATGAAAATATGTGAGATCTTACAAGTGAATTAACTGTTAGAAAAATTCCCACCATCTTGGAGTGATTATAGAAATTATCTTAAGCACAAAGAGAGAGATCTCACACTACAAGAACTCATTAGCCATATGAGAACCGAAGAGGCTAATCGCCTCAAGGATAAACAATTCTCTGATTCAATTTATGTTCCAAAGGCCAATTTAATGAATCATGTAACTTCTCTTCCAGGAACAGGTTTAAGAAAAGTCAAAAGAAAGGACCACATAAAGGTGACAATAAGAAGCAGATTGGCATCATCAAGTCCAACAATAAGAACCTGAAAGCTCAATGTTACGTATGTGGGAAGCCTGGCCACAATGCATATCAATGCTATCATCATCAAGGATAGCAGCAGAGGATCAATGACAAGGCTGGCAGCAAGTCAACAAACCAAAATAACCTTGTTGAAAATGATGACATTGTTATTGCGGTCGTCGTAGAAGTGAACTTGGTGGAATACAAAACCAATTGGGTATTAGACACAGGAGCTATTAGACACTTCCTCCCCAAAAAGGCCTTGGCATGCTTGGCAAAAGCAAGATTCTCTTGAAGTTAACTTCTGGCAAAACCTTGGCCTTGCTGAATACTCTTTACGTACCCTCCTTACGTAGAAACTTAGTGTCAGATGCTTTATTGAATAAATCTGGTCTAAAACTCGTGTTTGAGGTTGACAAAATTGTAATGACCAGAAATGGAGAGTTTGAAGGGAAGGGTTATCTCAATGAAGAATTATTTGTTTTGAACATTGTATCTGAAATTATTAATGAAAAACTGTCTTCTAGTTTCGCTTATATCACTGAGTCTGTTAATTTATGGCATGAAAGACTTGGATATGTAAATGTGGCTTCAATTAAAAGACTTAGAAATCTAAACCTAATTCCCTCCGTGAATACAAAAGAATTTTCTAAGTGTCATGTATGCGTAGAAGCCAAATATGCCAAGAAGTCTTTTAAATCAGTTGAGAATAGAAAGATTGAATTGCTGGAATTAATTGATATGGACTTAGCGGATTTCAGGACCACAGTTAGTAAAGGAGGTAGAAGGTATTAAGTGACCTTCATTGATGATTTTACTACATACACTAGAGTTTTCCTCCTAAAGACCCAAGACGAAGCATAGGAGATGTTTCCGAAATATAAAACTGAAGTTGAAAATCAGTTGAACAAGAAAATTAAAAGGGTTAGTTCTGACAGAGGAGGAGAATATAGTACTTCCTCAAGGAATTTTGTGAAAAGAATGGTATTAGACATGAATTTAGTGCTCCGAACACTCCCCAACAGAACGACATTGATGAGAGGAAAATATAACGCTCAAGGATATGATGAATGCTGTTCTTTCAGTCTGTTATATACTTAACAAAGTTCTTCATAAGAAATTGGATAAAACTGCATATGAGCTATAGAAAGGATTCACCCCTAACCTGAAATTCCTTAAAGTGTGGGGGTGCCTTGCCAAAGTGAGTTTACCAGCTCCTAAGAAGACTACCATAGGACCTAAAACCTATGATGCAGTGTTCATAGGTTATGCAGAAAATCCAGCTGCATATAGATTCATGTCATTTGATGAAAATTCAATATTTGAATTTAGAGATGTAGAATTCTTTGAGCACCCGTTTCCTTGGAAGAAACAAAACACTAGAATAGATCTTGGTCCATCTAGTGTATCGTTGACTCTGCCTAGTTCTTCTCATAGAGTCAATGAATATGCGGATGAGCCTAGAAGAAGTAAGAGGAAAAGGACAGAGACTAGTTTTGGACCTGATTTCGTTACTGCTTTCCTGATTGAGAACCCTGATAAGATAGATGAATATGTGGTTTCGACGTTCCTCATTGAGGATGATCCCAAAACTTATACAGAAGCAATAACTTTTGTGGGTGCTAGCTTTTGGAAAGAAATTATAAATAGTGAGCTGGACTCTATAAAGTCCCTCCATACATGAGACTTAGTGGATTTTCCTAATGGGTGTAAACCTATTAAGTGTAAATGGATTTTTAGAAAAAAATTAAGACCTGATGGTTCTATAGATAAGTTCAAGGCCAGATTGGTTGTTGTACGTTATACATAAAAGAATGACATTGATTATTTTGACACTTATTCTCCTGTGACCAAAATAGCTACTATAAGAACTTTAGTTGCATTGGCTGTTATACATAATTTGGTTGTGCATCAGATGGATGTTAAAACCACATTTCTTAATGGAGATTTGGAAGAGGAAATTTACATACAACAACCAGAGGGGTTTGTTGTTCAAGGCCAAGAAGATAAGGTATGTAAATTGAAAAAATCCCTATATGGATTGAAACAAGCTTCAAAACAGTGGTATGAGAAATTTAACCACACGCTGATCACACATGGGTTTGTAGTAAATGCCTCAGACACATGTTTGTATTCCAAAATGTCTAGATTAGACTGTGTAATAATATGTGTATGTGTGTATGACATGTTAATCTTTGGCATTAATGAGAACGTGGTGATTGAAACTAAGAAATTCTTGTCCTCCCAATTTGACATAAAAGACATGGGAGAAGTTGATGTTATTATTGGAGTAAAGTTGACAAAGACTGATCAAGGATTCTCATTGAGTCAATCTCACTATGTTGAAAAAATGTTTAAGAGATTCAGCTGGTTTGATCTCTTGGCTATTAAAACTCCTTATGATCCTAGTATCCACCCTAAGAAGAATAAAGGTGAGAGTGTGTCTCCAATTGAGTACGCTAAAATCATAGGGAGTGTGATGTTCCTCATGAATTACACTCGTCCGGACATAGCTTATGCAATCAACAGACTGAGTTGGTACACCCATAACCCTAGTAGCGAACATTGGTATGCACTTTATCGTTTGATGAAATACTTAAGAGGCACCATGAATTGGGGATTGCATTTTGGTAAGTTTCTTGCAGTGTTAGAAGGCTATTGTGATGCCAACTGGGTGTCTAATAATGATGAAGTTAGTTTTTCTAGTGGTTATGTCTTCACTTTAGGTAGAGGAGCGATATCTTGGAAGTTTGGAAAGCAGACCTGCTTTGTTCGCTCTACTATGGAGTAAGAGTTTATTGCACTTTAATTAGTAGGTCAAGAGGCAGAATGGCTGAGAAATCTGTTAGTAGATGTGCCACTGTGGGGGAGATCGAGTGTACCTGTCTCCCTTCATTGTGATTCTCAAGCATCAATTAGGATTGCCAACAACAATGTATATAATGGCAAGAGGAGACATATACACATTAGACATAGTGTTGCCAAACAATTGCTGAGAAACGAAGTAAATTTTTTAGATTATGTGAAATATGAAAGAAATATAGTTGATCCCTATACTAAAGGTTTGTCCTGAAAATTAGTTCTTGCTGGAGCACTCATGAGATCCCAACGTATGCGCATGGCCTTATAATAGCGCAACATTCTATCGCGGAATTTGTTCAAAATAAGAGCTTGATGTGTGTTATGAGGGTTTCAAACAAGGTTCACGAAGTTCAAGAGTACTTCACTTGGTGGATCTGTTTGTTGCCTCATTTCACAACGTGACAATTCAAATCGAAAGATATTGATACTTAATTATTCGGCTCTTGTGGTGCCCAAAACAGAAATCATTCCTGTGTGTCATTTTGTGGGGGATTGTTGGGAAAATGACTGGATCCGAATGGACCCGACTAAGGGTCTGGACCTGCTTTCCTTACCCGGTTACTTTTTTACAGTTTACAAATGGTAAAAAAAAGTATTAATCTCATAAGACGAACGGGCATTTTGTCCTTCGTGATTTTAGGGATAAAAGAGGGTTCCTCGAAACCCTATCCACGGAAAAAAAATCAAGAGCGTCTTCGCCCGAAAATCTTTCACGACTTTTCCTTTTTCTCGGATCGATTACAAGCTCGTTCTCAGAAATCCTTCAGAAGCTCTCTCTCTCACTGCGTATTCTCTCATTTGTCGTCGTTTCTTCTCTGCCATTTGATTGTTCTTCGTCTTAGAAACATATCTTTTCATGTTCTTCTTATTCTGGGCTCATGGATTTGCACCGTGGTCGCCGATTACGTCTTTATGGCAGTGGATTTCTCCATACCGCAACTTCAAACCGATAAGTTTTTGTTTTAATTCAATTTCATTAGATTGCTATTTGTTAATATGTGTTTATGCATTGATTAATTGTTAGTAGTTTTGAATCAGAGTTGTTCTTGATTCTCCGAACCCAAATGTGCCAATCTTGCAGTAAATGATTTGCATGTAATCCCTTTTGCATCAACATCGGTCTTTTCTGTAAGGGTCTGTGGCTATCGATCTTTGTTCAGAAATAGATCTCTCTTGTAGTTGGGTGTCTTTATAAATACATGAGGCTTGCCCAAGATTGGAAATCGTTCATTCTAGCTCGTATCAGAAAATTCTTTGCTAGAGAGCGTTTCTTTTGCTATTAAAGAAAGAAAAAAAGAATCGCAAAAATAGTTGCCTGAGAAAGGAACAAAAGACATTCGTGAAGACCAAACCCATACTTTATCATTGTCGAAAACTGATTTCAAACAAGATTAGTTGAGTTTTTCTGTGACACGTTAGAATTTCGAAATGAGTAATGCTATATCCACTTACTGTAGAGAACTTTGTGTACTTCTCCCCTTACTGTAGTGGTAGACATTAAAATATTCATAGTATGGGTCCCACTGCTGTAGTGAGAAGGGGAAGTGCACAAAGTGATCTACAGAAAAGTTGATATAGCATTCGTCTTTCAAAATATATGCTTATCATGATCAGGAAGAAGAAAATTCGGAGGAATTTCAATTGTTCCCCTAAAAATCCATCAAAATTGATGAGCTTCTGGTGCACGTAGAAAGGAAGAAACTAAGAAATGAGACGAGTTGACAAGAGACGAAGATTAACCATTTTCAAGACTTTCAGACCGGATCAGATGGAATTATATAGCTATTCATACGGCGGTCTCACCTGGAGTTATTATACCAATTAAGTCCACTTTCGATTGAGAGTTGACAAGTATATATAAACATTTCCAATTAATATATACTCTTTGTTTCTTATTGACTTTGCGGGTTAGTACCAGTTCGGCTCCCACTTTCCAATTAATATTTTTTCTGGGTCAAATTTAAATAACGGTAATAACTTCCTGCTCTTTTTTTTTATCCGAACATAAGCTCAACTCATGTCAATTTTTTTATTATTTGTAACTAGTGACACCAGCCATTTCCCTGAACCCCCGCTTAGGTATACCAAAAAACTTATTTTATTTTATAGGGATTTAATTGATATTTATTAGACATTAGTCCCACATAGTAGAAACTGATTCTGGTTTATTAATAGAAAACAAGTTTTCTAACTTTGGTTAATAATTTTGAAATAGACTCAAATCCAACTTTACAATAATACAATTCTGAGCTATAGTATTGTGAAAGCAATACCAAAGCATATCAGTTTATATAACATAATTTGTCACGGGTTGCCTTGAATTAATCAAGCCTTAAAATGAATGTTATTTAAGTGCTATAAACAAAATTATTATAATCTCTTTCGGTGTTTGTCTATCATGAAAAAGCTTAGTATCAGAGATGGGAATGGATCAGTGGACGAACACGACTAAAGCTGATTGGGTTAGAAGAGGCACGTATACAATATTTAACTTATCCAGTACCAATTTTCTTCAATTGCTCCTATCACTAGTAAAAATATCCCATCTGCCGACGGTTGGGACATAAAACGTTGGCGGAGAGGCATTCAGCCGATGGGTTTTTTGTCACATCGGCGGAACAACGCAGAACCCTGTCCACCCGTTGGCGGGACTTCTAATGACTTCCGCCGACACATCATTACACGCGTCGGCGGACAGTGAACAGAAACACCGACGCACCCCTGTCCGAACCCGTCGGTGGAACCAACGATCGCGTCTGCCGACGCCCGTTTATGCACGTCGGGGGACACTGAACTCAAGCGCCGACGCATCCATGTTCTAACCCGTCGGGGGAACCTTCTGTTTCGTTCGGCGACGCACCTTGACGCGCGTCGGCGGACTCTGAAGTGAAGCGCCGACGCACCCCAGTTCTAACCCGTCGGGGGAATCTTCGTTCTCTTCCGCTGACGCACCTTTGCATGCGTCGGCGGATATTAATCTTGGGTCTTATTTGCTCTGCCGACGGGTTGAAATATTCCGACCCTACTTCCCGCGCAGCGTTACGCGCGTAACGGGAAGACAGTGTATTACTGAAATTTAAACCCTTTCCTTCGACGAAAGGCGTCAAAACGCGTCGACGAAAGCGAGCGCGCGAAATCAAAGCTCCCGGTGTTCCCCCGGCCTTCCCCGGCGTTCCCCCGGCGTTCCCCGGTGTTCCCCCGACGTTCCCCGGCGTTCCCCCGGCGTTCTCCGGCGTTCCCCCGGCCTTCTCCGGCATTCCCCCGGCCTTCCCCGGCGTTCCCCCGGCGTTCCCCAGGCATTCCGCCGGAAAGTTCTCGGATTTCTTCTTCTCGGCGTCGCGCGTAGTCCTCCGGCCGAAGACCCTACTTCGACGTCACGTGCAGTCTTCAAACCCCGTTCTTCCGAAGCCAAAAAACACGTTTTCCGGGGGCGTGCTCGGTGTTCCAGCCAGCCACCGTGCGTCGAACCTCTGACTTAATTCCTCTCCCGCCGGCAAGAGTCTGTTCTCCTTCGCCTCAGGTAAGTTTATTTTGGTTCTATTAATTTTCAGTTGCTTCCCCTTTTCCTCCTTCGTCATTATTCTCACAAGTTTCTCTTATTTTATCTCTTTGCCTCCCTCTGAGCTACAGTTCGCCGTCCTCAAACCCTCTGTTGACAACCAGCGAGAGGCAATCGTCGGGCGAAAATCAGAGACTGGTAACGGTCCTGAAAGCTGCTGCAGAACAGTAGCGAGTGAGTTTTACATTGTCGTTAGTGTTGTTTTAATTACTGAGAAGCATCTATTAGAATTAATTCTTTGTTAAGGTTTTTCTCGTGGATTAATAAAAACTCGTGGATTGTATTAAAGATTTTTTGTTTTTGTTGAATGATTTTTACATGGTATTGCAATCATGGGTTGAATGATGATGGGATTATTTTACTAGTGCGTTTCCTTGTTGAATCGATGGTGGATGTGTACCGGTGTGTTTCTCTCAAAATCAATGGTGGATGTGTCTTTGTCTCTCTTTGGTTGCTCCCTGAATTCCCTCTCCTTATGTCTTCCTCTCTCTCTCTCTGGTTTTACCTCTTTCTTATTCTCTCTGATTTCGCCATTGTTATATATTTCTCTCTCTCGGTTTATTCTCACAATCTTTCTCAAATTTCAATCTCTCTCACCCTCTATCTCTCCAATCTTTCTCTCTATCTCCCTCCTGCTCTCTCTCTCTATCTCTCTCTCTCTCTTACTGTTTACCCTCAAATTCTGTTTTAAACTTCTAATTCTCTCTCTTCTTTTCTCTCTCTCTCTCTCTCTCTCTCTCTCTTTCTCTCTCTCTGAGTTAAAATTCTGATTTAAACTCTTAAACCTCTCTCTTATTTTCTCTCTCTCTCTGATTTAGAAATCTGTTTTAAACTCTTCAAATCTCTCTCTTATTTTCTCTCTCTCTCTCTCTCTCTCTCTCTCTCCCTCTCTGAATTAAGATTCTGTTTTAAACTCTTACATCTCTCTCTTATTTTCTCGCTCTCTTGCTCGCTGAATTAAAATTCTGTTTTAAACTCTTAAGTCTCTCTCTTATTTCTCTCTCCCCCTCTCTTGCTCTCTCTCTCTCTCTGAATTTCAATTCTGTTTTAAACTGTTAAACTTCTCTCTTTTTTTTTTTCTCTCTCTCTCTCTTTGTCTCTCTGAATTAAAATTCTGTTTTTAATTCTTAAATCTCTATCTTATTCTCTCTTTATCTCTCTCTCTTTCTCTCTCCCTCTGAATTAAACTTCCGATTTAAACTCTTAAACCTCTCTCTTTTTTTCTCTTTCTCTCTCTCTCTAATTTAGAATTCTGTTTTAAACTCTTCCAATCTCTCTTATTTTCTCTCTCTCTCTCTCTCTCTCTCTGATATAAGATTCTGTTTTAAACTCTTACATCTCTCTCTTATTTTCTCGCTTTCTTGCTCTCTGAATTTAAATTCTGTTTTAAACTCTTAAGTCTTTCTCTTATTTCTCTCTCCCCCTCTGTTGCTCTCTCTCTCTCTGAATTTCAATTCTGTTTTAAACTGTTAACCTTCTCTCTTTTTTTTTTCTCTCTCTCTCTCTTTGTCTCTCTGAGTTAAAATTCTGTTTTTAATTCTTAAATCTCTATCTTATTCTCTCTTTGTCTCTCTCTCTTTGTCTCTCCCTCTGAATTGAAACCTCTCTCTTTTTTTCTCTTTCTCTCTCTCTGATTTAGAATTCCGTTTTAAACTCTTCCAATCTCTCTCTTATTCTCTCTCTCTCTCTCTCTCTCTGATATAAGATTCTGTTTTAAACTCTTACGTCTCTCTCTTATTTTCTCGCTTTCTTGCTCTCTGAATTTAAATTCTGTTTTAAACTCCTAAGTCTCTCTTATTTCTCTCTCCCCCTCTGTTGCTCTCTCTCTCTCTGAATTTCAATTCTGTTTTAAACTGTTAAACTGAACTCTTTTGTTCTCTCTCTCTCTCTCTCTCTTTGTCTCTCTGAGTTAAAATTCTGTTTTTAATTCTTAAATCTCTATCTTATTCTCTCTTTATCTCTCTCTCTTTCTCTCTCCCTCTGAATTGAACTTCTGATTTAAACTCTTAATCCTCTCTCTTTTTTTCTCTTTCTCTCTCTCTCTGATTTAGAATCTGTTTTAAACTCTTACATCTCTCTCTTATTTTCTCGCTCTCTTGCTCTCTGAATTTAAATTCTGTTTTAAACTCTTAAGTCTCTCTCTTATATCTCTCTCCCCCTCTCTTGCTCTCTCTCTCTCTCTCCGAATTACAATTCTGTTTTAAACTGTTAAACTTCTCTTTTTTTTTTCTCTCTCTCTCTTTGTCTCTCTGAGTTAAAATTCTGTTTTTAATTCTTAAATCTCTATCTTATTCTCTCTTTATCTCTCTCTCTTTCTCTCTCCCTCTGAATTGAACTTCTGATTTAAACTCTTAATCCTCTCTCTTTTTTTCTCTTTCTCTCTCTCTCTCTGATTTAGAATTCTGTTTTAAACTCTTCCAATCTCTCTCATATTTTCTCTCTCTCTCTCTCTCTCTCTGATTTAAGATTCTGTTTTAAACTCTTACATCTCTCTCTTATTTTCTCGCTCTCTTGTTCTCTGAATTTAAATTCTGTTTTAAACTCTTAATCCTCTCTCTTATTTCTCTCTCCCCCTCTCTTGCTCTCTCTCTCTCTCTCTCCGAATTACAATTCTGTTTTAAACTGTTACACTTCTCTTTTTTTCTCTCTCTCTCTGTTTGTCTCTCTGAATTAAAATTCTGTTTTTAATTCTTAAATCTCTATCTTATTCTCTCTTTTTCTCTCTCTCTTTCTCTCTCCCTCTGAATTGAACTTCCGATTTAAACTCTTAAACCTCTCTCTTTTTTTCTCTTTCTCTCTCTCTGATTTAGAATTCTGTTTTAAACTCTTCCAATCTCTCTCTTATTTTCTCTCTCTCTCTCTCTCTCTCTCTCTGATTTAAGAATCTGTTTTAAACTCTTACATCTCTCTCTTCTTTTCTCGCTCTCTTGCTCTATGAATTTAAATTCTGTTTGAAACTCTTAAGTCTCTCTCTTATGTCTGTCTCCCCCTCTCTTGCTCTCTCTCTCTCCGAATTACAATTCTGTTTTAAAGTGTTAAACTGAATGCATTTTTCTCTCTTTTTCTCTCTTTCTCTCTCTCTCTGAATTAAGATTCTGTTGTTAACTCTTAAATCTCTCTTATTTTCACTCTCTTTCTCTCCCTCTTTCTCTCTCTCTCTGAATTAAGATTCTGTTTTAAACTCTTAAACCTCTCTCTTATTCTCTCTCTCTCTCTCTCTCTCTCTCTCTCTCTCTCTCTCTCTCTTTCTCAACCACTCTGTTCTCTCTCTTGTCTCAATTGTCTCACAAATTCTGTTTCACTATTTAATTCTCTCCCTCCCTCTATCTCTCCAATGGAGAATCCATGATAAGGCCACAGGTTTAGGTGTTCTTCATCATGTCTGATTTTTGGTTTCTCAAAGCCAAGAGGTCCAATCTTTCAAGGCTATGGTTTCCCAAAGAATTTTTTCCTTCAAGGCTATTTTGTTTTCTAGTAGCCTCGATCCACTGAATTATTAGTATCCTCTGATACTACTCCTTTAATCATTGCAATAACCTTTCTGGTCTAGTTAGAGGTTGTTGTCCGTTTTGTGCACTACCATCACAACCGTATTTGATTTTTTCTTTAGAAAAAGGTTTGTGGGTAGTCATGGCCTTGAAGATTTTTAGCATGGTGAGTTACCCAATTGAGTGTTAAACACCCAATATTTTTCTTTTATGTAGATTATCTTTCAGAATTACCATGGATACGGACTATTTGAATGACAAGAGATGGATGTATGCGTACAAGACAAAGCCGGCCCGGTGTCATCCTAGATTTGTTGCTGGTGTCAATTTTAGATTATGCAAGAGAACGGTTGGGAGTGCAAGGCAATGGTCTTTTGCGTTGTCCATGTCGGAAGTGTGAAAATGGACAGAACCTTGACTATGAGACCATCAAGACCCAGATAGTCGTAGAGGGCTTTTTCCCGGTATACGAAACCTGGTCATACCATGGAGAGAGACCACAAAATCAGTCTGACATTAATGTGCCGACTGGCCATGGTGAGGAGATGGGAAGGATGTTGGGTGATGCTTTCATGCACAATATGGAAGAAGACAACGTTCCGAATGATCCTCATGATGCAGAAGTACAGAAATTTCAAAAGCTACTGGAAGAGGCGAAGAAACCGCTATATGGAGGATGTCAGAAATACTCAAAACTATCTTTCATGGTGCACTTATTCCAAATAAAGTGTTTGAACAGATGGAGTAACAAATCGTTCTCAGATGTTGTTTCCCTTCTTAAAGACGCCCTTCCCCCTGATAATTTGCTGCCACGAAGTTAGTATGAGTCAAAGAAAACGATGGCAGACTTGGGATTGAGTTACGAGAAGATCCATGCATGGCCGAACGACTGTATATTATACAGGAATGATTTCAAAGAACTCGATAAGTGTCCAAGATGTGGATCCTCAAGATGGGCGGTCAAGAAAAAAGGGAGAGTGCAGACAGCTTCAAGACCTGCAAAGGTCCGTAGACATTTTCGTTTGGTGCCGAGGTTGCAACAGATGTTTATGTCCAACATAACATCTGAGTTTATGACATGGCATGGTTCAGCACCTGCAACTGAAGCGGGAAAGATGATTCACCCCAGAGATTCAGCAGCATGGAAACACTTTGACAAATTGTATCCATCCTTCAGTTCCGCTCACGGGAACATTCGATTGGGTCTTGCAAGTGACGGTTTCAGCCCATTTAGGTTTGCGACAGGGTCGAGCCATAGTACATGGCCAGTAACCATTACTGTTTGCAATCTTCTTCCTTGGTTGGCAATGAAACAACCATATTTTATGATGACCCTTCTTATTGATGGACCAAAGTCCCCAGGAAACAACATTGACGTCTACCTGCAACCACTGATTGATGAGTTAAAAATGTTATGGGAATCTGGAGTGAGAACTTACGATTCACATACAAGGTCATTCTTTCAAATGCGTGCAGCGTTAATGTGGACTATATCAGACTTTCCTGCATATGGCATGTTGTCTGGTTGGAGTACGAAGGGGTACAAAGCATGTCCCACCTGTCACGTGAGCACTGCTTCGTCATATCTGCCACACAGTCGAAAATGTGTATACATGCGGCACCGAAGGTTTCTACCGAATGATCATCCGTGGCGTGCAGATAAGAGGTCGTTTGATGGGACAGAGGAACTAGATGGAACCCCTCTTCCCTTATCAGGCGAGGACATTATGAATAGTCTGGTGGGGCATGAAAACGCTGTGTTTGGGAAGGGGAAAGGAGTGTTTTTTTTAACTTCCGTATTGGAGTGGTCTACTCATTCGCCACAACTTAGATGTCATGCATATCGAGAAGAATGTATGCGACAGTATTTTGAGTACACTCTTGGAAAAGGATGGAAAGTCAAAGGTTAACTTGAAGTCCAGATTAGACTTGCAGGCGCTTAACATACGGAAACAACTCCATCTACGGCCGTCGAAAAAAGTTGCTGGGAAGGTATTAATTCCACATGCGCTGTACAGTTTGACGAAGGATGAAAAAACACGTTTTCTACGTGTTTTGAAGGAATTAAAGCTCCCATCCGGTTTTAGTTCAAATGTCTCAAACCAAGTACAAGTCAAAGCAAGGAAAATAGTGGGCCTCAAGAGTCATGATTTTCATGTTCTGATGCAACAGCTACTTCCATTAGCATTGAGGAAAACGATGTCTGTGCTGGTGTGCAAAGTTTTGCATGAGTTTTCAGCTTACTTCAGGGAGTTGTGTTCCAAAGTGATTGATGTGCAAAACGTGGAAAAACTTGAGGCAGCCATCCCATTAATCTTGTGCAAGTTAGAGAGAATATTTCCGCCTTCGTTTTTTGACGTCATGGTCCATCTGAGTATACACCTAGCAACAGAGGTCAGACTGGCAGGGCCAGTGCATTACAGATGGATGTACCCAATAGAACGTCACTTGCTTACATTGAAGAATTACATCCGCAATAGAAATCGGCCAGAGGGATCCATTGCAGAAGGTTACTTGATGGAAGAAGTAACTACTTTTTGTGCACGTTATGTATAGGGGATGGAGTCCAAGATTAGTAGACCGATAAGGTATGAACCAGGACCTTTAGGGGCAGCGCGTCCTCATATGCTCACTGCTGATGATGTATACCAGCTCCACCGGTTCTTACTATTCAACACTCTAGAGGCTCATCCGTACCTATTGTAAGTAGTCCAGTCTTCTAACTAAATATTATACTATCCATAACCAATATTCCACAACTTAATTAATCTCTTCCACATTTGGTTGTAGGGAACATAGAGACTACTTGAGAAGGCTGCACCCCCAATGGACTGATCATCGGATACAGACTGAACAACACTTACATTTTGTGCAGTGGTTCAGAACATGGGTGAGTTTATCCCCCAAAGCAGAAATTTGATGTGCTTCCATTAAAGCGTCTTCGCTCTGTTGACACCTAATGTGTTTAATCATCAAATTGTGTAGGTGATAAATTTACCGCATCAGGGCAATGCGATAGAAGATCTACAATATCTTGCTCGGGGCCCCAATTCCGAAACCAAGTCGTATAAAGGTTTTATTGGGAATGGTTACAAGTTTGAGACAGAGCAAGTTGATGAAAATCGGACCACTCAAAATAGTGGCATTGCCACTTTGGGGGAAGAAAGTGAGGTATTTTACGGTATTCTGCAGATGGTACTCGAAGTCTTCGTTGGGCCTTGGAGTCCCATCAGCATATTTAAGTGCAGATGGTTCGACATGAAGAAGGGCACTGGTTCTGTTAATGATGGGCTTGATTACACATTGGTGAATTCGTCAAGGCACACATATGAAGACGAACCCTTCATCTATCCATCTCAAGCCCAACAGGTATTTTATTCGGAAGACCCAGTTGATCCAACTTGGAGTGTTGTGTGTCGTTGGAGACCTCGAGACACATACGACATCCCTCTAGTTAACGTCGATGTGAGGTCCGAAGAAGATGAGGTCATCTTGTTGGCACAAGACAAAGGGATTGGAGACATCACAACATTGAACCAAGCTGATGATGTTTTGTGGGTACGCACTGACCTGGGTCCAGGATTAAGAATTGATCCTGCAGATTAGAATGTAACATAGCATAAGTTTGATATCTCTCTGAATTATTGTAGTGTGGATCGTAATAGCTAATTTTATTTATTTTGTGAAGAAAGCTGACAATCCCTGTCTCTTTAAATTTGCAGGGTAAATATGCCACCGAGGAAGCATCCCATTGACTCCTCATCACCGTCACCAGCAAGGGTCAAAGTTCGGGCAGTTCGGCCAGCCCGAACAACAGCAGTCCTGAGTCCAGCTCGGCCTGCCTGGGCCACACCAGTTCTGACTCCGACTCCACCGGATTCTGCTCCAGCTACACTAGCATCATCGTCACAGATGCCAGACATGGGTACTAACATAAACTACCCATTTTGTTTTTGGAAAGTTTTTGTTCTAATTTTAGTTCTTTCATATTATAGATGAGTGTAATCGTAAGTTTAGGGAGTTCTTTCCAGAATACGAATCACCTGAGAGCTATTCTTCAGGTAAACTTGAAGTGTAATGATATTTTTGTAGTGTGTTATATGAATTGTGTTCTAACTTGCAATATGGCAGGCCCGATCCCCATGGAAGACATGGAAACGCAAAGACCTGAATGGGTAGAAACAGAAGATGTTGCTGAACCATCAAATCCGTGTGGCAAACGGAAAGTTAAAGCATCTTCGTTTCTGCCTGATAAGCCTTGGACGGTAACTATCAGAGATGGCCAAATGATTGCAGGACGACAGTCTTCATTGTCATATCTCATGGGGACGGTAGTACGGGCAGATTAGTACTTTCCGTTGCATCTCCAGTGGCGTGACTATCCCTCCCATGAGCTGCAGACCTGGTTTAACATTATCAAAGTAAGAAGTGCTTGTTAGTTATTTATTTTCAAACTTGGGACGGTTATTAAACTGAGTTTTTTTTTTGCAGGCAAAGTATAACTTTGTGGATGTCGAGGGTGCTCTAGTCACAGAGCAAGAGGCCATGGAGGCTATCAAGCCCGTGCTCCAGAAAATCATTAGAGATAACCGAGCGGCATATAAGTAAGAGCACTATGATGGGAAGACCTCCGAACAACTTAAGATTTGTCCCATACCTGGTATGAGCCAAGAGGACTGGGTTCTCCTCGTGAAGTATTGGGACAATGTTAGGAGTCAGGGTATCGATGAGCAGAACAATTGTAATTGACTGAAGCTGAAGACAACGCATACCCTTGGGTCGAAATCTCTTCCCCGATTCTTAGAGGAACAGGTATTTATATGATTACCTTCTAGGAACTCTTCTTATTTTTATTTTCATCCTTGTTTGGTTACTGCTTACATTAATTACAGCGTACGTCTGACCCTGAGGGCTACACTTTCCTGATGGCATACCTCAAAGCTCACCAGAGGAAGGATGGGACGTATCCAGATGAAATAACTGCTGAACACTGTGTAAGTTATATATTTTTGCTTTATGATCTGTGTTGAATACAACTTCCAGACCTATTTAATTCATTAATTTCACTGTGCAGGAAGCGGTTCACCGTGCAGCCTTTGAAAGTAACGTTGCTCACTCCAAAGATCCCAGAGAGGTGACACCGGTAATAGATACAGTGTTCGAGGGCAACAAAGGTGGCTACAAGAGAGGGGTTGGAACAGGCGCTCGACTGCGTAGAGGTGCCTCTTCCAGCTCTCGTAGTTATGTGGCATTGTCTGAACAGTTGGAGAGGGAGAGACGGGATAAGGAGGAATTGTCCCAGAAGGTACAAGCCATGAGCGAACGCATGGAGAGGCTAGAAATGTTACTTCTTGCACAGTCACAGCAAGGTAAGAATTGTCTTCAGTATTCTACATTATTTTAAATTGATGAGCATAAATATATATCTCTAATTTTCTACGTGTTAAGCTTCTGCAGGGTCTTCTGGCCATGGAGAGTCCCACCCGCCGCAACATTGACAATCGTATTATCTTGGAGGTCAGTGATAGCATCTTCTGACTCTTGCTGTTCAGTTTGCGCTGAGATATATTATTTTGGCTGATAAGCAACATTGGAGTTCATTGTGGCAAGTTTAGATGTTGATGGGAGAAGTAATATACTTCCATGTTAATGTATGTGTGCACTGTGGATAGGCAAATTTATGTTCTATTTTGGTTCACAGGTTGTTGTTGGAGCTGACCTCAGAATTGTGGAAGAAGCCACCGTTGCCAGAGTTTGTAATGGTTGGAAACGGCATGTCCAGAACTGCAAACTCTTGTTTTTTAGTAGACTTTGTAAATTTAGACATTGTAGATCTTTTCATCGAATGTAAAATAGCAATTGTAATTATACACACTATAGTTCTTTATGTATATAGTACATTTTTTTGCATACGTGTTCTTCATTGTTGATGTTTTTCTTTTCATTATTGTAAAATTGTATAGTGACGAAGAAAACAGGTCAAAGAAAACAAAAAGGAAAATCAAATTAAAAACAAAAAACCTCCGCCGACGGTTGAACCTGTCGGCGGAACTAAGGAAACCTCCGCCGACGCGCATAAGCGCGTCGTGTGACTTACTACTCCGACGCTTCAACAATGCATCGGCCCTATGCATACGCCGACGCGTTGCCACACGTCGGCGTAGAAATACAGCCGACGGGTAAGGAAGCATCGGCGCGTCGGGTGAACTCCCTACGCCGACGCGCCAGGACGCGTCGGGTGGCCTCAGGCGACGCATTATGACGCATCGGGTGAACTCCGCCGATGCTCGGTAATGCGTCGGTAATAAGTCTCCGCCGACGCGTCGACTAGCGTCGGTGGAAAGAATTACATCGACGCGTGGGAAGCGTCGTCCAAGCAAATTCCGCCGACGCATCTTTAGGTGTCGGGGGACCATTTCCACCGACGCACATGCACCCGTTGAGGGAATCCTTTCCGCCGACGCGCCTACATCTGTCGAGGGAATATTTCCCCCGACGCCTTGACGTCTGTCGTTGGATGAATTCCTTCGCCGACGGCTCCATGCGTCGGCAGAGAAAATTCTGTCGCACAACGGGTTTTTTTGTTCCGCGACGGGTTGTTGCGTCGGGTGATGCATCCGGCTACGGAGGTTGCGACGACGCGACGTTACCCGTCGTCGGATGTCTGCCGACGGGCTTTCGTGTTCTGCCGGTGCGTTTGCGCCCGCCGGCGGATGGCACATTTTTACTAGTGTATATATCTTTTAGTCAATCCAAAAACTCGCTATTTATCTCCAAACAGGTTTTGCGTTTGCTGAAATCTTCCTTGCACTCACAAACAACATTAACCGATGTATTTTTACATATCCCTACTGAGGAAATCGAGCCTAATAGTACTGAGAAGATGTTTCATCTTGATAAAATTGAAGAAGGGAATAGGAAAGACGAGGGCAAAATGATGTTTGCCAAACTTGTAATATTGATTAAATCAACAAAGCAATTGCTCTTCCTGGAAGCCGGGGAAGACGTGGTTAACCAATTTTTCTCCTTCCTAAATTTTCCTTCCTAAAAATTGCTCTACCTCGCCTAATTGATCATATGTTTCTCCATGTTTTAATTTTTGCTGTATATATTCCCTGCGTATTGTTTGTACTGAACCTGGAGGTCGGTGTAACAATGGCGCATCCAAGGTGTGAATGACTGCTATAAATCCGAAACTTCCAGATGCTGGCAGGGAGAACGGAGGCGAATTTGTGAAGATTAGTAATGACAAAAAGTGCTGGGCTTTTCAGGAATATCCTAGAAAGGAGGGATTTTAAGGAATTTACTTATAAAAAATATAATTACAGTGACCTTCTTGAGATCTATAGGTTATTCCACAGACATGCACAGATTTTTTAGTCTACACTATATTCTCAATAGTAATATATATATATATATATATATATATATATATATATATATATAATGACAAAATAATATAATGACAAAGTTTGATTAGTAATATAGTATAAAATATTATTTAAAGTCTTGTGTTTTTTTTAATTTTCCCTAATTATTATAAAACCTACTACGTGTCAACATGCACTTAGGCTTTATAGCACATGGGATGCGATTATATGTTCTTAAGGCCAATCACCATAATATGGCAATTCGTCAAATGTACCATGCATAATATATAACTAAAATGCTATAACAAATGTTTAAGTACCACAAGTGCCTTCCTGGCAGTAGAGGAAACTGGAGAGGACGTTGACAAAATTCGAATTGCATTCAGCCCACACCACTGGGTTAGTTGATCTAAAGTTCGAATTGCATTCCGCACATATCTAGAATGTTTATCTTGTCGTGTTCGACTATCTTGATCTAAATATGTGTTTGTAAATAAAAATAATGATACCACATGTATTTTGTATCATATAATATATATATATATATATATATATATATATATGATGTTTTATAATATTAATCATAAGATTATGCTTCGATTTGAGCGTGTAAAAAACAGAGATGAGGGATTTTGTATGTTACATTTGGAAATTCCATTGTGTCAAAACTTACGTAAATGTTGTGTGTATAAATATCAAAATTTAAAATGAAGCTAACATTAACATAGAGGCACAATGGAAAGAATTATGAAATAGAACAGACACGATGGCAAAAGGAAATAGAACAGCCTGACTAAAACATGTTGGTTCAATCGGAGTAGGAGGAAGGTCTGGAGGATGACGAGTAACCGTAAAAAGTCCGGGTTTGAGTTTCCAATCAGAAGTGGGATTTGGGCTCGGCAAAGGAGGACTTCAGGAGGTTGCAGAAGGAGATGCAACCGAAGTAGTGGTCCGAATCAGGAACAATGGGGACTGAGAGCGTCAGTAGGGGCAGCAATGATACAGTGGAAGAAGACGAAGGCACAGGCTGAGGCACTGCGAGCAATAAGGGGTGAGCAATCGGAAACGTCTTTTCGTCGAAGACCACACTGCGACTGATGAATATGCGACCTGTAGAAGTATCCAAACACTTATACCCTTTATAATTGGGGTGATAACCAAGGAAGACACAAGCGATCGAATGATTAGCAAGCTTATGAGCAGAGTACGGGGGACCGCATAGAAATTCATAAGGACTTTTAAAAGCCAAAAGCCATGTGGGAAGCCTATTAATGAGAAAAAGGCAGTGGAGAATGCGGAATCCCAATAACATTTCGGCATGGAGGCCTGCGCAAGCAATGTCATGCCCATCTCAACAATGTGCCTGTGTTTGCGCTCAGCCATGCCATTCTGCTAAGGAGTATACGGATAGGAAATTTAGTGATGAATACCCGAAGAAGCAAAAAGAGATTTGAAGCGATAATTAACAAACTCAGTACCGCCAACTAACTAGAAATACTTAATTTTCGTTGAGAGTAAATTTTCAGTCAAGTTTTTGAATTGAAGAAATGCAGAGTAAACCTCAGATTTGGCATGCAGAAAATACACCAAAGTAAAGCGGCTATATTGATCGATGAAAGAAACATAGTATTTAAAGCCACCAAAAGATTGAACCGAACAAGGGGCCCAAACGTCTGCGCAAATAGTATGTAACAGAGAAGTAGCGTGTAACACAGGAGTAGAAAAAGGCATTATAATTGATTTTGAAACTCGACATGCATGGCATGAAGCCTTTTTATTCGAAACTTCAATCATTAAAACTTTGAATACATTGCGCAGAATTTTAGAACTAGGATGCCCTAATCTTTGATGCCAAAAAGAAAATGGAGAAACAACTGAGAGTAAACATGGCGGTGAGAAAGCATGGTCAATGACGTAAAGTCCATTCCAAAGCTGGCCCCTGAGTAAAACTCTGTCCGAATTGGCTTCCTACACAACGAAGCCATTAGAATCAAGAGTAACATTGCAGTTATGATCAGTGGTCAGGCGATTGTCAAAGAGTAGATTTGAGGGAAGAGGGAACATGTAGGACATTGCAAAGAGTTAAGGAAGAGTTTAACCGATGTGAACCAACAGAGGAGATAGTCAAACCTGTCCCATTGCCAAGGTGGACCTGGTCTGAACCAGTATAATGAGCCCCGTCAGTGAGTAAGGTGGAGTTGGAAGCAATATGGTGGGAAGCACCAGAGTCAGTGTACCAAGCCGAATCCTGAGGATTGTGAACCTGAGACGAATGCATCTGAGGAAGCACATTATTCTGAAAAACCAAATTGAAGTGATTGCGGCACTGAACCGCAGAGTGGCCAAACTTTTGACATGTCTGGCAGGTCGGACGATTACTATTGTTTGAATGGTCTGAAGGACCTTGTCCGCGGCCTCCATTGTTGATGCGGCCTCGGTAGTTGCGACCACTCCCGCGGCCATTAGAGCGACCACGTCCTCCTCTGGTGGCGACATTCGTAGAAGGGCTGGCGGAGGTGTGAACCGGAACAGGAGACACCAACATCTGAAGGCGATGCTCTTGTGTAAGAAGAAGACACTGCAGTGTCTCAAAGGTATGGGGTTCCTCACGACCAGTGACTGTCTGAGCAAGCGACTCGAACTCCTGGCCAAGACCACTGACAACATAGTGAGTAATAGTATAATTATCTAAAGGCTGACCTGAGGCTGTGAGATCATCAATGATGGTCTTGATCTTTTCAAGATACGCGGACATAGAAAGGGTCCCCTTTTTGAGAGTCTGTCATTGAAATCGAAGATCGTTCAAGCGTGCCTGGTTGGTGGAGGCAAAAGTTGTCTTTAATTTCTGCCACATGGCACATGCCGTGGGAAGACCAAGAGTATAGCCAACAACACTTTTAGACATAGTGGAGAATGAACCACTGCGTGTATGCAGCATTCTCTTGAAGCAGATCAGAGGAAGGAGACTGTGTAAACCGAGGAGGAGCAACAACAGAACTGTCGACAAATCCCATGACTTGCTGGATCTGTAGAACATGCATCATCTGCTGGTGCCAGAGAAGATAGTTCTATCTGTCCAATTTGATGGACACATGATGGGAGATTTTAGATACATCTATATGATATTGGCCGATTGCGATTTCGAAGTCGAACGTGCTACCACGAGCTTGAGAGGCAGATGGACCATGGCGAAAGACAGAGGGAGTAGTGGAGGATTGAGGGAACATGTCAGCGATTGAATCAGAATAAGCAAGGAATAAAGAGAAGAAGACAAGGAAGATGACCTAGATTTGAGACCAGGGCCTGCCTGATACCATGTAAAGTTGCAATTTTCTGATTTTTTTATTGCTTGTGAATGAGAGTATATATAGACAAGGACATACATCCTAGTTAGGTCACGTGGACCAAATAAATAAAGAATGATTCTAAAGATATACAAAATACTTAAATAAATACAAATCACCTAGGAGTCTAGCTAAGGTATGACTCCTTGGATCGGATCTTCTGAAGAAGGTAAGTCTCCTAGGACTGGATCTTCCGATTGATCCTTTACTTGATAGAGATGTCGGTTTCTGACAAAAAACATGTTTGCAAAACTTGTAATGATAAAATCGACTAAGCAAGTACTCTACCTGGAAGCCGGGGGAGACTTGGTTAACCAAATTCTCTCATTCCTCGCATGTCCTCTAGGATTTGTACTAAAACTCATGCGAGGATCAGCTGGTTCGCCATTACTGGGATGTTTGGCTAATATATACGAGGCTGGGAGGGATTTTAGCACAGAAGGCAATCTTTTAATTTTTGAAGAAAGCAAGACTGAATTAGTCAGTCCAAGTCTGGGATGTTATCAGGGTTGTGATGAACAACTTCTTGGGATTATGGAGGCAGACCCGTCGCCTCGTTATGGTCCTAAAAGTTATAAGCCTGATCGTGTTTGCATTATTTATTCTGAACCTACTGGCAAGTGTAACGATAGTATTATTGGGCTATATATCTTTGATTTTAGTTTCATGTATGAATCAAATTCAACTAGTAAATCGTTGTTTTTTTATGTATTGAACTCATCCTCTTGATTAATCTTTCATCTTCAGGGTTAATGCTGCCAGCTGTATATAATATACGTCGCTCCTGAACCAGCAGCCGGCTTGACGTTTACACTATATCATTGAATTAGTTTCTTATAATTTCAAAAAACATAATTACAGTGACCTTGTAACGATGTATAGGCCATTATTCCATATACATGCACATATTTATTAGTGTGCACTATATTCTCAATTGAAATATATATAAATGACAAAATAATATAATCACTAGTAGAAATCTGATTTTTAATGGGGGTTATCGAACAAACCCGCCAGTGGAAAAGATTTTCACTGGCGGTTTTACAGAAAACCCCCAGCATTAGTAATAAATCTGGCAAACCCCCGTTAATAAGTTTTACTGGGGGTTTTGAGACAAACCGCCGGTAAAAGAAGCTTAAACTAGGGGTTTTCGAAAGACCGCCATTGTAAATGAAGACTTTACCGGCTGTTTCACTATAAACCGCCAGCAAACACAATCATAAACTGTTTTTCCTAGCGGTGTTTGTAAAACCGCCAGCAAAGGTTCATTTTGTACTTTTTTTCTGTCGGGTTTTCACTAAACCGCCAGCAAACTGTTGTTTATTTGATTTTTTGGGTGCGGTTTAATTGAAATCCGCCAGTAAAATTTTATTTTAGTCTTATTTGCCGGCGGTTTTGTGATAAACCGCCATTAAAAGTTCTGTTTAACTTTATTTCTGGTGGTGTATTGTGAAACCGCCCGAAAACGTTGGACTTTTTTGCTGGCGGGTTTTTAAAACCGCCAGGAAATGTCTTAATTACCATCGGGTTTTATCTAGACCCCCATGGATTGTTGCTTTTCTACTTTACCCAATTTTCTCTGGCCCGGCCTCCTCCTGCTTGTTTTTCACTCCCGTGCGTTTTCTCCTTCCCAAATCCCTGCAATCGTCGCCGTCGTCGCTGCCGTGCTCTCCGTCGTCACAGTCGTCGCCACCATGCTCGCTTGTCGCTGCCGTGCTCGCCGTCGTCGCTGCCGTGCTCGCCGTCGTCGTTGCCACCCTCACCGTCATCGCTGCCGCACTTGCCGTCATCGCTGCCGCGCTCGCCGTCGTTGCTGCCGCGTTCGCCGTCGTCGCTGACGTGCTCACCATTTGCAAGTTCTTTTTTTTTGTCTCGTATTGTTTCCCCGTTGTTAGTTTATTTGTCTCATTTCCCTATTAAAGAAATAGCTATTACATTTCAGAAATAATACTTCACCCCTGCATGATCAATTAGACCAGCTCTCTTATTGATCTATTTTGTTTTTACTCTATATATGTTCATGGAGTATTGAACTAATGATATATATATATATATATATATATATATATATATATATATATATCCTTGGATGTCTTTCTTACCGAATAAGAGTGCTTTCCCAAGTACGTGTTTAGGAATGAGCAGATAAGCTACTCATTCCTTTTTTGACTAATGAGGGAGTTTTAAGAAACCAATAGCATCTTATTTAACTGCTAAAGCAAAAGAGGGTTCAGGGTGTTGTCCCATTTGGCAAACTCAGAAGAGCTAAAAACGTGGCAGAAATGGTTTATAAATGGAATGGAGAATACACTTCACCATCTCTTCATTTAATTTATAAAACATATTAAAGTCTTCTCAAAGTTTAAATTCAGAGTAGCACTGGATTGCTAGCTAGCTAGACAAAGTTATTTTCCTCTAGTAACAAATGCTTTTAAAAAATTATGACTTTGTTTAACACATTATAATCATTTAACACATGTTGTTTACAGTTTGTGACCCTCAATTTTTTTACTTCGTCCCTACTCACCAACATTGACCTTGAGATGTTCGAGTTAGCTAATTGGCCTCTTTGACATGCATGTACATGATCAGCTTCTTATCTTGACCAATTATTAAGATAAATTGCAACTCGGTCAGCTGAATTTGGTTTTGAAGAGCTTCAATTCAATGCTGTCTACTAGGTAAAGATGCTGAACGGTCCAATTTTTTTTCTCCTAGGTGCTTCTTGCAGCCCTTGTGAACTCCTCAGGGACTTGGGGAGTAATAGTATTAGATAGAAGTTCAGTAAGAAATTGATCTTGGTAATCAGTACTGCCGTTTGAGTTGCAAATCTGTTTTCTACTAGTTAGGGTCAACTTAGTCGGAGATGTAGGCCTTGCTGATTTTTTTCCCTTACTTCAGGTTATGCAAGCATCTTTTTCATGGTTCCGTCTTCCTAGAATTCATTTTAAGATTTATTTTTCTAGATCAGGTGCCTGCTTAAGTCAAGAGTAGGAATTCGTTGATACTGAAGCTCTATTTCTTCCTTTTACTGTAGTTTGTGAGAAGTTTTTGTTATATGTTGGTGCAATCCATGATCATTATAAGTTTTCCTAATTTTTTTTTTATTATTTAGCGCATGATGGTATCTAGTTCTCACGATCAGTGTATGGTCAAAATCAGGTTTCAATCTTTCTTTCCTTCTTTGAGACTCTCACAAGTGGATGCTGTGAAATAACTATCTTCGGTCTTATTTTCATCGTCAGTTCAGTATTTTGTCACTCTAACAGGGCGTGGGATAGAAAGGTAGAGGGAGAAATGGACTATCTTAATGACAAGATCTGGATGTACCGGTACAGGAATAAACATGAACGGTGTAGTACTGAGTTTGTGGAAGGCATTTGTTTCTTTGTTCAATAAGTCAAACATCACACACCTGTCCAAACAAGCGGCACAATGAGATGCCCTTGTCTAAAATGTGAGAACAGATATTCATTTAGTTGCGAGACTGTCGAGTGCAACATAGTAAGGGAGGGGTTTGTTCCACGTTACACTATTTGGCACTACCACGGGGAACCATGGTTTGTACATGAAGAGAATGTTGAGGTTGATACCGGACACGGGTCTGAAATATCTCAGTTGTTGAATGATGCTTTCATGCAAGAGGTAGATGTGGATGATGCAGAGGGACACGGTACCGTAAGCATTTGATGGCTACGAAGAAAAACAAGTACCTACGTCACCGTCGGTTCCTACCCAAAGATCATCCTTGGAGAGCGGACAAGAAATCATTTGATGGCTACGAAGAGCGGGACACGGTACCGCAATCACTATCTCGGTGACGACATATTATGAATGTGGGAAGGTCATGACAACATTCAGTTCGACAAACGAAACCTGCTATCAAATGTCGGTCATGAATTACCAGAAGGGTGGAAAAAGAAGAGTATATTTTTCGAACTACCTTATTGGAAGACTCTGCTGATTTGTCACAATTTGGACGTCATGCACGAAGAGAAAAATGTGTGCGAGAGCATTTTGAACACCCTTCTTCAAAAATATGGTAAGTCGAAAGACAACATCAAGTCAAGGTTGGATTTGCAAAAACTGAATATACAGAAAGCTTTGCATCCAAAACCTTCAACAACGGCTAGGAAGAAAGAAATAGGTTCCTCCGCGTGTTAAAGGATTTGAAATTGCCAGATGGATTTTCTTCGAAAATCTCAAGCCAAATACAAGTATGGGAAAAGAAAATAGTCGGTCTCAAGAGTCACGATTACCACGTCTTGATGCAGCAACTCCTCTCAGTGGCTTTGAGGAAGTCACTTTCGAAGCCCGTTGCAAAGGTCATTAACGAGTTCAGTGTTTTTTTCAGAGATTTATGTGCGAGAGTGGTTGACGTGAGTAAACTAGAGACTATGGAACATGCAATTGCAATTATTCTTTGCAAATTAGAGCGGATTTTCCCACCGGCATTCTTTGATGTTATGATCCATTTGACAATTCATTTGGCAACAAAGGCCAAACTTGCTGGACCTGTTCAATATAGATGGATGTACCCAATTGAGCGTCATTTATTGACATTGAAAAATTATGTACGTAACAAAGCTCGTCCTGAAGGATCCATTGCAGATGGGTATCTGATGGAGGAAGTTACTACATTTTGTGCACGTTACATTGATGTCATGGAGTCAAAGCTAAATAGGCCTATCCGTTACGAGGAGGGCCCCGTTGGTGCCACACGTTCTTATTTTGTTACATTCGAGGAGGCACAACAAATCCATCGGTTCATCCTGTTTAACAGACCCGATGTTGATCCATATTTGACGTAAGTCCAAATAATTTTTACTTTGGTGAATTTTGCAACATCTTTAAGTCTTGCCCTATTAATTCAGTCAATAGTTTCATTGAGGGATTGTAGGCATCACAAAAACCATTTGACACGGTTACATCCTCAATGGACCGATCATCGAGTGCATCAGGAGCAACATCATGAATTTGTCAAATGGTTCAAAGACCATGTAATTGTCTATAGTCAATCCTTTTTTGGTCAAATTACATCATACGTTGATAATCATTAGAAACCCCTCTCTGATTTTTTTTCCCTTGTTTAGGTAAACAATATGTTCAAACGCGGGCGGGTAGACGAAAATTTACTCACTCTTGCACAAGGTCTGAGATGCAATGGTCTTTCATAACAAAGATTCTACGTGAATGGATACAAGTTTGAGACAGAGTCATTTGAAAAAACAAGGGTCACTCAAAATAGTGGTATTGCAACCGCAGGCGAAGGAGATTTGTTCTTTTATGGGGTTCTACAGTCTGTAATTCAGGTCCACTTTGGAACAACCTTGACTATTCACTTGTTCAAGTGCATTTGGTATGACATGGGGCAAGCAGACGTGTCACTGATGATTATAACTTCACTTTAGTGAATACCACTAAACGAAGTTTTGAGGATGAACCATTCATCTTTCCATCTGAAGCTCAATAGGTTTTTTACTCCGTAGATCCAATCACGCCTGACTGGAGTGTGGTATGTCGGTGGAAACCGAGAGACACTTACGAATTCCATTGGATCATTCAAGTCAGGATGGATCAGAAACAGAAGCATTGCTACGTGCCCAGGATGCAGGGGTGGGAGCTGTAGGGGATCTGGACCATGACGATGATGTTGTGTGGGAGCGTAGAGAACCCGGGGCAGGATGATGATAGATTTAGAAGAGTTGAATGCAAGATAACATAGGTTTTTAAATGTTTAGATAGACAATCTGCTTAAAGTAGTAATAGTAATGCAATTAACCATAATTTAATTGTTTGTTTCAGCAGGATGATGCCACTCAGAAAATACTTTTGTGGCTCTTCCGATGGCTCAAGTATATCTTTCTTGTAGTTTGTGAATTATATCTTATTTATTTCCTTTTAATTTATATATTAATGGTTTTTTGATATTTTATAGGACCTTCCTGAGTGCCGGTCATCGATGAGGATGGTGAGACATATGAGGAGGATCCCGAGACACAGGATGTGGTTGTTGAGACACAGTTTCAGGAGGCGCCTACGAGACGTAAGGGCCGAGGTCCAACTAGAACGAGTTCCCTTATGCCAAAGGAGAATGAATTTCACCATATAGTCATTAAGGATGGCAAGCTAGCGGATGGTCAACTCAGTAAGATGCATTGGTTCTTTGGTACCGATTTTCGTCCTCAAGATCATTTCAAGCTATATAAGCTTTGGAAAGAACAACTGGAAGGTACTTACGATGCATTCTTGAGGGATATGAAGGTATGTCTGGTCTGAAGAAACTTTTGCAATTTAATTATTTATGAATGTTACAATTTGCTGAGATGATACTTCAATCTTTTTTGAAGAGGTGGTATCGTTTTCATGTTGGCGATACCAATGGTAATGACGCAACTGACCAAGATGTGAAAGAGGCACTACAGCCGCACGTACAAAAGCTCATCAGAGACAACAAAAATTACTACTAGAAAAACTATTATGAGCAGAAGACTGATGTGGAGTTGGTCACGTGTCCTATCTCAACAATGGATCCAGGGGAATGGAAATTACTTTTGGACTATTGGAAAAGAGAAGATGTTTGTAGGATGTCGGCTGCAAATACTATAAATCGAACCAAGCAAAAATCTCCCCACACACTTGAGTCGAAGTCTTTAAGACAACACTTCAATGAAAAAGTAAGACTTTCAATACTTATTTTAATTTGGTTTGTACGTATGCAGAGATCTCTCCACATTTTGTGCACGTTTCATTATATGGTTTAATGTTTTCACAAACAAACAGATGGAGATTCAGCAAGAGGGATTTAGCATGTTCACCGCCTATGTACAAGCCTATACGATGGTTGATGGAACATTTCCCGATGGAGGGACACGAGAGAGAGTTGTAAGTTTATAACTTTGAACAGTCCTACGTGCATCTCTTGTCTTCATGTGTCAGTTTGAAAACTTAGTATTTTCCTCCTTGTTATGCAGGAAGCAGTACAAAGGATAGCAGAGGCTCGCAACCTCACAGTATCGCAAGATCCGGCCAACTTGGCTTCAATGCTAGATGAAGCTTTTGAAGGTCACCACGGAGGATATGAGAGAGGGCTTGGCTTCGGGTACAACAGAAAAAAAGCCTTTTGAGAGGCAATTCGAGCCAAAGTGCCCAACTTAAAAAGATGGAAGAAAAGCTCTGTGCTTCAGAAGCAGGATAGAATGCATTGATTGAGGAGATTAGGCGTCTCCACGAGCAGGAAGCAGAGCGGCAACAAATGAGACAGTCTATTGCGATGTTGCAACAACTTGTGATGGGAAAGTCGGGAATGTTTCCTAGGTTGAGCATTAATAGCTCAGGTATGCTACTTAAACTGTTTTATTTGAAATCTAGAAATTTTATGCATAATTTCCCTTATTTACTATTGATTTGTTATTAAGGTACAGATGAGACACATGATGTAGATGGCGATACCCCCCAAGTCATACGTAAGTTTGATGTAGATAGTGCACTGAGGATGGTGGTTGAAGCAACACCAGTTACCTGATTTGTGTTTTTTATCATCTAACTTTTTTATGATAATTTCAGGAATCATAGTTGAATTTTGACTATTAGCATCTGATTTTATCGTGCGGACTAAGTATCGATTAGTGTTGTTTATTGTCATGCTCATGTTCCATAGCATTTATTTTTTCTGAGTGTATAAATTAGTCGTTCAGGTAGAGTGGCGAAGAGCTACGTACCTTTTCATGGATTCTGGTTGTTTCTTGGTCGGAGTCCTGTTTTCAAATCATTGCCCTGTTTTGACTTTTTTCCAGTTACCCGTGTTGGAGACTGTTTTTACTTTTCACTCGTATTGAGGCACTATGATGAGATCACGAAATGCGTGTATACATTAATGAATTGTTTAATTCAAATGGTTTTTATTCTAATTACAAGATTTTCAATCTTCTACTTTTCCCATTTTTATTTTTTTTTTTTGCATTTCTGATCTTTAGCAGCTATATCCATTTTTCTGTTTATCCAAGGAAATTATCTTATGTTGGTTAACACGTGGTTTCTTTTGGGTTTACAAGGAGAATTTTGCAGATGTCGGGGCACATATAGTGGAAAGAGCCGTGAAATCTCATGTGGTAATAATAATATGATTGCCTTTCATCATTCTTTTAAGTATTTTCTATCTAGTTAAGTATTACAGCAAAGGTCTAGATCTTGAAAGAGATGATACGTCGATACTGCAGAGCACAGAAAAGTAGAAGGATGAAATCAAGAAACTATTCACAAATATTGAGCTTTCAGTTTCTTCTTACGATACGGCTTGGGTAGCCATGGTCCCATCTCGAAACTCTAGAAAGCTGCCATGTTTTCCTCAGTGTTTGAATTGGTCGATGGAGAATCAGCCATCAGATGGCTTATGGGTTCCACATTGCCAACCGAGGTTGATCAAAGATGTTGCTTCATCTACTTTGGCCAGTGTTCTTGCTCTTAGAAAATGGAACACTGGATCATTCACGTGGAAAAAGGTATGATGAAAAAAAAAACTCTCCTTTCTGCATCTTTCGAGAGTGTTGTTTAAAGAAACTTTGTATTTTCTATTCACAGGACTCCGCTTTATAGAATATAACATTGGCTAGGTAATGGATGAGAAGAATTCCAATGGGGCAAATGGAAAAGCTAGGGAACGAGATCCATCTACATTGGAGGATCTTGGTGAGTTTTTTCTTTTTCATTATTGACCAGAAATACTACTTTCATCTTGTATGTTCCCATAAATTCTTCCAACAGGTTTTGTCATCTATTCTTCCGTGGATATGTTGAGTGAGAATTATAATCTCGACCTTCAGCTGAAGACCATGTAACCTCTTGAGTTTCAATAAGAGCAATTTTGCCAGTGTTTCTTGTTTCATGTACAAAAAATCTCAATAAACAAAGTGTAGTATTTTTTGGGTTTGCTGAGGACTCAATCAATTCTTTGCTCTACCCCATGAACAAACAACAACAGTGGCAGCAAGAGGTGGAATGGAGTCCGTTCGTCATTTTCCAGCGAGTTTATATGACCAGAGCATCTGCTTACAGAGACGCCCTGAAAAGCTTTGTGCAAGGCTACCAAGAAGCCATTCAACAGGTAGTGATCGAGAAGACTTCCAAGTAATCTTTCTCTTGACTTTATTGTAACTTAATATCAGTCTCTGTAATAAATGGTCCATAAATTGCCTGTATCTTGCAGATTCTAGTTTTAATTGGATGTATTAGTAGTTTTAATATGTTGTTATGAGATTACAGGAAATATTGAAGAAAAGGTTTTTTTAAATAAAAAAAAAATTTCTGGCAGTTTTATAAACGGCCATTAAAAACGGCCAAACTATAACGGCAGTTTTTAAAAACTCCCCATTAAAAAATAACGATTTATTCACGGTACCTAGAAAAACTGCCTTTAAAAAATTTGACATTTTTTAATGGGGGTTTTCCAAAACCGCCATTAAAATTAGTCGATTCTTTAATGGGGGTTTTATCGACCGCCGTTAAATATTAGTGAATTTTTAATGGTGGTTTACGGGTCAAAACCGCTAGGGAAATTCTCCCTTTTGCAGTTGGTTTGAGTTTCCGCCGTTAGATGAAAAAGATTTACCGGGAGTTAAAACTGCCAGGAAATGCGTTGGCTAAACTTTTACCGACGCAATTATTGCAGGCGTTACAAAAATCGCCTTGAAAAGTATTCCCGACTGTTTTATCCCCTTTAGTGGGGATTTTTCGACCCCCATTAAAAATCGGATTTCTACTAGAGAATGACATAAATTTGATTAATATTATAGTATAAATTATTATATAAAAGTCTAGAGTTTATTTAATTTTTCCAAATTAATTATTATATAATCTACTACGTTGTCAAAATGCACTTAGATTTTATAGCACATGATGGGATGTGATTATATGTTCTTAAGACGAATCCCATGAGGCGATGTGGGCAAAAATATCATAATATATATTTGTATAATTAATATACTACTATACATATAGAGATATGGCAATGCATTAAAAGCACCATAGTATATATATAACTAAAATGCTATATCAAATGATTAATTAAGTACTACAAGTGCCTTCTCGGCAGCTGAGGAAACTGAAGAGGACGTGGACGAAATTCGAATTGCACTAATCACACACCAGTTGGTTACTTGGTCAAAAATTCGAATTGCATTCCACACGCATCTAGTATGTTTATCTTGTCGCGTTGGATTATCTTAGTCTAAAATTTTATGTGTAAAATAAAAATAATGATACCACATGTATTTTGTATCTAGGATGTTTTATAATATTAATTCATAATATTATACTTTGACTTGAGTGTGTAAAACAAATATAGATGAGGAATTTTGTATGTTACATTTGGAAATTCTATTGAGTCAAAAATTACGTGTTGTGTGTATAAATATAAAAAATTATAATGAAATCTGATTTTCCTTTGAAGATATGGTCGAAATTCACAGAAGATGGGATAGTTGGATGTTTCAAACATTGATCCACAGCCCCTCTGCCACATCAAGATGTCAGTCCTGTAAAAAAGATTAAAATCAGCCCTCCACAGAGCATGCATGGCAGCCGAAGTACTGGGAAAATCGACATGAAGATGATTGTGGGAAAAGCGAGTAACCGAGTGTTTCACTAGATACAGCTGGGATTAATGATTTACGTGTAAGGTTTTATAATAATTCGAGAAAATTAATGAAACTCACGACTTTAAAATAAAATTTTATACAATATATTTATTGACAATTAAGAGGACACTTAATGAATCCGTGCACATATATATGTGGAATAAGCTATATATATACATCTTTAAAAGGTTACTGCATATAATTAAGTTTTTTGGAATCATAAGAATCTTGAATAATAGTGTAATTAAAAGTCAAGCCAGCTGCTAGTTAAGCGGATGAGTTCTGTACGTTAAAAAAAAGGATTTACTAGTTGAATTTTATTCATGGAACTAAAATCAAAGATACGTATGTAACATTATCGGACCTAAGACAGAAAGTAACCATAAAGACATATATTACGGATATTTGGGTTCGACTAGAATAGCGAATTAAGTAGTACTTCCCCTGGGGTAATGCTGGATGATCAACAAGCCCCAAGATCTCCAAATAGAAAACGCTTCACTTCATTGGGCGAGAAAAGACCTCACTCAAGACTGTTTCGGAGGTGATGGAGGCCATCAATATTTTTGCTGCCTGAAATAACAACGTAATATTGAGAGATATACATCTAGAACTAGTATCAATAAAGGGAACGACATATACAGTTTCAAGAGGGAGAAGGGGAAGGTGGTTACCTCTTTTTCTCCAATTGAGATGTCCTGCTCTTCCAGTTCATGAAGCCACACATTAAATTTGTTAACTACGCGGAACACTGTTGAGGAGAAAAGTGGTTTGACAGTTAAGTCATCAGTGATATGTTAGAAATTTCGTATTTCCCATATGGACATCACACTATTTACAATTGTATTAGCTATTTATACTAATGGGCTTACATTAAGTGATCCAATTTGATATGCCCGTGGACTTCTAAATCGATATGGGCTTTGTGAGTGGATACCCATATTGGCCCATCAGGGGATAATGGGTACCCTGATGGACCACTATATAAAGGCTGAAGGTTATGGTTCCCAACACACCAAATCAATCACTCTCTGCTTTCCCATCTGGACTAGAGAATTTCAGGCCTTTGGGCACTAAAGGATTTGATTGAGGAAAGCCACAAGCCACTGTTCTATTCTGCTACAATATCAACCCACGTGCTACTCAGAAGATGGAATCTGGTAAGTCTTCATCTCCTTAGTTTGATAATCTGATAGGACGGATCTTCGTAGAAATCCATCAAGTGGTATCAGGGCAGGCGTCTGATTCGGATTATCAAAGAATCCAAAAGTTCAGCCCGCCGGAATTTCGAGTTCGGCCCTTCGGAATTTCGATTTCGGCCCGCCGGAATTTCGATTTCAACCCGCCGGAATTTAGGGTTCTGGCCAGATTTCGAGGTCGAAATCTGGAGAGAAGGTGAAGAGGAACGGTCGTCAACCTTCGGCGCACCGTTCCATACCGATTTCCGGCCATTGCGACGACCGGAAATTCGGCAAAAAAAGCCGAGAGGGGCTGCGAAAGCACCCCTCGTTTTTTCGTTTTTTCGGCATTTTTCGTTGCCGTGCGGCGACGGCTACCCCGAAGAATGGTCGTCCGTGGCTGGGCGACCATTTCGCCGCAAAATCCGGCCACACCGCTGGCCGGAACGCCGGCGGAAGCTAAGAGGCGCCAGCGGGAGAAACCCTAAGTTTCTCCTGCCGGTTCGTCGTTAAGGAAGAGGATGGTTCGTTTCTTTAAAAAACCAACCCGGTTTAAATTTATTAAACCGGGTTCTCTGGCGGCCGCCGCAGGGAGAAACCGAATCGGTTCATCCTTATGAAAGGATGAACCGAACCGGTTCGGTCAATAAGTTTAAACCGGACCAGTTCAAGGAAAAATACACAGATCGGACCATTCAATCCGGATTTCGGTTATTTGGATCCGATTTGGAGTTCGATAACCGGATCCGATTAGTGATCCGACTCTGATTAACGGATCCGATTTGAGTTCGAATATTGGACCCGAATAGGATCCGACTAAGGGGTCCGATGGCGTTTCGATTACCGAATCCGATTAGGATCCATTTACTGATCCGACTCCGGGTCCGACTAAGGTTTCGGCTCCGCTTCCAATTACGGACCCGACTTCAGATCCGATTAAATATCCGAATCCGGATCCAGATCCGATTACGAAAATTTGGAATTTTTTGATGAAAATTTAATCATAAATAGAATACAGTTTTCTCTATTTTATGGTATATTTTTGGGAATTTTATAAGTTTATCTCGATACCCTATTAATGCAATTTGTTTTCTTGATGCATGAGGGGATAAACTGTTAAAGCATGAGTAAATTTTAAATTTCAAGCATGCATTTTGTTTTATGTATGCAATTATGCTATTCTTGAAATTCCATATAGTCGGTACCATGGGGCAGTACCAAAATATTTATATAATTGAATTATGTTCAGTTAGTCTTGTAATTTCAAATTAAATCGATTAAAACAACACTGTTGCCAAAGTAACCTCTGTTGTCTAAATTGATTTGATTGAAATTACGTAGATGCTTAGTGTGAAATTATTTATGCGAACTGTGCTCGGCCCAAAGGAAGACACAGTTTGGAAGAATAATGACATGCATGTGGTGATAAATACGTGATGATTCTAAAGTTTTATTATTCATGCAAATTGTGATCGGCCCAAAGGAAGACACAGTTTGGCAGAATTAAATCATCAGTGTTTGATCATTGCTTGGAGAGTACCACTTACAATTAATTTTCTCTGTCCAAAGACTAGAAATTAATGTTGTACTAGGTATCTTGTATAATGTCCCCATTTGGATTGTTTATTTCATGTCTTGATTATTCTTTGAAATGCAAATTTCTGTGAGTATGATTATTTCTTTTGTTCTACAATTCAGTTTATGCTACTACAGCCACGGATTTTTCTACTCAACGCCCTAACATCCCAATGCTAAGTGGGACAAATTTCAAGATCTGGAAAGAGTCTGTTGAGATAAGCCTCGGATGTATGGATTTAGACTATGCATTACGGGTAGAGCGACCCATTCCTACTCCAGATAATCTCAATGAGATTAAGATTGAAAGGTAGGACCGGTCTAACCGTTTGTGTGTTATGCTTATGAAACATTCCATTCCGGACTCGTTTCGAGGCTCCCTTAGTGCGACCAATGCACAAGAGTTCCTTTTCCAAATAGAATAATATTTCAAGAAGAATGAGAAGTCAGAGACATGTACTCTTATGAGTCAACTGAATACGATGAGATATAAGGGTAATGGGAACGTGCGAGAATATATTATGCAGATATCTGATCTTGCGGCGAAACTCACGGCACTCGGCTTACAGATATCAGAGGATTTATTGGTGACCTTAGTTTTGATATCTCTTCCTGCGACTTTTAGTCATTTAGTAGTGAGCTATGGCATCCAAACGGACAAATGGTCCCTGAACATGCTTATATCCCACTGTGTGCAAGAGGAAGAAAGGCATCTCAAAATTAAGACCGAAAGTGCCCATTTCGCCTCAAGCTCTCAGAATAAGAAAGGGAAGCGAGCAAAGGAGACTGTTCAAGGGTTCCCTCAGCAGAAGAAGTTGAAGAAGCCGGAAATTAACTGTTATTTTTGCAAGAAGACAGGACACATGAAGAAAGATTGTCCTAAGTATGCCACCTGGCGCATAAAGAAGGGTAAGCTTCTTACTCTAATTTGTTTTGAAGTTAATTTAGCTTTTGTACCACAAGATACGTGGTGGGTAGATTCTGGTGCTACTACTCACATAAGCATGACTATGCAGGATTGCCTGTGGAGCCGATCTCCAAGTGATGCTGAAAGATTCATCTTTGTGGGAGATCGCAATAAAGTTGCAGTTGAAGCAATAGGAACTTTTAAATTACAGTTAAACACTGGATTTTATTTGGATTTGTTTGAGACTTTTGTTGTACCGTCTTTTAGACGGAATCTTATATCTATTTCAACTTTGGACAAATCAGGATTTTCTTGTTCATTTGAAAATAGTAAAGTAAGTCTCTCCCTAAATTCAAATATTGTAGGTTCTGGTCGTTTAATTGATAATCTATATATGTTTGACATTATAAGTTCATATAATACTATACTGCAAACAAGCTCTCGTGGTATGAAGCGAAAATTAAATGAGAATTCCGCCATTTTATGGCACAAGCGTTTAGGCCATATCTCTAAATAGAGAATTCAAAGGCTTGTGTCGGATGAAATTCTGGAACCTTTGGATTTGTCAGACTTTCAAGTCTGCATTGAATGCATCAAAGGCAAACAAACTAATTCAAGAAGATTAGGTGCTAATAGAGATAAGGAAGTCTTAGAACTAATACATACTGATATATGTGGTCCTTTCCCTACGGCATCTTGGAATGGACAACAATATTTTATTACGTTCATAGACGGCTACTCTAGATATAGCTACCTCTATCTTATACATGAGAAGTCTCAATCCTTGGACGTTTTCGAGTCTTTCATAGCTGAAGTTGAACTTCAACTTGGAAAGAAAATTAAGGCTGTCAAATCCGATCGTGGTGGTGAATACTACGGTAGATATGATGGATCAGGAGAGCAACGTCCAGGACCCTTCGCACTTTTCCTCAATGAGTGTGGAATTGTTCTGCAATACACTATGCCGGGCAAACCCAGCATGAATGGTGTTGCAGAACGACGAAACTGCACTCTTAAGGATATGGTCAGAAGTATGATTAGTCATTCTTCCTTGCCTGAGTCTCTTTGGGGAGAAGCTTTAAAGACTGCAGTTTATATCCTCAATAAAGTACCAAGCAAGGCAGTACCAAAACCCCTTACGAGCTTTGGACTGGGAAAAAGCCCAGCATGAGGCACTTGCACATTTGGGGATGTCCAGTTGAGGCACGACCTTATCGTCCTCATGAAAGAAAACTGGACTCCAGAACGATAAGCTGCTATTTTGTTGGTTATGTTGAACGCTCTCGAGGATTTAAATTTTATGATCCCACATTACGGTCATTTTTTGAAACGGGAAATGCCAGATTTTTTGAGGATGTTGAGTTTGGGGGAGAAGAAAATATAAGGAATGTCGTCTTTGAAGAAGAATCTGTTATTGAAGGTGATCAGGTATTGATACCCCTCACTGTTCTTCACATTGATCCTATAGAAGACAACATTAATATTCCTCCTCAAGCACCACTTATAGAACAACCTCAACAACCTCAAGAAGTGCCATTAAGGAGATCCACAAGAGAGAGGAGAAGTGCGATTTCTGATGATTATATCGTATTTCTCCAAGAACATGAGGATGGCATAGGTTTAACAGATGATGATCCAATCAACTTCTGTCAAGCTATGCATAGTTCTGTCTCTCATAAATGGATTGATGCCATGAAGGATGAGTTGAAGTCTATGAAACACAATGACGTTTGGGATCTTGTCGAATTACCTGAAGGAAAGAAACCTATTGGTTGTAAATGGATATTTAAAACCAAAAGGGATTCAAAGGGTAATATCGAAAGATATAAAGCTCGTCTAGTCGCTAAAGGCTTTACTCAAAGGGAAGGCATTGATTACAAAAAAACTTTCTCTCCAGTATCATCGAAAGATTCTTTGAGAATAATAATGGCACTAGTAGCTCATTTTGATTTAGAGCTACATCAGATGGATGTTAAATGTGCGTTTCTTAATGGAGACATTGAAGAAACAATTTACATGGCTCAACCAGAAAATTTTGTATCGGGTGATCCAAAATCTATGGTTTGTAAACTAAGAAATCCATCTATGGTCTCAAACAATCTTCCCGTCAATGGTATCACAAGTTTCATCAAGTCATCACCTCGTCTGGTTTTGAGGCAAATGTTGTTGATAACTGTGTATATCACAAGTTCAGTGGGAGCAAATACATTTTTCTGGTTTTATATGTCGATGATATTCTACTTGCTAGCAGCGATATAGGCTTATTGCACGAAACCAAGAGATTTCTAACGAAGAATTTCGAGATGAAAGATCTTGGTGAGGCCTCTTTTGTATTAGGAATTCAGATACTAAGAGATCGTTCTCTAGGTATCTTTGGATTATCACAAAAGAGCTATATCGATAAAGTGTTAAGTAGATTCGGCATGAAAGATAGTAAACCAGGTGATACTCCTGTTGCGAAAGGAGATAAATTTAGTCTCAAACAGTGTCCATAATGATCTTGAAATGAAGGAGATGCAAAAGATTCCCTATGCATCAGTAGTAGGGAGTCTGATGTATGCTCAAGTTTGTACACATCCAGACATAGCATTTATCGTGGGAGTTTTGGGCAGATATATGAGTAATCCAGGCATGCAGCATTGGAAGGCAGCAAACCGTGTGATGCGCTATTTGAAGAGAACGACAGAATACATACTCACTTATCGGAGGTCTGACAGTTTAGAGATCATCGGGTACTCTGACTCCGATTTTGCGGGATGCCAAGACAGCAGGCGCTCCACTTCAGGTTACATCTATATGTTGGCCAGAAGAGCTATCTCTTGGAAGTCTGCTAAACAGACTCTTATAGCTTCTTCGACCATGGCTGCGGAGTTCATTGCTTGTTTTGTGGCATCAAATCATGGGATATGGCTGCGAAACCTTGTCACAAATTTACTAGTAGTAGATGGTATTGAAAGACCATTGAAGATTTATTGTGACAATAACTCAGCAGTGATTTATTCCAACAACAACAGAAGCTCAACGAAGTCGAAGTTCATCGACCTCAAGTTTCTAGTTGTTAAGGAAAGAGTTCAGCAGAAACAGATTTTTATAGAACATATAGGGACAAGCTCTATGCTTGCTGATCCACTAACCAAGGGTTTAACACCTAAGGTTTTTCATGAGCATACTGCTCATATGGGTGTTGTTTATGATTATACCTTGGTTTAGTGGGAGTAATTTTTTGTTCTATGTAATATTTTAAACATTGTAATGTTTGATTATCTGCAGAATAAAGTTCATGATTTATGATTCTGTTTTTGAACTTGTATATGCAATATTTGAATTCCATTTAAGGATTTTTTGATTGATCTCATTAAAGAATAAAGAAGGACCAGTTGGAAATAGACATGTTTGAGATCACATTACATGTAATTTCCATGCTGCTCATCCATATTTGATCTATGTCATTCCGTATATCGGTATAGTGATCATTGGGGTTTAGTCATGATTATTAATATGACAAAAGCTGCAGTGGTTCAATTACTAATATATGAAATGGACCAGATTGTATTAAAACAGAAATCCACAGATAAATAGCATACGGATGCGCGCCTAAGGAATTTGAAATGCAATTGATTTTCGGGTAGTATGATGTCCAGTGGGAGATTGTTAGAAATTTTGTATTTCCCATATGGACATCACACTATTTACAATTGTATTAGCTATTTATACTAATGGGCTTACATTAAGTGATCCAATTTGATAAGCCCGTGGACTTCTAAATCGATATGGGCTTTGTGAGTGGATACCCATATTGGCCCATCAGGGGATAATGGGTACCCTGATGGACCACTATATAAAGGCTGAAGGTTATGGTTCCCAACACACCAAATCAATCACTCTCTGCTTTCCCATCTGGACTAGAGAATTTCAGGCCTTTGGGCACTAAAGGATTTGGTTGAGGAAAGCCACAAGCCACTGTTCTATTCTGCTACAGTATCAACCCACGTGCTACTCAGAAGATGGAATCGGGTAAGTCTTCATCTCCTTAGTTTGATAATCTGATAGGACGGATCTTCGTAGAAATCCATCATGATAATGTACTTGGTACAAGCCTTCACAAATCCGCCTGCCTTCTCCGTGACAACACCCATGAGTTTCGGATTTATGGTTTTCTTTTCCACCTTCAACACCATGATGACACTCTTTACCTGGTTCAGTATAAATGGTATGAGAGGACATCCTACGGCAAACTGAATTCGTACATATAGAAACATAACAAGGCAAGGGGTCTGCTTCCAAATCCCAAGAAGTACAAATCCTAGAGGAAATGTGAGGATTGAGAGAATTTGGTTAACCACGTCTCCCCCAGCTTCCAGGTAGAGCACTTGCTTAGTCGATTTAATCATTACAAGTTTTGCAAACATCCTTTTGCCCTCGACTGTCCAATTTCCTTCTTCGCTTCTTCCTGGATCGGACATCTTCCTAGTAGTACTCTTAGGCCGATTCCCTCATTTGGGATATGTAAAAAAGCATCAGTTAATGCTGTTTCTGAGTACAAGGAATATTTCAGCAGACGCAAAACCTGTTTTGAGACAAATAGCGAGCATGTGGACAAAAAGCGAGCAACGGATGAAATTGGTGCTAGATGATTTAAATATATATACCTCTTCTGACCCAATCTTGACGTCGCGTTCCTCCACTGATCCATTCCCATTTCCGATGCACAACTTTTTCTTGGTAGACAAAGAGGAAGTTGTTGCAGTAAAAGGGATTACCTGCAAATCATTTCTTACCACAAAATCCTTCTTCCCTTGAACATAAACTGCAGAACTAATCCTTCTAGACACTGGGTTTAGCTTATAGTCCATGATTCTACCACAGCTACATAAGCAACCACTATAGTAACGAATAAATCTACAAGACGAGACAGAACATTGGTAGAGACAACAGCTGATTGTATCAGCTACATTTACTGCAAGATTGGTATATTTGAGCCATGTAGTGCTTCTGGGTTGAAGCAACATGTTCTTGCAGGCCTTGTTTTGGAAGTACCGTTCAACCAGATCCTCCACGCTTTGGTAAAGCCTGTCCATATATGCATCCCATCTTCATTTCCTTTCCCAAAAGGTGGATAATGGCTCCGATAGGCATGGTGAGGAAACACTAGTAAAAAACCTCCGTCCGCCGGCGGGCAAAAGGCACCTGCGGAACATGAAACGTTAGCAAACACAACTTACTTTGATAACGTTAAACTAGATCTGCAGCTCATGGGAGAGATAGTCACGCCACTGGAGATGCAACGGAAAGTACTGGTCTGCCCGAACAACCGTCCCCATGAGAAAAGACAATGAACCCTGTCATTGAGAAATCATCTGCCCATCTTTGATTGTTATTGTCCATGGCGTATCTGGCATAAACTAAGATGTTTTAACTTTCCGCTTCACGCGTGGTTGTGATGGCTCATTAGCATCTTCTGTATCTGCCCATTCGGGTCTTTGTGTTTCCATATCTTCCATGGGGATCGGGCCTGCCAAATTGCAAGTTAGAATGCAATTTATATAACACACAGCAATAAGACCATTATACTACAAATTTACCTGAAGAGTGGCTCTTAGGGGATTCGTATTCCGGAAAGAACTCTCTAAACATACGCATACACTCAGCTATAATTTAAAAGAGCTAAAATTAGATGACATAACTATAAAAAGAAGAATCTATTTTTTGTTAGTTACCATGTCAGACATCTGTGATGATGATGCTAGTGTAGCGGAGCCGGAGCTGGTGGTGTCGGAGTCGGGACTGGTGTTGCCCGGGCTGGCCGAGTCGGACTCAAGACTGGGGGACACGATGCTAGAAACCTTCGGTGCCGCATGTAAACACATTTTCGACTGTGGGGCAGATATGATGAATTGGTGTTCAAATGACAGGTGGGACATGCTTTGTACCCCTTCGTACTCTACCAAGATAACATGCCATATGCAGGAAAGTCTGATATGGTCCACATCACCGTTGCACGCATTTGAAAGAATGACTTCGTATGTGAATCGTAAGTCCTCACGCCTGATTCCCATAAAATTTTTAACTCATTAATCAACGGCTGCAAATAGAAGTCAATGTCGTTCCCTGGAGACTTCAGTCCATCAATAAGAAGAGTCATCATAAAATAAGATTGTTTCATATCCAACCAACAAGGAAGGTTGTAGATAGTAATGGTTACTGGCCATATACTATGGCTCGACCCTGTTTCAAACTTAAATGGGCTGAAACCGTCACTTGCAAGACCCAATCTAATGTTTTGGTGATCGGAACTAAATGATGGATACACTCTGTCAAAGTGTTTCCATGCTGCTGAATCTCTAGGGTGAATCATCTTTCCCTCTTCAGTTGCGGGCGCCGAACCATGCCATGTCATCAACTCGGATATTTTATTGGACATAAACAACCATTGCAACCTCAGAACCAAGGGAAAATGTCTAAGGACCTTTGCAGGCCTTGAAGCAGTCTGATGTCTCCCTTTTTTTTTGACAGACCATCTTGAGGATCCCCATCTTGGACCCTTATCCAGGTCTCTGAAATCATTTCTGTATAACACAGTCGTTCAGACATGCATGGATCTTCGTAACTCAATCCCAAGTCTGCCATCATTTTTCTTTGACTCATACCAACTTCGTAGAAGCAAATTATCCGAGGGAAGTGCGTCTTTAAGAAGGGAGACAATATCTGAAAATGATTTGTTGCTCCATCTGTTCAAACACTTTAATTGGAATAAATGCACTATGAAAGATAATTTGGAGTGTTTTTCACATCCTCCATATAGCGGCTTCTTCGCCTCTTCCAGTAACTGTTGAAATCTATGTTCTTCTGCATCCGGAACATCATGCTCCACGTAGTTTTCTTCCACATTTTCCATGAAAGCATCACTCAACATACTTGCCATCTCTTCATCGTGACCAGTCCGCACATTAATGTCGGAGTGATTTTGTGGCCGTTCTCCATGGTATGACCACCTTTTGTATAGTGGGAAGAAACCCTCTGGGACTATGTGGGTCTTGATCGTCTCTCAGTAAGTGTTCTGTCCATTTTCACATTTCCGACATGGACAACGCATCAGACCATTTCCTTTGTACCCACAGTCGTTCTCTTGCATAATCTATAAAAAAATTGCCTCCAATAACAAATCTAGGATGACACCGGGCCCAGTTTTGTCTTGTACTCATACATCCATCTCTTGTCATTGAAATAGTCCATATCCATGGTAATTATGAAAGATAATCTACACAAAAGAAAAGAAAGGGTGTTTAATACTCAATTGGGTAACTCACCATGCCAAATATCTTCCTCTCACTTCCACTCTCTAAAAAAGAACCCTTCCTCTAAAGTGCCCATCCTTCAGTTTTTTTCTTACTTCTCAAAATTCAAAACCGAACTAGACAATCGTCTTCTTTCATTCAAACATTGAATAAATTACAATAAGCATTTACTTGTTGTTGTCTTTAACAACAAGTTATGAGTTATAAATATTTACCTAGAGAGAAATTTGGGAGTAAACCTAGGGAGATAAATATTTACCTAGAGAGAAATCACAGAGAGAGAGAGAGAGAGAAAGAGAATTAAAAGTTTGAAACATAATTTGAGAGTAAACCGAGCGAGCGAGAGAGAGAGAGAGAGAGAGAGAGAGAGAGAGAGAGAGAGAGAGAGAGAGAGAGAGAGAGAGAGAGAGAGAGAGATAAAAAGAGAGAGAGAGGGAGGGAGAAAAAGAAAGATTAGAGAGATAGAGGGAGAGAGAGATAGGGAGGGAGAAAAAGAAAGATTAGAGAGATAGAGGGAGAGAGAGATTTAAAGTTTGAAAAAGAATTCGAGAGTAAAGTGAGAGAGAGAAATATTTAACAATGGAGAAATCAGATAGAAACAGAAATTATGAACTATAGCAACAAGAAATTATGCAGTCTTTGTACGTAAATAAAAAAAAATCTCCACCCACACATTTCCTAGCCTACACATGAATGGAAACAGAAACACAAGACACATCTAGGATAATATTTTTGAAAATGCAAGATTAGACGTCCAAAGAATACTCCCCCATTATAGTAGAGATAAAAATCAGAAAGAAAATAAAGCTTAAAACACATAATATCTACCTCAAACAGTGAAATTTTGTTACCTATAAGAAAATAATGAGTTTCATGAATAAAAAAGGAAACTGAAAACGTACACCAACACGGTAAAAGTTTATCTAGAAAACTATTCTAAGGTGGCTGAGTTTTTTAATTATGACGAACACACTTAATTGGAGTTCCACAAAAGTGGTGATGACACTAATCAATCCCAATGAACCATGGTCCAATTAACATCAAAAGTATTTAAAAGTAAACATGTAGGACAAGACATCCTCCCACTCTCAAATAGTTAGCTAAGCTTATTGAGGACTAAAAAGTACATAAAAGAATGTAGCAGTAGGCATAGCATTTATGTGAAAAAGTACTGTTTCAAAATAAAAAATTAAAGCCTAAAACCCATCGACATTTAAAAATCACACGACCAGAGATATATTTCAGATTATAAATAGAGAGACAAAGAAAGAGAGAGAAAGAGAATGTTTGAAACACCAAAATATTCTACTAGAGAGAAATGAGAGAGAGAGAGAGAGAGAGAGAGAGAGAGAGAGAGAGAGAGAGAGAGAGAGAGAGAGAGAGAGAGAGAGAGAGAGAGAGAGAGAGAGAGAGAGAGAGAGAGAGAGAGAGAGAGAGAGAGAGAGAGAGAGAGAGAGAGAGAGAGAGAGAGAGAGAGAGAGAGAGAGAGAGAGAGAGAGAGAGAGAGAGAGAGAGGAAGACTTATGGAGAGGGAATTCAGGGAGAAAACAAAGAGAGATAAATCAGAGAGGAACAGTAACTGAATTACAAATTCGACACATAATTACACATCATCGATTTTGAGAGAAATATGTACCACTGCTAGAAATGTGTACTCCGCCACGGTCTTTAATGATTCGTCGGTAGAATATGGTAGCATCCGACCCAACCGCCGGCGGAAGGAAATCCGGCAGGGCCAAAATTCGAATGCCCATATGAGATTATTAGGTCCAAAAAAACTATGTTCCCCGCGCCCTTCTCCCTCCCCCGCGCCCGTCTTCTCCCTCCCCCATGCCCTTCTTCTCCCTTCCCCCGCGCCCATATTTTTCTCCCTTCACCGCGGAATTTTGGTTTCCTCTCGTTGTTCCGCCCTCTTCCCGTGACTGACTCAGGCGTTGCCGCGACCGAGCTCCGGCGTTCTCGCGACCGAGCTCTGGCGTTCCCTCGACCGAGCGACGACCTTCGGCGACTGACTCAGGCGTTGCTGATGGCCTGCTGGAAAGATCATTTCCCTCCATCATCTTGCCGTCGGGATAAGCTGGATGCTCTTGTTTGGATCTGTACCCGAGCTGCTGTTTTGTTGTCTTCTTTTATTACTGTTTTGCCGATTTATTTGTTACTTGTTTTCAAGCTTTTCTTTTCTCTCTCCATTTTTTAGAGGATTGGCAGTAACCTTTTATTTTCTGAATGAAATTTTACATTCACCCCTCAGAGAAAGTTTATTTTTAAGTATGACCTAACTCTATATTCTCTAGGATTCATGTTGGGCATATGTACCCAGTGATTGGATCTAGCATATGTTGGGTTTATGCCGTGTTTGTATATTTCTGTATCTGGCAAAATTCGGGTTTAGTTTGCTTTCAACTTCTTGATGTACTTATCGCTGAAGAAAGTTACTCTCATACATTTTTTTCTACTTATTGTTAGGATTTAGTTACATCGTGAAAGTAATTGCTTTAAAAAAAATTAAGATTTATTCAGCTGATTGTGTTCTGCACTGTAGGAATAATTGAAGATGCCTGATATTCCTGGATGTAAATTCCTTGTGCTGCTCACCTCTGGTCACATATGTGTTATAGACTAATACATTGTTCTGGTTCTTTTTCATTCACCAGTAAATTTGTCAATAACTTTTTCACATTTAAATATAACGTAGGTGTTAAGTTGTTTTATCCATTGCTGGTTCTTTGTTAAGCTGATCACATAACTCACTTTTAAATTTTTTTATGAGGTCATGTATGATGCTAGTACTTTTTTATTTTTTTTATTCCAAATGTGTGAGATATTCATATAGCTGTGGTTCATTACCCACTTCAATGCCTTCTGTTCATCTTTTCTTTATAATCTGAGTAGTGTTTTCCCGTTTGGCTGAAGTCAATGTTAAGCTTTCTTTCAGGCTTATGTGCTCCTTGTTTCCTTCAGTGGACATAATATCTGCAATTGAGTTTGATAAGTCTGGCGATCACCTTGCTACTGGAGATCGGGGAGGTCGGGTGGTTCTATTTGAACGGACAGATACTAGAGATGTATGTTTATTTTTATGACTTCTATCAGTACTTTTAGGCCTTTTTATCTTTATTTATTGAATGTTTTCATGTGTTCCAATGTGTCACATAGGCTCACGGTCATCGAAGAGATCTAGAAAGGATGGATTATCCAATTAGTAGGCACCCTGAGTTCCGTTATAAAACAGAATTTCAGAGTCATGAACCTGAGGTATTCTTCTTTTCACTTGATCCTGTTTTGGTATGTGTTTTCATGATCTTGATTACGGAGAGTTAGAGTAGGGGATGTTAATGCTGTGCCTTAAATTTTGTTGTTATTCAGTTTGACTACCGGGAAAGTTTGGAAATCAAGGAGAAGATCAACAAAATTAGATGGTGCCAGACTGCCAATGGTGCACTTTTCCTCCTTTCCACCAATGACAAAGCAATTAAATTCTGGAAGGTATCACACATATACATTGTCAATGTTACAATGTCTTTTTTTTTTCCTCCATTTCTTTTTGAAGCATTTGAGCTAAGAGAATACAGAAATTGTTAAAAAAAATGACTGATTTGGTGAAAGCCATTTTTTTGTCCGTCTTTCGATTAGTGATGCCATTAACACTACTAGTAAGCCAAGAAGTGTGGATCATTGTTTTTGTGATGCTGCTGTTTTGCTTTGTTGAGGAGTGCTCATTTGCTTTTTCAGTTTTTTTGAATTTTACTCAAACCTTCAATCCTATAAGCTTGGGTTTGCTGTAGGCTGGCCTTGGATATCTACTTGCCTGTCTTGTTCCATATGGCGATGGGAAGGGGTCAAGTAGAAAGAATTTAGAAGAATGATTAGCTATGGAATTTGTTAAAATAAACCCCCATCTTTGATTGGATTCTTTTAGTTTTTTAAATCATGTAAAAACCACAATCTGTAAAGTTAACTGATAGAAGTTGGAATTACAGATTTTTTTACAGAGCTGGCTAAGCTGGTTTGATGCACCAGGTGATCAAGGTGGGCAAGTAGGTGGTATTTTTGGGAGGCAAACCTGTTATGCACTATGTGTTAGGAGTGTGACATGCCAAACCTTATCGCAGCTAAGAGCTATCCATACATGGAGGACATTTTTGTTGGAGAAGCCTAAACATGGTGTTCTGTATAATGGTGTCTTGAATTACAGTATATTGAGAGGTTCTTTGTGTATCTAATATTACCATCATTATCATATATTATTTCTACATGAGTGTTTTTTGTGGTGGTTGTTGAAAGAGGGCGAGATCCAATACGAGCCTAAAGGCAAAACAATTACAATTCTTGCTTTTGGTGTCTTGTCAAGGAATGGTTTTTGCTAGCTATAGAAATAAGTCCAGTGCAAGTGGGCTTCGAGGTCCACGAGTGATGCTTTTACTGAGATAGTAATATGGTAGTCAATACCAGTATATTTATAAGTGTGAAATTAGTAGAGATGGAAGGAGAAAGAGAGAGATTGAGGAAGTTAGGCCATCGTGTTAGGATAGGTTGGAGGGAGGGATTACAGTAGCATCTTTCTTTGCTAGAATCTGGATCTTTAAACTACAGTTAATTGGTTCCATGGTTGTGAATTATTGGTTGGGGAGGCATTCCACCTCCCCCAATGGAGGCTGAGACTTTGATTTGGAGAAGTCCCTAGCCTATCTGAAGATTGGGATATTGCCTAGTCAAAAGCTGCTAGATCTGCTAACGCAGTGGCAGACAGCTTAGCTAAGATTGGAGTCTCTCAAGCTTGTCTCTGGGTCAGGCATTGTCTATCCTAAAGCAAATTTAATGTGTTCTGAGAAAATCAGTTTATATCCATGTTGTATCTGAGGTTATAACCTAGGCTTTAAGCTTCGAAAACGCTATTGCCATTCTCAAAAATGTATAGAAAATACAAAAGAACCAAAATGTTAGATAAGCCGGCAAAAAGTCATCAATACATGGAGGAAAGGTAAATATTATTACTGATGACAGAAACATGCCATGTGCCTTTGAATACTAAGATGGACTGATTTTTCTTATGCTTGTTGATGCAGGTTATTAAGTTGACTGATTTTAAAGTTCAAGGAGCTGATCCCAAGAACATTCTTTATCTAAGAGAGATAGATGATGCCGATAAGCTTTATGAAACCATAAAGGCAAAGAAGAATGGCAAGGCTGGACAGAAACAATTTCTATGTCTCCGGATTTAAAATTGTAAAGTTCAAGCTTGTCTTTTGTAGTGCCACGACTTTTTACTGCTAGAATCGTTGCTTTCTATGAGGGTTACTATGAAAAGAAGGGAATTAAAATTAGAGTAATGCTATGCGTACCGCCTCAGTATGCCTTGGGGCACCCAGGGTGGAATCTGACGTGGATGATTAAGTGGCATCCACGTCAGATTCTACCAAGGTAGGCTGCAAACCGGAAGCCCCGGTTTTCACAAGACACCGAAATGAGTGAAACATATTTTTTTATGTTTTACTTTTTTACGTCTCCCAATTTATCTCCCTCCGTCTTCATTATTCCGCTCCGTTCTCCCTCTCTCCCACTCCGTTCTCCCTCTCTCCCACTCCGTTCTCCCTCTCTCCCACTCCGTTCTCCCTCTCTCCCACTCCGTTCTCCCTCTCTCCCGCTCCTCTCTCCCTCTCCTCTCTCCCTCTCCTCTCTCCCTCTCCTCTCTCCCTCTCCGTTCTCCCTCTCCGTTCTCCCTCTCCTCTCCCTCTCCGTTCTCCCTCTCCGTTCTCCTCTCCGTTCTCCCTCTCCGTTCTCCCTCTCGTTCTCCCTCTCCGTTCTCCCTCTCCGTTCTCCCTCTCCGTTCTCCCTCTCCGTTCTCCCTCTCCGTTCTCCCTCTCCGTTCTCCCTCTCCGTTCTCCCTCTCCGTTCTCCCTCTCCGTTCTCCCTCTCCGTTCTCCCTCTCCCTGTCTCCGCTTCTGCTTCGGTAATTTTTTTTTTACTTTTTTTAATCGCCTCTTATAGATAATAAATCATGAAAAACGTAATAAATAATAATAATAATAATAATAATAATAATAATAATAATAATAAGATGAGAGAGGGAGAGAGGGAGAGAGGGAGAACCAAGAGAGAGAGAGGGAGAGAGGGAGAACCGAGAGAGAGAGAGAGAGGGAGGACGGAGAGGGAGAACGGAGAGGGAGAACGGAGAGGGAGAACGGAGAGGGAGAACGGAGAGGGAGAACGGAGAGGAAACGAGAGGGAGAACGGAGAGGGAGAACGGAGAGGGAGAACGGAGAGGGAGAACGGAGAGGGAGAACGGAGAGGGAGAACGGAGAGGGAGAACGGAGAGGGAGAACGGAGAGGGAGAGAGGGAGAGAAGGAGAGGGAGAGAAGGAGATCGGAGAGGGTGAGAGGGAGAACAGACAAGGAGACAGTGGGAGACAAGGAGACAAGAAAAAGTAAAACATACTCTCTTTTCGGTCTTGTGCAAACCAGGACATCCGGTTTCTAGCTACATCGGTGGAGCTGACATGGATGCCACCTAATCTTTCACGTCAGATTCCACCCTGGCTGTGCCCGAGAGGCATATCGAGGCGGTACGCATAGCATTACTCTTAAAATTATGCTACGGGAACGGAGGCGGTACTCCGCCCGAGTACAGAAACTGACGTGGATGGTAAGCCATCCACGTCAAATGCTGAATCAGACGCAGGGCTAATACTTTCGGGTTCGGGAAATTTTTTCTTCCCTCCCTCCCGCTTCCTCCTTCCCTCCCTCCCGCTTCCTCCTTCCCTCCCTCCCGTTTCCTCTTTCCCTCCCTCCCACTTCCTCCTTCCCTCTCACCCGCTTCCTCCCTCCCGCTTCCTCCCTCCCTCCCGATAGCGAACCCGACCCTCCCGCAGCATCCCTCCTGTGGCGGGAGGTGGGGATGCCGCGGTAGGGACATCACGGTGGGGACGCCGCGGCAGCGATGCAGCAGGAGGCAGCAGCCGCGGGAGGGACACCGCAGGACGGATGCAGCGGGAGGGTCGCTGTCGGGAGGCCGCTGTCGGTAGGCGAGGCAGCAGCCGTGGGAGGGATGCCAGGATGCCGCGGCAGCGACGCCTCAGGAGGGACCCCGCGGGACGGACGCCGCGAGAGGGAGGGAAGGAGGAAGCGGGAGGGAGGGAAGAAAAAATTTCCCAAACCCAAAAGTATTAGCCTAGGACAGGACACCACGGGACGGACGCCCGAATGCAGTGGGAGGGATGCCGCTGTTCGCTGTCGGGAGGGAGAGAGGAAGCGAGAGGGAGGGAAGGAGGAAGCGGGAGGGAGGGAGGGAAGGAGGAAGCGGGCGGGCGGGAAGAAAAAATTTCCCGAACCCGAAAGTATTAGCCCGGCGTCTGATTCAGCATTTGACGTGGATGGCCACGTAAGCCATCCACGTCAGTTTTTGTACTCGAGCGGAGTACCGCCTTCGTTCCAGTAGCATTACTCTTAAAATTTTCTTTCACATAATTTAGACAGGTGTGCTCCCTTTTTTTCTCTCCTCTCTATCTCTCTCTCTCTCTCATCTCCCTCTCTCTCTCTCATCTCTCCCTCTCTCATCTGGCTCTCTCTCTCATCTTTCTCTCTCTCATCTCTATCTCTCATTTCTCTCCTCGTTCTTGCTCTCTCCTCTCTCCTCTCTCCTCTCTCCTCTCACTTCTCTTTCACTTCTCTATCTCTTCTCTCTCTCTTCTCTTTCTCTTCTCTCTCTCTTCTCTCTCTCTTCACTCTCTCTTCACTCTCTCTTCTCTTTCCCCAAATCTAATTTTTTTTTCAACCATTCCGTAGACGCACCCCTAGCGTAGGGATGCGTCGGGGGAATCCATTCAGCCGGCGCACCCCTACGCGTAGGGATACGTCGGAGGAATGGATTCCCCCGACGCATCCCTACGCTGGGGGTGCGTCGGCGGAAGTCCGTCTTTGGAAAATTTACTCCGCCAACGGATCCTGGCGTTAGCCGACTGTATTCGTTCGCGCGACGGGTTTTTTTGTCATGCGACGGGTTTTTTTGTTGTGTGACGGGTTTTTTTGTCGTGCGACGGGTTTTTTTGTCGTGCGACGGGTTCTTACGTCGGACGAAGACTCCGCCGATGGACGTTCCGACGACGTTGCCGTACCCGTCGTCAAAATGTCCGCCGACGGGCATTCGGGTTCCGCAGGCGCCTTTTGGCTGTGTACCATGGAAAAATCATTCAACAAAAACAAAATTGTAACTATACAATCAACAACTATAAATCAAATAACTGAAGATAAAAACCTTAATGAAGTATTATTTCTAATAGATGTTATTCAGTAATTAAATAAGGTACTCACAGTAATGGAGAAGGTGCCCGCTACTGTCTGCCAGTGGCTTTCGGTGATCGTAACCAGTCTCCAATGGCCCTGGACGGTTGCCTTCTCTTGCTGGTGGTCAATAGAGGGTATGAGGAAGGAGAAAATGCAGCTCGGAGGGAGGCAAAGAGAAAAATGCTGTGTTGTGAGTATAAGTAGAAAAGGGGAAGAAAAGGAAATAAATAGAACCTAAAACAAAATTACCAGCGGGCGAAGGGAAAGTGCCTTCCGTCGACGGCAAGGAAGTCGGAGGGGTTCGATGTCGGGTGGGTGGCCAGAACGCAAACCACGCCGCCGGAAATGGCCCTGAGAGGCTTTGAAAGAACTGCGTTTTGGAACCCTAGAGCGTCGTCAAAGTTGGGTCTTCGGCAGGAGGAGTGCGTGCGACCCCGAGAAGAGGAAAATGGAAAACTTTCAGGCGGAACACCGCGGGAACGCCGAAGTACAATTTCCCGTGCCGGTTTCCTTTGACGAATTTCGATGAGTTTCGTCGAAGGAAAGCCAGAGCAGGAGAAGACAATCTTCCCATTACGCGTGTCACTCGCGCTTGCGTTATGTGCGTAACGGTGTGCGGGAACTTAGGTCCAAATCCGCCCCAACACCTGGATTTCCTTCTGTCGGCAGTTGGGTCAAATACAACGAAAATCCGTCGACAAGTTTAGAACTACCGTCGGCAAAAAGGTACTTTGCCGACGAGTCTAGAACAATCGTCTGCGGAAAGGTACTCCGCCGACGAAACGTTTTCCACCCGCCGGCAGAAATCGCCCGGAGAGGCTTTGAAAGAACTGGGTTTTGGAACCCAAGAGCGTCATCAAAGTTGGGTCTTCGGCCGGAGGAGTGCGTGGGACCCCGAGAAGAGGAAAATGGAAAACTTTTAGGCATAACGAACGCCGCGGGAACGCCGGAGTACAGTTTCGCGTGCTGGTTTCCTTCGACGAATTTCGACGAGTTTCGTCGAAGGAATGCCAGAGTAGGAGAAGACAATCTTCCCGTTACGTGCATCACGTGCGCTCGTGTCACTCGCGCTTGAATTTTGCGCATAACGGTGCGTGGGAACTTAGGTCCAAATCCGTCCGAACAGCCGTATTTTCTTCCGCCGGCATTTGGGTCGGATACAACGAAAATCCGCCGACGAGTTTAGAACAACCGTTGGCGGAAAGGTAATCCGCCGACGAGTCTAGAACAACCGTCGGCGGAAAGGTACTCCACCGACGAAAAGTTTTCCACCCGTCAGCGGAGTACACTTTTCTAGTAGTGAAACTAAAGAGGACGTCCACAAAGTCTGAATCACATTCAGCACCCACCACTCGGTTGCTTACGTTATCCACCATTAGCTTCAATGCAATTTCCCCGGCGGTAGCCATGATCGGACGTTGTTCGCTAGCTGGAACAAGCAGGTGCGCGCATATATATTACCCGGTGGAGTTGGGTTCTGTAAACGACCTATCTTCTCAACCTTCTTCATCATCTCCGGAGATATATTAGAACAGAAGATTTTATATCTTTCTTATCGAAGATTTCATATATCTTATCTTCTCTAACTCTATCAATGTAAACCAAAAGATTCTCTGAAAATCTATTGTATCTCTCATATGGAATAAAATCAGTGAAAACAACTCTGGTGCTTCTAATAATTTACAGGTTCTTCTTTTTATCAAATTTTGTTTTCCACTCTTTGGTTCCGACTCTTCGGTTTCAATTTCCTGGAGAACGAAGTTCATTTTTTTCCCTTCCCGAGGACATCGTTAGTAGTTCAATTGCAAACATGGAGAAGATCGATCGAGCATGAAAAAAGTTATATAGGGAACTTGCTGCATTTACAGCAACAGCCCACGGCACTAATTAACAAGGAGAAGTTGAAAGGCCAGCAATACACGAGCTGTAACCCAGCACGAACAAGATCATATAATAATACTCTTTTACTTAGACGCGTGGGAGAAAAATAGAAATCAAGACAGAAGAAAAGTACTTCAAAAGAAAAATTTTGGAGAGTTATATCATATGGGATTGAGAGAGTAAAAAAATTACATGCACTTATGTTGAATATATGACATATATAAATTACATAATTATATTAACGTAGTAGGCTTAGCACATGGGATGCGTTATGCTCCTGTGGCCAATCACTGTAGTCACCTACTGAGTCGCATTCTGTAAGAAATATATAAGTATACTAACTGATCTGATCTCTGGAAGGATAAGAAATATATAAGAACTCTTCTTCATTTTATCTATAAGTTTCGATTCTTGGGTTTCTCATGTCTTAATTTTTTTTCTGGGAAGAATGAAAGGTCATTTATTTTCTCTCGGGATGTTCCAAATCAAGGAAAGCCGTTTTCGAGGAAGATGGTCTGCCTCACCGCAGGACTCTAAATGCAGGCGGATAGGTCTAGAGAGTTTTTGGAATATTGGTGGCTGGACGTACTCTCCGATTTTTGGTCAAACTGGGCAGCTTCAAAGGAATTTAGAGGGCAATGAAATGATTATCTTATCTTTAGAAAATTTACATATCTTTTGGGGAAAGAAAATAGAGATCTAAGCAATTTAAATCTTCCCGAAGGCTTTGATCGTCTGGGGAAGATTCAAGTTCAGAAGCTTTAATTAAATCTAATGTATATTAATTTAATCAATAGACAATGAGCACGTGCTATTCTCTGAGGTGTTTAGACATTGATAGATTTTCTGAGGATAGAGAAAGCTACCTTACTCATTCTCATCTCATCCTTGACTTTCATTTTCAAGCACATGATTCATATTTTTCTTTCAGCTCCCATCCCCATTCAACAAGACTGAAAATTCCCGGCCGAGTCCTATTGAATAGTAGTGCGTTTGAAAGTCCCTTGCAGTTGCTTATTTTTTGGAGGATTCTCTTCAGATAGCAACTCCTCGATTGGCCCATAAAGTTTTGTTGAAGGTTCAAAGTGATTAGTGAAGAAGCAACCAACAGATATTCTAGGGCCAAGCTTTAATTTTAAGCTTTTACCCTGTGGACGCCACTCTTGAAATTGTCATTAGTAACAATTAGCTGCAGTGAAATAAATTAATATTACTACAATTTTTCTATTTTTATAATCGCTCCCCCACTTAGTAATTAATTACATAAATAACAGGAGAATCACTTTTGGGACAATAGGAGCTCTCTTAAGTCTCTGCTAGCTTGAAGGTAATTGACAATGATCTTAGAACTAAATTACACTCAAAACACTATTAGGGATAGACAACTACAAGCTTGCCTTTGCCCAACTATATATGTATAGAGAAACTTTGATAATTAAACCCATCTGGAGCATGCATCTGGGCCTCTCCTTGTTCCTTTAAGTATTCTTTCAATCTGTTCTCTAAAAAGATGACTTTGACTTGGAGATATATAGTTTTGAAGGGATAATTATGTTAATCTTCCCCAAGACTTTGATCTGGGAAAAATTCAAGTTCAGAGGTTTTAATTAAATCTGATGTAGATTAAGTTAATCAATAGACAATGAGCATGTGCTATATTCTGAGGTGTTTTGACATTGACAGATCTGCTGAGGAAAGAGAAATCTACCTGCTCAATCTCATCTCATCCTCAACTTTCATTTTCACATTATCATATTAAATATGCTGGGGAAAAAATTAAGCTGAAGCGTAGAAGAAAGAAAGAAATAAGAAGAAAAGAATAGCACCTTAGATATCCTGTATCTTACAACTGAGTGAGGGAATAGACCTCAATTATAAAGTCTCCTAAACCCAATTGGCGTCAGTTTATGCCAAAATACTTCTGCTTAACTTCTGATCAGTTACCACTAACTTTTAATAGGTAAGTCTAATCCACGTACAACTTATATCCAAGTTTCCTAACTGGACTGAACTTTGTGCTTGGTGCATGTTCGATGCAGGAAAAAAACAAAATTAAAACATCAGCTTTATTGCTAAAAATTAGAATCAACAAGATTGTTAATTGTTTAATTATATAAAGAAAGTTAAAATATTATATAATGATAAAACCCATGTGAACAATGCAACTTGAGATGACATAGGGTAGAGTCAAGATTCACTAATAGAGAGGATTTATGGTCCTGGTTTCGGCCCTATCCTTTGCTGATATTACGATCAATGATTTGACCGTCAGAAGTAAAACATATATAAAGCGACAGGTTGAAGATAACCTGTAGTGTAATTATATACCTCAAGAAGTTCCTAATTAAGGCTTTAAGAAGAAAAAAAAAAGTCTACTTGTACATTAACACCCTCTGAAAAGTTCACCGAGGGTGTCATCCCTCTGTAAATATTTTTAGTAAAATACTAGCTGCACCTATCCGCGATACCAATTGGACGAACCAACCAATCTGAAACTCAGTTGCCCAAGGTTTATCCTTAAGAATTTTGGATTGTAAAATGATATCAGTTCTTGCTGATTTTAATTCGAGGTTTTACATCGTGACGTGGCTGCATAGTTGGCAGTCTAGGTAAGAGAAAATCTAGGGTTTAGGCTTTATCCATAGAATAGATATATAATATTTTATTACAAAAATAAAATCTTACAGATTTTGCGTCAGAATTTATCTCTTAACTAGACTACAATATGGACGCCAAGTCAGGTTGTAAAGACTAGGAAGTAAAAAACCACAGTTACTTATATCACCGCTCTTTAGGATTTTATAAAAATAATTTTTCAATCTTTTTAGCAGTTTATCAATGGCTGGTAGTCGGATCAACCGTTCTCAAAAAAATATACCGATGGTTTGAAACCTTTAAGTATAAACCACTTTTCTAGTGGTCAATTAACTTTTATTTTAAAATTTGAAATCTATGCACACAACACACAGTTTATGACAACATAGAATTTCTCAAATGTAACATACAATGTCCTTCGTATAAATTCTTTACACACTCAAATCAAAGTATAAGATTTTGTATTGATTAATAACATGGTATATCATATGACACAAAATACATGTGGCATCAATATTATTTTATCTACAAATACTTTTTTAGACCAAGATAGTCCAATAGGAAAAGATAAACATAGTATTACATGTGGGGATTTATTGATGTAATACATTAATATGACCTATTAATTTAGATATACCAAATTTCCCATCCCCATTCAACACGACTGAAACTTCAAACTTTGAAATAGTTCAGTGGAGGTTCCCGCCGATTCCAATTGAATAGTAGTGCGCTTGATAGTCCCTTGGAGTCACTTGCCTATATTTTGGAGGATTCTTTTCAGATACCAACTCCTCGATTGGCCCATAAAGTTTTGTGGAAGGTTCAGAGTGTGTAGTGAAGAAGCAACCAACAGATACTCTAGGACCAACCTTTTGAGCCTTCACCCTGTGGACGTGACTCTTGAATTTGTCATTAGTAACAAGCTGCAGCAATGAAATAAGTGAATATTACTACTGCTTTTTATTATAATGATCGCTACCCACTTAGAAATTAATTGCGTAATTAAAGAACAGAAGAATCACTTTTAATTTGCGACAAATAGGACCTCTCTTTGTCTCTTTTTGAAGGTGATTGACAACGATCTTAATACTAAATTACACTCAAAATTCTATCAGGGAGAGATCTAACAGCTTGCCTTTGCATTAGCTAGCTAACTGTACCTGCAAAAGATCACCAATGTTCACCACCAAAGCCCCAGGAAGAGGAGGCACATCGACCCACTGATCATCTTGGTGGACCTGTAACCCACCTGTTCCATCTTGGAGGAGAAGGGTAATGAAGTCGGCGTCCGTGTGGTTGGTACTTCCCATCGTTACCTCCGGCTCTGGGCACGCCGGATAGTAGTGACCGGCAAACACAATTCCATCCATGCAACCCATGTCCTTCAAATAGTCAGGCCTAAGGCCAAGAACTACGGATAGTAATGCAAACAGGACATCAGCAACTTGCTTGATATGCTTCAAGTACTCCATAATGTCTCTACAATTTGAGTAAGATTCATTTAGAAGAGTTCAAAGACACTGAGTGTTTGAGAATATAGAGAAAGGAGGAGATCAAAAGCATAAAAGCTCTGCTTTCAAGAATTTCGTCGAATACCTGCAGGCTTCTGGCAATTCTTCTGGGTTCTCAATATCAGGAGTCCTCACGCAGCCGAAGGTATCCCTCCAATTCGCGAATTTTGCCTGATAGAGATCAAAATTGCTGTTGAACCTCACCCTCTTCCTTGGATCCCGGAGTAGAGCGCCATCTTTTCCTCCACGGGTCCTTCGTGAAACCTTCTCACTCCCTGTATCATCTCGTCCAGAACCCTCTGCGGAATTCCATGATTGATCACCTGAAAGAACCCCCACTTCTCCAAAACCACTCCGAGTTCCTCCACCATCTCCTTCCGTCGATCTTCCAGCTCGACTCCCCCGAGATCAACAACTGGAAGTCCTGTTTGAAGTACCATACTGGGTACAGTTTCATCTTCTGTCAAATCTTCGGAAGGTAAAAAGAAAAATCTGGGAATTTGGGTGACACCCGCATGAACTAAACCTTTTACCCCGAGCTTTGTTTTGTCGAATGATTTTATCTCCTTGAGCCGATCATTGCCGGAGGAAGTTCCGGTTGGGATCTCAGTAGTTCCGGCGACCGCCATGTTGGGTGCTCAGTACTTTATGCTCGAACAGGACAAATGAAGAGAAGACTTCGATTTCGGAGATTTAATAGACGCACGCACCATCTTCAAGTGGGTTTCTCTCGACTCTGACGTGAATTGCGGTCGACATCCCACCTTAGAAAATGATAAAGAAAAAAGGAGATCGGTTTCGCGTCATCTTCGTTTCCAGTTTCTCGCCACCCCACCTGCAATTCCTAATTCAGACCAGATTAATGGAGCCCAAATAATAGATCCAAACCATGGTTTTTCATTATCCATACAGTAAACGATCTCCCGTATCGCGATGGTTTTTGATATAGCAAGGTGCATAAGATATTATACTTTCGACAAATATCCGATGAAATCATAGAACAGAGTACGAAAATATGGGCATAGAAAAAAAAATCAAATTCCCACAAAAACTTTAAAAAATTTGAAATCAAACAAGGCAAAGTATAAAAGAAATAGCAGTCAGCTTTCTCCAACTAACTTATATGAGATTTTATGTTTTGCATTAGATTCCTGATATGTAAATCATTTTTAAATATTTTAAGGAAATTTACCTATCTAATATATTACGTACTTTCTCCAATCATGTCCAGTAAATTTAAAATTTTATTAGTGAAAATAGATTGACTTCATATATTATAAAGGAAGCCTTGGCATAATTTTCTTAGGCTACTATATAGTTTATTATTTTTTTTTTTGACATATTTTATCAGAAACTATGCTGAGTCAGAATTATTCTTTCTAAAGAGTCAGCCCAACTATGTTAATTAATTAATTTCTAAAACTAATTACTGCATATTGTCTTATTCTTCATTTTTAAATAACAATTATTGGTGGTATAAATGAGGTTTGTTATTCTCTATTAAAGATATTTATTGTATATTGATTGAGTGGTGATAACAGTATTGCCAAATTTTCCTATGAGGGTTAACAGCGTGACATGACATCTTCTTTGGTAGTTCAAATAAGTGATAAAGTAGGAACATTGTACCTATTTTTTAGGTAAACTTAAATCCTAGACCTTATTTGGACTTACAACTAGGCAGCCACTAGGACAGTTACATGAGGATGTAAAAGCTTACAGTACTGAAATCGTTTTTCATATTGATTAGAGCGGTGATATAAGTACCATAACTTTTTACTTCCAAGACTTTATATCATAACGTGGCGTCCACGCTGCAGTCCAGGTAAGAGATAAACTCAGAGATAAAATCCTCAAAAAAAAAATTTTCTAACAAAATATTATCTACCTATTCTATGGGTAAACCCTAAATCTTAGACTTTCTATTACCTAGACTGCCAACTATGCAGCCACGTCACGATATAAAACCTCGAAGTAAAATCAAGAAGTACTCATTTCATTTTTCTATCGATTAATACTAGTATTTTTCATATTTATAAATATATTTCCATATTATATACATGTTTTAACAAGTGTTACTTGGTGTATCTATACGTATCGACGATATATATATATCCCTTTCCTTAAGATCCAATACATTATGTATTTTTTGATAATGCAACCCTAGATCCAAAGTGACCAAACCCATACTTAGCACCCAAATCTCATTCCTAAATTAGTCGTGTTCACACATCGTATTACTCCTAAGCAAGGTTTGTTGTATCAGAGATACACAAAGTATTGGACCTCAGGTAAAAGGATACGTTTCGTGGATATGCATAGATCCGCTAAGAAACACATGTAAATTGTGGAAACATAGAAAAAATAAGAAGAGATTTTAAAAACTATTTATATGTAGTAATTTTATAAAATAGTAAACAATATATATACCAATAATTCTAATTTAATACTAAATAATTAAAACAAGTAATTTGTTATACATTGGTTCAAAACAAGTAATTCTAACTTAAATAACTTATGATAACTTGAATCAAAGACAGAAATAAACAATCGAATAGTAGCCCAAATTATACCAAAGATAGAATATTTCATTTATATATGGTCTTGAACTATATTTCTTTTCATAAAAATATTAAATTTACTATGAATGGAGCAAAGAGTGAATGAAATAGATATAAAGTTCCAGATGTTTTTCATATTCAAATATTAAAAATAATTAAAATTAAAAGATTGAGTCAATTAGAATGGATTCCTTTGATTTATTTCTAGTCGTTCAAATCTGTATCAATACAGTATCGAGCATATCGACCTTTGTTTCCTCAATACATCAGGTAACTAGCGGAAACAAAGGGATACATAAGGATATTGGCTTTTGTTTCCTGTAAATAGAAATCCTCCGTGTTTTTGTTTCCTTAATAAAAGATACAGATACGTATCGGCTTGTATCAGCACTTTCGTATAGATTCTGCAAACCATGCTCCTAAGTAACTGATTTAGGAGTGAGATTTGATGTTCTCTAGTGTGGGTTCCATTACACGGGTCAGGTATACCTGACCCACACTCCGGTTTATGTGGCAAAGTCTTGGTTTGATTTAAATGGATATATTACTAAGGAGTGAGAATGTTTAATTGACTATGATGTGTGGAATATTCTCCTTACTAACTCTACTTTGGGATTAGCGCATGACGTCGTTTGAGGCAGGAAAAAAATCAAAGGAAAAACATCAGTTTTATTGAGTGTTTTAAAAACCGAGCCGGTGATCGAACCGGTTGAACATCCGATTCCGGTTCAACCGGTTCCACCTGGTTGAACCGGGTGTAAGTTGTAAGTTATAAAAAAAATTCATAACATAACTCCTATTACCTATAAGCCTATTTATTACCTATATTCACAAATCAATTTTAAAATATAGAAACAATGAAAAATTCTAAAATCATTAAAAAATAGTTTTTTAAAAATTTAAAATCAAATGTAATTAAATTATAGAAATAAAATACCCTTCCAAAATACAAAATTATTCTAAAAACATTTATTTTTTTGAGAATCCACCTTATTTTTCCACTTCTTCACCTATATTAACAAACATTTTATCGTTCTTTTCGTCCATAATAGCTGCAAATATAAAAATAATCAATTTGGTTTCATGGTTAGAGTTTTATTTTAAATAGTTTGGGTCAACAGTAACTAGACCGGTTCACTAGACCGGTTGAACCCGTAAAAACGGCCGGGTCATCCGTTTTTCAACCTCATGCCGGTTTGAGAGCAAACCGAACCGCAAGAAGCACCGGTTCCGGTTGAACCCGGTCGAACCGGCCGGTTCGGCCGGTTTTTAAAACATTGGTTTTATTGCTAAAAATAAGAAACAACTTGTTGACCTTCTATGATTGTTATTTTTTTAATTATATAAAGAAAGTTAAAGATTATATAATGATAAAACCCATGTGAACAATCCAACCTGAGATGACAGAGGGACCCGGTAATATTGTCAAGATTCACAGAAAGCTAGAGAAAGGGTTTGTGGCCCTGGTTTTGGCCTTATCCTCTGTTGATACTACTACGGTCAATGATTTGACTGAAGTTAGTATGAGGCAACATGTTGAATATAACCCCATGCTGTAATTACATCAAGAAGTTTCCTTGTTTACGGTTTAAGAAAAAGAGTAACTCGTATACTCTGAGACCATGCATCACAATAGAATCTCCAAATTTGATACCTATGTACACACTCAAAGCAAAGTATAATATTTTTATTGATTAATAACATGAAATACCATATGATACAAAAAACATATGGTATCATTATTTTTATTTACAAATACAATTTTGGACCAAGACAAACAAACACGCACTAGAAGAAATCAACTTTTTAATGGGGGTCGAAAAACCGCCGTTAAAAGGGGTAAAACCACCGGTATATGTTTTACCGGCGGGTTTATAAACGCCGTCAATAACTGCGTCGGTAAATATTTTGCCGATGCATTTGCCGGCGGTTTTAGCTCCCGGTAAAAAGTTTTCAAATAACAGCGAAAATAACAACCGCAAACAATAAAAAGCGATTTCCCGGCGGTTTTCCTAAAACCGCCGGCAATAATTGTAATTACCGGCGGTTTTATTCACCGCCGTTTAAATTTATTTACTTATTACCGGCGGTCATTAAAACCCCCATTAAAAGTTTCTAAATCATTAACGGCGGTCTATTAAACCCCCATTAAAAATGTTAAAAGTTTTTACGGCGGTTTTTGAAAACCCCCATTAAAAAATTTGAAAATATTACTGGGGGTTTTTAAAAACCGCCGTTATATTTTTTGTTTTTAATGGCTGTTTATTTAACCGCCGGCAAGGAATTTTTTTTGTTTTAAAATATTTTTGTTTTTTTTCGATTTTTCCTGTTATCTGATTACAACATAATAAAAGTAAAAATACATGAAATTAAAACAGAATCTGCAATCAATAATTACAATAGATCTGCACAATTGAATACCCATCAAATAATTACAATAGATCTGTGATCTAAAATATGATAAAAAAAAGTATAGGCAAAAATTCTGATTTTACTAAAGTGGGAAAAAAAGGTAAAAAATATCACTCATAATATCCACCTCTCGGATAATCTACTCGTGCTACATTAACCTGACACCCCGAGTTCCATTGAAAGCACATAATCTGTGAGCAGATTATTTTGGGCGATGCCTGTCACAGTAAAAAGCAATACATAAGCCTTATTTTCTAACTGTCAAAACAATGTGATGGCAACAAGAAACAATATAAGTTAAAGATACCTCCAATAATAACAAGTTCATAATTTTACTATTAGTCGCATTTATGCATAACATAAAACTTCTTCTTCAAAGAAAATAGCATGAAGTCCGTACGTTATAACAAAGATACGAGAAAACAAAAGATAAATATTTGGTATTAATATGGCAAAACAGATTTCACTATCACAACAAGCTCATGAAAATAAACCACACTAATCCAAGAGTACCATAGATGCACGAGAAATTCGGATGCTAATAGTCAAAAAACGAATTTGATTCAGATGCACGAGAAATCCAACCTTCAGCCACCATACACAGTGCACTATCTACATCAAACTTCAGGTCTGACCTGGGCGGGTATCCCCATCTACGTCACATGTCTCATCTGTACCATACTTGAGCTATTGATGCTCGATGTAGGAAACATTCCCAACTTTCCCATTACAAGTTGTTGCAACATTGCAATAGACCGTCTCATTTCTTGCCGCTCTGCTTCCTCCTTGGCTTTCTCCCTCTGTCGCTCAGCTTCCTGCTCCTGCAGACGCCTAATCTCCTCAGTCAACGCATTATGTCGTGCTTCTGAAGCACGGAGCCTTTCTTCCATCTCTTTAAGATGGGTACTTTGGCTCGAATTGCCTCAGAAGAAGCCTTTCTTTCTGTTGTACCGGAAGCCAAGCCCTCTCTCATATCCTCCGTGGTGACCTTCAAAAGCTTCATCAAGCATCGAAGCCAGGTCAGCCGGATCCTGAGATGCTGTGAGGTCGCGAGCCTCTCCCATCCTTTGTACCGCTTCCTGCATAACAAGGAGTAAAAGACTAAGTTTTCAAACTTACACGTGAAGACAAGAGATGCACGTATGACCGTGCAAAGTTTTAAACTTACAACTCTCTCTCGTGTCCCCCCATCAGGAAACATTCCATCAGCCTTCCTGTGGGCTTGCACATAGGCGGAGAGCATGCTAAATCCCTCTTGCTGAACCTCCATTTGTATGTTTGTAAAAACATTAAACCATAGTGACTGAACACGTGCACAAAATGTGAAGAGATTTCTGCATACGTACAAACCAAATTAAAGTAAGTGTTGAAAGACTTGTTCATTGTAGTGTTGTCTTAGAGACTTCGACCCAAGTGTGTGGAGAGATTTCTGCTTGGTTCGATTTACAGTATTTGCCGCCGACAACCTACAAACATCTTCTCTTTTCCAGTAGTTCACTATTAATTGCCATTCCTCTAGATCCATTGTTGAGATAGGACACATGACCAACTCCACATCGGTCTTCCCCTCAAAGAATTTTTTCTTGCAGTAATTTCTGTTGTCTCTGATGAGCTTTTGTATGTGCGGCTGTAGTGCCTCCTTTTCATCTTGGTAAGTTGTGTCATCACCATTGGCATCACCGATGTGAAAACGATACCACCTCTGCAAAAAAGATTGAAGTATCATCACAACTATATGTAACATTCCTAAATAATTAAATTGTTAAATTAAAGTTCTTCAGACCAGACATACCTTCATATCCCTCAAGAATGCATCGTAAGTACCTTCCGGTTGTTCTTTCCAAAGCTTATACAACTTGAAATGATCCTGATCACGAAAATCAGTTCCAAAGAGCCGATGCATCTTACCAAGTTGACCATCCGCTAGGTTGCCATCCTTAATGACAATATGGTGAAATTCATTCTCCTTCGGTATTAGAAAACTTACTCTAGTAGGTCCTCGGCCCTTACATCTTACAGGAGCCTCCTGGAACTGTGTCTCGACGACCACGTCCTGTGTCTCGGGACCCTCCTCATATGTCTCACCATCCTCATCGATGACAGGCACTCGGGTAGGCCCTATAAAATACCAAAAATGCTAGAAAAGATATACCTGAGCAAGCTGAAGAGCCACGAAAGTATTTCCTGAGCGGCATCATCCTGCTGAAACAAGCAATTAAATTACGATTAATTGAATTACTATTATTACTTTAAGCAGATTGTCTATCTAAAAATTTAATAACCTATGTTATCTTGCATTCAACTCTTCTAAATCAATCATCAATCCTGCCCCGAGTTCTCTACGCTCCCAAACAACATCATCTATCTAAAAATTTAATGACTTGTTACTCCATTTGTTTAAACACTTCAGTTGAAATAAATGAACCATGAAGGAAAGCTTGGAATATTTTTCACATCCATCAAAGAGGGGTTTCTTTGCCTCGTCCATTAACTGCTCGAATCGATTTAACTTTGGTCTTCACCTACACCCTCTACATCATCCACATCCACCTCTCGCATGAAAGCATCATTCAACAACTGAGACATTTCAGGCCCATGTCCAGTCTCAACCTCAATATTCTCTTCATGTACAAATCGTGGTTCCCCGTGGTAGTGCCAAATAGTGTAACGTGGAACAAACCCTTCCCTTACTATACCACTGTCTCGCAATTAAATGAATATCTGTTCTCACATTTGAGACATGGACATCTCATAGTACCGCTACTGTGGACAGGTGTGTATTGTTTGGCATATTCAACGAAGAAACGAATGCCTTCCACATACTCAGGATTGCACCGGTCATGTTTGTTTCCATACCGGTACATCCAGCTCTTGTCATTAAGATAGTCCATATCTCCCTCTACCTTCCTCTCCCACGCCCTATTAGAGTGTGAGAGTGCAATGGGAAAGAGCAAATGGATACAAAAGAGTTGAACCTGAACCTATATAAGTAAACAAAGCGAATTAAAATAGACTACAGCATTTCTCTCTCTGATTAACAAAAATATAAAGGGCACACCAATCAGAAGAGACTAATGTATACTATTTAAAGCATGATGTATAATACATTTTAATGTAAAACGTAATCTACCTTTAGTGTCTTGGGAAAACTCCACCTACAACGAGTCCACGCCACAGGAATTTATCTATCCAACACTTAATTTCAAGCACCAACCGGCAACTGAAAAGACAAGAAAAAATTAAAAACCATGCAATATTAATATGATCTCTCTCTCTCTCTCTCTCTCTCTCTCTCTCTCTCTCTCTCTCTCTGATCTCTCTCTGATCTCTCTCTGATCTCTCTCTCTGACCTCTCTCTCTGATCTCCCTCTCTGATCTCTCTCTCTGATCTCTCTCTCTGATCTCTCTCTCTGATCTTTCTCTCTCTGATCTCTCTCTCTCTGATCTCTCTCTCTGATCTCTCTAACTGATCTCTCTCTCTAATCTCTCTCTCTGCTCTCTCTCTCTGATCTCTCTCTGATCTCTCTCTCTGATCTCTCTCTGATCTCTCTCTCTGATCTCTCTCTCTCTCTGATCTCTCTCTCTCTGATCTCTCTCTCTCTCAGCTCTCTCTCTGATCTCTCTCTCTGATTTCTCTCTCTGATTTCTCTCTCTCTGATCTCTCTCTGATCTCTCTCTCTCTCTGATCTCTCTCTCTCTGATCTCTCTCTCTCTCAGCTCTCTCTGATCTCTCTCTCTGATTTCTCTCTCTGATTTCTCTCTCTGATCTCTCTCTCTGATTTCTCTCTCTCTGATCTCTCTCTCTGATTTCTCTCTCTCTCAGCTCTCCCTCACGTCTCCTCTCTGATTTCTACTACTGCTTCTACAAGGACAATGAAATCTTTTCAGATATAATGAAGTTTACATAGATAGAAAAGAACATGTACCAACAAAGAGAAAACCAATAAACAACAAGAAGAGATCTAGAAGACGACTCACTTTTCAAGTGACTGATGTTTCCTTTCCATGGTTCTCTAGAATTTACTGCAATATTAAAACAGAAAGGAATTAAAATAATTACTCTTGCATGAGTAGTAATGATTGGTTTAGAAAAATAATGGTTTGAAGATCTTATAGTTTGAAGATCTAATTTATCAAAATAAATATGAAGCAGCTTCTCTGATCTCTCTCTCTCTGATCTCTCTCTGATCTCTCTCTCTGAGCTCTCTCACTGAGCTCTCTCTCTAAACTCTCTCTCTGAGCTCTCTCTCTGAGCTCTCTCTCTGAGCTGTCTCTCTGAGCTCTCTCTCTGAGCTCTCTCTCTCTGAGCTCTCTCTCTTAGCTCTCTCTGAGACTTCTCTCTCTCTGATCTCTCTCTGATCTCTCTCTGATCAGGAGTTACATTTTAACCTCCCTGACACAACATATTAACTATCCCAGGAAAATTCCTCTACCTTTACGAACAAAGTGCATAAACAACTAAAAAACTAAATCACAACACTTGATTGACTCTAAATAAATGTTACACTGTCTAATTATAAAGATTAAAAAATATTATTGGATTAGATACATACACGACCTTTGATGAGGTACATAGGTGGAGCATCTGGCAGAACGTGTATTCAATATCCATTTGTTGCCACTACAACAAAGCAATCAAATAACTTATCTGAGACAATAGCAGCAGTTATACAACTATATCTTGACAAATCAGTTAACTATTTGTATTTAAACTACTTTATGAAAAAAAGTAGTGACATTTTGAAGAAAGTACAGAAACCTCCTTTTGAAAGAAAAATGTGAAGCAAAAACAAATTTGATATAGTAGGTTTCTCTTAGGGGAGGCATAAGGTCTTCGAGGATCATCTTGGAATCCCACCAACTTCAAATTGCTACCAGAACAACCTCCGAATTTTAGCAATCTGAAAATTTTTAAACATAATTGTGAAAGAGGAACAAGAAGGGCTTCCTCCTTACATGATACTGAAATCTCAAACTTAAAAGTACACCAGAAGTTAAAAATTAAAAATTCTGGAGAACCAAGATGGCTGAAGTTGAAAACTAAAAAATCCACAAGGAGGAGAGAGAACAAGAAAGTCAAAACAGCACCAGCAATCCCGTGAATAGACGAAGTTCTAAAAAATATATGTGTATAAACAAGTATAGCTTAGTTCTATAATATACTTAAGTCCTTCCAGACGCATAAAAGCCGCGAGGCAAAAATAATTTTACAGGTCTCTAAGAAGCTTCTGTCTTTTCACTCTCCAATTCTAAAAGACAAATATGGCCGTTTCTGAATTTCGGGATAACCAGCTTCACAGTCACAACAGCAAACAGCTAGGGATATCTATCCCATTCTAAACATTAGCCGATCAGATAAAATCACTCGAGGATCTTATTTACACTTCAAACAGAACACTATACCAGTTCAGCATTTTGCAAGACAACGTAACAGACAAATTCATATACTAAATACCAGATAAAATAATAAGGCAAACGAGAACTAATATTTACTGACACGATGAAAGATTTTCGCGCGCGACCACGCGCGCCAAGTGACGATTCCAGAGACCACGGCGACGATTGTGATGACGGCGGTGACAGCGAAGCACGACACAGCGACAACGGCAAATGCAGCAGGATTTTTTACGCCGATTCACGCCGGAGACGAAGAAGGGGAGCGTTTGGGGAGTTTCGCGGGAGAAAAAACGTGCGAGAGAAAGGCTTTAGCCAAATTTGGGAAAATTAAAAACGCACCCTTCAACGGCGGTTATGAAAAGACCGCCATTAAAACAAAAATAGTATTGCTGGCGGTTTACCAATAACCGCCGGCAAATAAAGCTTTAATGGCGGTTTTACAAGACCCGCCGGCATAGGATCCATTAATTACTATATACACATGAATTAGTGTTCGAACGATTAAAACATTGTTTTTGGTGGCAGTTTACATGAAAACCGCCATTAAAAACTATTTAACGGCGGTTAATATCATAACCGCCAGCAAAAAGGTAAATCACTGGCGGAGTTTCTCAAAACCGCCATTGAAAACATCGTTTTTGGTGGCGGTTTACAAGAAAACCGCCATTAAACAACGATTTAACGGTGGTTAACTTGGAGACCGCCTGCAAAACACTTCTTCACTGGCAGTTCTTCTCATACCCGCCGTTAAATACTGGTTTGCCGGCGGTTATGAGTAACACCGCCACCACAATTCGACTTCACTGGCTGGCTTTAGTAAAACCGCCGTTACATGTGTTTTAATGGCAGTTTTCAGCGTAATCAACTAGTGTTGGGGGTTTATTTTATAACCGCCGGTACCTCCTTTATTCGCCGGCGGTTATTTCTGTAAACCCCCGGTAAAAAGTTGATTTGTACTAGTGACGACAAGAAAAATATAGTATTACATGTGGGGATTTATTGTTGTAATACAATATCAATTATGACTATCTAATAAGTTAGATATACGAAAAATCCCATCCCAATTCAACAAGACTGAAAATTTAAACTCTGAAATGGTTTAATGGAGGTTCCCCGCCAAGTGCAATTGAATAGTAGTGCGTTTTAAAATCCCTTTCATGCAGTTACTTGCCTGTATTTTGGAGGATTCTTTTCAGATAGCAGCTCCTCGATTGACCCGCAAAGTTTTGTTGAAGGTTCAGACTAGTTAAGAACAACCAACAAATATTCTAGGGCTAAGCTTTGAGCCTCTACCCTATGGACGTCACTCTTGAATTTGTCATTAGTAACAAGCTGCAATATTGAAATAAATGAATATTACTACAATTTTCCTATTTCTATAATCGCTACCCATTTAGTAATTAATTACAGAAATAACTGAAAGAATCACTTTCGGGACAAATAGGAGCTCTCTTTAGTCTCTCCTTGAAGGTGATTGAAAATGATCTTAGAACTAAATTACACTCACTAGTAGAAATCAACTTTTTACCAGGGGTTTACAAAAATAACCGCCGGTGAATATATGAAGTATCGGCGGTTACAAAATAAACCCCCAGCACTAGTCGAAAACGGAGAAAACCGCCTTTAAAACACATTTCACGGCGGTCCCCACTAAAACCGCCGTTACTAAGTAATTTCAACGGCGGGTTTGCGAAACTCCGCCATTATTTAGAATTTTTACTGGCGGTTAAAATCAAATCCGCCGTTAAATTGTTATAACGGCGGTGTTAGGGAAACCCGCCACCACAAATGTTGATTTCAATGGCGGTTTAGAGTAACTCCGCCAGTAATTATGCATTTTGCTGGCAGTTAAGAATGAAACAGCCGTTACATAGTTGTTTAATGGTGGTTTTCTATAAAACCGCCATCAAACATCACGTTTTCAATGGCGGTTTTGCGAAACTTCGCCAGTAATGTTCTTCTTGCTGGCGGTTATCTGTTTCACCGCCGTTAAATCGGTTTTAATGGCGGTTTTCATTTAAACCGCCACTAAAAACGTTTTTTTCGATTGCTTTCTTTTATGTGTTTTGTTATTAAAGTCTCCTTTGCCGGCGGTGGTTGTTAAACCGCCATGAAAGCTGTGTACCGGCGGATTTGGGTAAACCGCCAGTAATACCGTTTTTGTTTAATGGCGGTCTTTAAGTAACCGCCGTTGAATGATTCGTTTCTTATTTTCCAAATTTGGCTTTTGCCTTTCTGTCTCGCGTTTTTTCTCCCGCGAAACTCTCCAAACGCTCCTCTTCTTCGTCTCCGGCGTGAATCGGCGTCAAAAATCCTGCTGCATTCGCCGTCGTCGGTGTGTCGTGCTTCGCTGTCACCGCCATCGTCGCAATCGTCGCCGTGGTCTCTGGAATCGTCGCCATGGTCTCTGGAATCGTTGCCGTGGTCTCTGGAATCGTCGCCGTGGTCTCTGGAATCGTCGCCGTGGTCTCTGGAATCGTCGTCGTGGTCTCTGGAATCGTCGCCGTGGTCTCTGGAATCGTCGCCGTGGTCTCTGGAATCATCGCCGTTGTCGCGCGCGAAAATCCTTCATCGTGTCAGTAAATATTAGTTCTCATTTGTCTTTTAGATTTGGAGAGTGGAAAGACAGAAGCTTCTTAGAGACCTGTAAAATTATTTTTGCCTCGTGGCTTTTATGCGTCTGGAAGGACTTAAGTATATTATAGAACTAAGCTATACTTGTTTATACACATATATTTCTTAGAACTTCGTCTATTCACGGGATTGCTGGTGCTGTTTTGACTTTCTTGTTCTCTCTCCTCCTGGTGGATTTTGTAGTTTTCAACTTCAGCCATCTTGGTTCTCCAGAATTTTTAATTTTTAACTTCTGATGTACTTTTAAGTTTGAGATTTCAGTATCATGTAAGTAGGAAGCCCTTCTTGTTCCTCTTTCACAGTTATGTTTAAAAATACTCAGATTGCTAAAATTCGGAGGTTGTTCTGGTAGCAATTTAATTTGAAGTTGGTGTAATATAATCCCTTTCAAATGTTCTTTGCTCTTCTGCTTTTATCAACATTTTTAGTCCTGAAAAATAGACTGTTAGATCATGTGATTTTGTGTGTATATTTTTTCTTCAGTTTTCTCAGAGTTCATTTCTCTTTTTTAATCCAGAAAAATAACAAAAGATTTCTGTTTAGTTTTAATTTTCTAAACCAATCATTACTACTCATGGAATAGTAATTATTTGAAGACTGCTATTTTAATGCTGTAAATTCTAGATAACCAAGGAAAGGAAAGAGGGCGAGAAGAAGAGGAAAAGGGAAGAAATTAAGGAGGGAATAAGAGTGGGTACAATTCCAAGGAAGTCACTGTCTGTTGTAAACATCAGTCCCTTGAAAAAGTGAGTGAACTTCTCCTCTTGTTGCTTTATTGGGTTTCTCTTTGTTGGTACTAGTTCCTTTCTATCTACACGACTAACATCAGATTATGCGGGTGCAGCTATTTCCAACGTTTTGAAGTTGAGCTGTGAACTTATTAAGTTATTTGTCACAGGTAAATTGTTAGATTCTTTGTAAAAGAATCTATTGGTGGTATACCGCCTAGTAAATCAATTGTTGGGAACTTCAATAGATCTGAACAGATTTTACTGTCTTGTAGAAGCAGTAGTAGAGATCAGAGAGAGAGATCAGAGAGAGAGATCAGAGAGAGAGCTGAGAGAGAGATCAGAGAGAGAGATCAGATAGAGAGAGCTGAGAGAGAGAGATCAGAGAGCGAGATCAGAGAGAGAGATCACAGAGAGAGCTGAGAGAGAGAGATCAGAGAGAGAGCTGAGAGAGAGAGATCAGAGAGAGAGCTGAGAGAGAGAGAACAGAGAGAGATTAGAGAGAGAGATCAGAGAGAGAGATTAGAGAGAGAGATCAGAGAGAGAGAGATCAGATGGAGAATGTACCATATTCCGATTTCACTCTATTAGCTTGGATGATGTGTGTTTGAATTTGTCTTTGTTCTTATTTTAGTTCAGAAACAGTTCTCCATTTCTCTGCTCAACTCTTGCAATAATCCCTTTGAATATAAATTTTTATATCTTTTTGAGTTTAGGAAGGCTGTGAAATATGGAGACTGGTGAGAAACTATTATATCTTGGCTGTGTGGTTCAATGTTGATGAAGTCCATTATATATATGAATTGTCATGAGTATGAGAAGATGTGTCCTGAAACTTTTAGTTCTGTTATCCTCTATGAAAAGGATTTTGCCTCTAGGTGTTGGTGTTGTAGTAAACACCTTACAGTTGTTGTTCCCATGTAACAGGAGCATCTTTACTTTGACAGATTGGCCAGATTGCAGCTTTCACATGCATTTCTTGTGTGGGATTTTTTGTTTTTTTTTCTCTCAAATTTCTTTTTCAAAACCAAAATTGATTGCAGAGGTTTTGCTTGAGGAAAGATGACAAAATATGTAATTTACAGTTTACTTACAAGTACACCTAATAGATGTTTGAGGTTTTTAACCTTGGACATAGCCTTTTTGTTTAATTGGCGTTGCATCTTGTTTTGTGTTTTAATGGAGAACACTGCTTCAATACTTCAAGGCAACAAACAGGGCAGCCTGTGATTTTTGCCAGTTTTATTACATGGTTTTTGTATCCCATGGCATCTTTCATTGTACCAATTGGTATCTCGTGGTGTTCACATTTATTAGAAAACATCTACTTTCAAACAGACTCACAGGGTTTCTTCGTCTTTTGAAGTTGATGGGATACACCTTATAACATTTATTTGTGACAGAGATGTTTCATTTTCTTAAGTTGTATCGATATTTCAAGTCAATCTTTATGATGTTTATAGGATGAAAAAAGGTATATGTGCATGAATATATGGAACAGTTTGTATGGAAACAATGTGACATCCTTGGGATTCTGTGTTTCGACCGTCGTCTACATGCCAAATTCACCATGAATATGACTTCTTGTGTGGAAAAAAATTGACAAAAAATGGAAAACTGGACGTTTTCCCTGTGTTCCATTTGTGTCCACTTGAAGGTGGTTTTCTTTGAAATTCATCATAGAGCACTTAATTTGACTTATCAGAGAGGGAGATCAGAGAGAGATCAGAGAGAGATAGTCATAGAGAGAGAGAGATCAGAGAGGGAGATTAGAGAGAGAGAGAGATCAGAGAGAGAGATTAGAGAGAGAGATATCAGAGAGAGAGATTAGAGAGAGAGATCAGAGAGAGAGAGAGATGAGAGAGAGAGAGATCAGATACAGAGATTAGAGAGAGAGATTAGAGAGAGAGATCAGAGAGAGAGATCAGAGAGAGAGATTAGAGAGAGACATCAGAGAGGCTGCTTCATATTTATTTTGATAAATTAGATCTACAAGCTTTTATGTTCTTCAAACCATTAAATCATTATGGAGATAAATTCATGCTGGCCAAATAGGTTATTGGTTGTGGGTTGTTTTTTGAAGACAAATTCATGCTTCACTTTCATTGAGCAGTCATACACATGAAAAAAAACAAATTCATATTAATATTGCATGGTTTTTAATTTTTTCTGGTATTTTCAGTTGCTCCGTTGGTGCTTGAAATTAAGTGTTGGATAGAGAGACTGTTGTGCTGTGGACTCTTTTTAGGTGGAGTTTTCCCAAGCCCCTAAAGGTAGAGTACATTTTACATTACAAAGTATTATACTTCATGCTTTAAGATTGTATACATTAGTCTCTTCTGATTGGCGTGCCCTTTAAATCTTATGTTAATAATAATTTTAACATTATTCTAGATTGAGATTCTCTGAATACATCATTGTCTGAATAAATGTTGTAGTCCATTTTAATTCGATTTGTTTATGTATATATAGGTTCAAGTTCAACTCTTTTGTTTCCATTTGCTCCTTCCCTTTGCACGCTCAAACTCTAACAAGGCATGGGAGAGGAAGGTAGAGGGAGATATGGATTATCTTAATGACAAGAATTGGATGTACCGGTATAGGAATAAACATGACCGGTGCCATCCTGAGTTTGTGGAAGGCACTCGTTTCTTCATTGAATATGCCAAACAACACACACCTGTCCAAAGTAGTGGTACAATGAGATGTCCATGTCTCAAATGTGAGAACAGATATTCATTTAATTGTGAGACAGTGGAGTACCACATAGTAAGGGAGGGGTTTGTTCCACGTTACACTGTTTGGCACTACCACGGGGAACCACGATTTGTGCACGAAGAGAATATTGAGGTTGAGACCGAACACGGCCCTGAAATGTCTCAGATGTTGAATGATGCTTTCATGCGAGAGGTGGATGTGGATGGTGTAGAGGGTGTATGTGAAGACCCAGAGTTAAATCGATTTGAACAATTAATGGACGAGGCAAAGAAACCCCTCTACGATGGATGTGAAAATTTCTTCAAGCTTTCCTTTATGGTTCATTTATTTCAATTGAAGTGTTTGAACAAATGGAGTAACAAGTCATTCTCAAATGTCATGGCACTTATTAAGGAGGCTCTTCCCTCGAGCAATACCCTTCCGCACAATTGGTATGAATCCAAAAAATTGATGGCTGATTTAGGGCTACAGTACCACATAATCCATGCTTGCCCCAATGATTGTGTGCTTTTCAGGAAAGAATACAATGATTTGAACAATTGTCCCAAATGTGGAACATCGAGATGGATTGAACGGAAAGACAGTGGGAAGAAGAAGGGTGGGAAACCGACTAAGGTTGTACGTCATTTTCCATTGGTCCCAAGATTACAGAGGATGTTTATGTCAACGAAGACCTCTTCGTTTATGGCATGGCATGGCTCTGCTCCAACGTCTAAAGACGGGAAGATGAGTCACCCTAGGGATTCTTTGGCGTGGAAGCACTTCGATGCACAATATCCTGCTTTCAGTAATGATCCACGAAATGTTAGGCTCGGCCTAGCCAGCAATGGTTTCAGTCCCTTCAAAATTGGCACTGGTTCTAGTCGCAGTACATGGCCGGTCACCTTAATCATTTACAACCTGCCCCCTTGGTTGGCTATGAAGCAGGGTTTTTTTCTTATGAGTCTACTTATAGACGGTCCTAAATCACCGGGAAACGATATTGACATTTACTTGCAGCCATTGATTGATGAGTTGAACCTACTGTGGGCTGTCGGGGTGAGGACTTATGATGTTGAGCACCGGTCGTTCTTTCAGATGCGCGCAGCGGTGATGTGGACTATTTCTGACTTCCCAGCATATGGCATGCTGTCTAGTTGGAGTACGAAAGGGTACAGAGCATGTCTGACATTTAATGTTAAACATGGTTCTGTCTATCTTTCTTGCAGTCGGAAAAACGTGTACCTAAGACACCGTCGGTTCCTACCCGAAGATCATCCTTGGAGAGGGGACAAGAAATCATTTGATGGCAATGAAGAGCGGGACACGGCACCACAAGCACTATCCGGTGACAATATAGTACAAGTGTGGGAAGGTCATGACAACGTTCAGTTCGGCAAACGAAACCCGCTATCAAACGTGGGTAATGAATTACCAGAAGGGTGGAAGAAGAAGAGTACATTTTTCGAGCTTCCGTATTGGAAGACTCTGTTGATCCGTCACAATTTGGACGTTATGCATGTAGAGAAAAATGTGTGTGAGAGCATTTTGAACACTCTTCTTCAGAAAGACGGTAAGTCGAAAGATAACATAAAGTCAAGGTTAGATTTGTAAAAACTGAATATAAGGAAAACTTTGCATCCAAGACCTTCAACAAAGGCTGGGAAGGTATTCATTCCACATGCTTTGTACAATATGTCCAAGGAAGAAAAAAATAGGTTCCTCCGTGTGTTAAAAGATTTGAAATTGCCGGATGGATTTTCTTCGAACATCTCAAGGCAAATACAAGTACGGGAAAAGAAAATAGTCGGTCTCAAGAGTCACGATTACCACATCTTGATGCAGCAACTCCTCTCAGTGGCTTTGAGGAAGTCACTTTCGAAGCCCGTTGCAAAGGTCATTAACGAGCTCAGTGTTTTTTTTAGAGATTTATGTGCAAGAGTGATTAAAGTGAGTAAACTGCAGACTTTAGAACATGCTATTCCAGTGATTCTTTGCAAGTTAGAGCGGATTTTCCCACCGGCATTCTTTGATGTCATGATCCATTTGATAGTTCATTTGGCAACAGAGGCCAAACTTGCTGGTCCGGTTCAGTACAGATGGATGTACCCAATTGAACGTCATTTATTGAAGCTGAAAAATTATGTACGCAACAAAGCTCGTCCTGAAGGATCCATTGCAGAGGGGTATTTAATGGAGGAAGTTACTACATTCTGTGCACGTTACATTGATGGCATGGAGTCAAAACTGAACAGACCAATCCGTCATGAGGAGGGTCCCGTTGGTGCCGCACATTCCTACTTGGTTACATTCGAGGAGGCACAACAAATACATCGGTTCATCCTGTTTAACAGACCCGATGTTCACCTATACTTGACGTAAGTCCAAATAATTTTTTTTTGGTTAATTTTGCAACATCTATCTTGTATTTGCTATTAATTCAGCCAATATTTTAATTGAATGATTGTAGGCATCACAAAAACCATTTGAGACGGTTGCATCCTCAATGGACCAATCATCGAGTGCAACAGGAGCAACATAATGGATTTGTCAAATGGTTTAAAGACCATGTAAGTGTCAAGAGTTAATTTTTTTTTTTTACAAATTACATCATACGTTAGCAACCATTAGAAACCCCTATCTGATTTGTTACCCTTGTTTAGGTGAACAATATGTTTAAACGTGGGCGGGTAGACGACAGTTTACTCGCTCTTGCACAAGGTCCGAGGTGCGATGGTGTTTCGTACCAAGCGTTCTACATGAACGGATACAAGTTTGAGACAGAGTCACTTGAGAAAACAAGGGTCACGCAAAATAGTGGTATTGCAACCGCTGGCGAAGGAGATTTGTTCTTCTATGGGGTTCTACAGTCCGTAATTCAGGTCCAATTTGGAACCACATCGCCTATTCATTTGTTCAAATGCATATGGTATGACGTGGGGGGAAGCGGATGCGTCACTGACGATTATAACTTCACTTTGGTGAATACCACTAAACGAAGTTACGAGGATGAACCATTCATCTTTTCATCTCAGGCTCAACAGATTTTTCACTCTGTTGACCCAATAACGCCTGACTGGAGTGTGGTTTGTCGGTGGAAACCGAGAGACACTTACGAAATCCCACATGATCATTCAAGTCAGGATGCTTCAGAAGCTGAAGCACTGCTACGTGCCCAGGATGCAAGGGTGGGAATTGTAGGGGCTCTCGACCACGACGATGATGTTGTTTGGGAGCGTAGAGAGCTCGGGGCAGGATTGATGATTGATTTAGAAGAGTTGAATGCAAGATAATGTAGGTTATTAATTTTTTAGATAGACATTCTGCTTCAAAGAGTAATAGTAATTCAATTATCCATAATTTAATTTCTTTTTTCAGCAGGATGATGCCGCTCAAGAAATACTTTCGTGGCTCTTCCGATGGCTCAGGTATATCTATCAAGCATTCTGTGAATTACATCATACTCAATTCCTTTTTAAGTTATATATTAATAGATTTTCGATGTTTTATAGGGCCTTCTCGAGTGCCGGTGATCGAAGAGGATGGTGAGACATATGAGGAGGGTACCGAGACACAGGACGTGGTCGTTGAGACACAATTCCAGGAGGCGCCTGCAAGACGTAAGGGTCGAGGACCTACTAGAGCAAGTTCTCTTATGCCAAAAGTGAATTAATTTCACCATATTGTCATTAAGGATGGAAAGCTAGCGGATGGTCAACTTGGTAAGATGCATCGGTTCTTTGGAACCGATTTTCGTGCTCAAGACCATTTCAAGCTTTATAAGCTTTGGAAAGAGCAACCGGAAGGTACTTACGATGCCTTCTTGAGGGATATGAAGGTATGTCTGGTCCTTAGAACTTTAATTTAGCAATTTATTTATTTACAAATTTTACAATTTGATGTGATGATACTTCAATTTTTTTTTTACAGAGGTGGTATCGATTTCACATCGGCGATACCAATGGTGACGCAACCGACAAAGATGTGAAGGAGGCACTGCAGCCGCACATTCAAAAGCTCATCAGAGACAACAGAAATTACTACAAGAAAAAATTCTTTGAGGGGAAGACCGAAGCGGAGTTGGTCATGTGCCCCATCTCAACAATGGATCCAGATGAATGTCAATTACTATTGGACTATTGGAGAAGAGAAGATGTTTGTAGGATGACTGCGGCAAATACTGTAAATCGAACCAAGCAGAAATCTCTCCACACACTTGGGTCGAAGTCTCTAAGACAACACTACAAAGAACAAGTAAGTCTTTCAACACTTTACTCAACTTGGTTTGTAGGTGTGCAGAGATTTGTCCACATTTTGTGCATGTGTTCAGTCACTATGGTTTAATGTTTTCACAAACATACAGATGGAGGCTCAGCAAGAGGGATTTAGCATGGTCACCGCCTATGTACAAGCCCATAGGAAGGCTGACGGAACGTTTCCCGATGGGGGGACACGAGAGAGAATTGTAAGTTTATAACTTTACACGGTTCTAAGTGTATCTCTCGTTTTCATGGGCAAGTTATAAACTTAGATTTTTCCTCCTTATGCAGGAAGCGGTACAAAGGATAGCAGAGGCTCGCGACCTCACAACATCTCAGGATCAGGTTGACCTGGCTTCGATGCTAGATGAAGCCTTTGAAGGTCATCACGGAGGATATGAGAGAGGGCTTGGCTTCGGGTACAACAGAAAAAAAGGCTTCTTCAAAGGCAATTCGAGCCAAAGTGCCCAACTTAAAGAGATGGAAGAAAGGCTCCGTGCTTCAGAAGCTGGACATAATGCATTGACTGAGGAGATTAGGCGTCTCCACAAGCAGGAAGCTGAGCGACAGAGGGAGAAAGCCGAGGAAGCAGAGCGGCAGAGGGAGAAAGCCAAGGAGGAAGCAGAGCGGCAAGAAATGAGACGGTCTATTGCGATATTGCAACAACTTGTGATGGGAAAGTCGGTGATGTTTCCTACATCGAGCATCAATAGCTCAGGTATGCTACTTAAACTGTTTTAGTTGAAATTTGGAAACTTTATGCGTAATTTCCCTTATTATTGATTTCTCATTATGGTGCAGATGAGACGCGTGCATCAGACGGGGATACCCACTCTGGTCATACCTGAAGTTTGATGGAGATAGTGCACGGCGGATGGTGGCTGAAGCAACATCAGTTACCTGGTTTGTGTATTTATTTGATAACATGTGTGGTTTAAAGAACGGATTGTCCCAATGAAATGCATAAAAATTAGGTGACTTCTTGTTTCTGATGTAAGAAGGAAGCTTAATGTAATCTGCTGTAAATATTGCCTATGATAGGCTTTAATTTTTGAAATGGATGGTAAGGTACTAAATTTCCAAAATGCCGGGGCCACTTATTTGCAGTATATCAAAATGTCTCTTTACAAGAATGGCCAACAAGTTTGAATGGAATGAACTTTCACTTAATTAATTTTAGCCTTTTCTTATCACATGAATTGTGCTTCAAGAAATGTTTTTCTTTAAAAGCCTGACGAATACATTGCTTCTGCATTCTGTGGATGTTGGTTAGTAGATGGAGCGAATTGTATGCACTATCTGTGGTTATATTCTTTATGTAACAAGTTAGTCTTTGCAGCCACTAATAATATTGGCTTAGTTCTCTTTTAGGATGAAAAACTGAATTTGACTTATTACCCAAAAACTGTATGAATTTGTTAATTAGTATATCAGATACCTCTTGGTGGATTTTTAATGTATCTTTTAGAGTTTGAAAGCAATCTCAGAGTTAATCCCAGATTTTATTCAGTCTTTATGGGCATGATGGTTTACTGTCTTCAGGAAAAAGATGCAGCACTTGGAAATGGTGGATTGGGCAGGCTAGCATCTTGCTTCTTAGATTCTATGGCGACACTCAATTTGCCAGCATGGGGTTATGGCCTACGCTACAGATATGGATTGTTTAAACAACGGATTACCAAGGAGGGCCAAGAAGAAGTTGCTGAGGACTGGCTTGAGGTTCACTTGTACTCTTGTTCCGTTGGATGCATAAGCTGTTCCATGCAAATATGGTCTAACTCCATGATGTGATTGTTGTTATGCAGAAGTTCAGTCCATGGGAAGTTGTGAGGCATGATGTTGTATATCCTATCAGATTCTTTGGTCATGTTGAGATCCTCCCAAATGGATCGTGAGTCTCTCGTAGTTCAAATTGGAAGAAAATGATGTGCTTAGTTTTCACCATCAGTTCTTTTTTTCTTTTTTGATTTTCTCTGTATATGTTTACCCTCCATTTTGTGAGTGCATTTGCTCCCTCTCCCCTCGTGACTTTCTCTAACAGAGTTCCAAAGACGGTTGGGTCCCGAACCATCTCACACAAGGAACTCCTTGCTATCCTCAACCACTGACAATGACGGTATGTCTGTTCTATCTTTGATATTTGATAATTAAACGCTCATACTGCTTGGTATAGAAATTGAAGAACTTTTGGTTGAACACAAGACTTATAGATAGAGGTAAAATTGCTACAGAGGTTTCACGGATCAGCGGTGCTTGGCGTTCCTCCTCATGCACTATACAAAGCTGCAGATAACAATGTTCATGTTCCAAGGTGTCATAAAGATTGTTTTTTATATTATTACAATGTGTAGAAGAAGATCTTCTTTTTCATCAATTTTTCCTCATCACTTTTGTTAAACCAGAATTTTGGCCCACATTGTAATCTTTAATTATATTTATATAAAGTGAAATTGTTGGGATCTATTGTAATTATAGACTGTAAAATCTGTTTAATATGTAGTCAGAAGCAGATAAATAAAAAAATAAATTTTTTTTTAAAAAAAAAAAACCTTTGCCGGCGGTTTCAGAAAACCGCCAATAAAATATCAACTTTAAAGGCGGTTGCAAAAATCCGCCAAAAAAATCAATAATGGCGGTTTAAAAAACCTGCCGGTAAATAAAAAAAATTTTAACGGCGGTTAAAAACTAACCGCCGTTAATAATGATTGACATTTGCATGGCGGTTATCCAAACAGCCATTAAAAAGAATTACTGGCGGTTTAAAGTAACACCCCCGGCAATAAGTCTCTATATTACTGGCGGTTTTGTCTAACACTACCAGGAAACCTTCGAATCAGTACTGGCGGTTTTCGCCAAAACCGCCGGGGAATACTACGTCAATTACTGGCGGTTTTAACTTCCGCCATTAAAACGAATATTTTTACCGGGCGGGATACCGCCGGCATATGCGTCAGCAAACCATTTGCGGACGCTATTATTGCCGGCAGTTGGAAAACCGCCCCCAAAGTGAATGCCGGCGGTTTTAGTACCTCTAGTGGCGGTTTTGAAACCCCCATTAAAAGTCTGATTTGTACTAGTGACTCAAAACACTATTAGGGAGAGACATTAACTACATGCACTTGTGTTGAATGACATAAAGAAATTACATGATTAATACTAACTTACTGGTCTGATCTCTGGATGGGTAAACAATATATACCCTTCTTCTTTTTAATTATCTCTAATTAGTTTCGATTCTTGGCAAGAATGAAAGGTCATTTATTTTCTCTCGGGACGTTCCAAATCAAGGAAGGCCATTTTGGAGGAAGATGGTCTGGCTCACTGCAGGACTCTAAATGCAGGCCGATAGCTTCAAAGGAATTTTTATAGAGGCCATGAGCTCGTCATCTTATCTTTATAAAATTTACATTTCTTTTGGGGAAAGAAAAAAGAGATCTAATCAATTCGATCTCATTCTTTTTTCAACTCTCTTTGTTTTACATTCATATTTTATTTGTTATGGTATAAAGTATAAAGTATACTAGCAGCCCAAACCCATGTGATGAACGGGCAGAAAAGAAACAAAGGAAAAAATGATAAATCTACCTTATTGTTAAAAAAAAAACTATAAACTACTTATTGACCCTCTACTATTTGCCCAACTATATAGGGAAACTTATTTATATGATAATAAAACCCATCTGGAGCATGCATCGGGATCTCTCCTTGTTCCTTTCAGTATTGTTTCTCAATCAGTTCACTGGACAGAAGACTTTGACTTTGGAGACAGTTTTGAAGGAATAATAATGTTAAATCTTCCCCAAGACTTTGATCGTCGACTGGGCAAGATTCAAGTTCAGAAGCTATAATTAAATCTGATGTATATTAATTTAATCAATAGACAATGAGCACGTGCTATTCTCTGAGGTGTTTAGACATTGACTGATTTTCTTAGGATAGAGAAAGCTACCTACTCATTCTCATCTCAACCTTGACATCCATTTTCAAGCACATCATTCATATTTTTCTTTCAGCTCCCATCCCCACTCAACAAGACTGAAAATTCAAACGTTTTTTTTTATGTGAAGAAAAATTCAATCTTTGAAATGGTTCAATGGAGGTTCAATTCCCCGCCGAGTCCAATTGAATAGTAGTACGTTTGAAAGTCCCTTGCAGTTAATTAAATACTTCCTTATATTTTGGAGGATTCTCTTCAGATACCAACTCCTCGATTGGCCCATAAGTTTTGTTGAAGATTCAAAGTGAGTAGTGAAGAAGCGACGAACAAATATTCTATGGCGTCAGTCTTGAATTTTCCAATAGTAACAAGCTGCAATGAAATAAATTAATATTTACAATATTTCTATTTTTATAATGGCTTACCACTTAGTAATTAATTACATAAATAAGGGGAGAATCACTTTGGGACAATAGAAGCTCCCTTAAGTCTCTGCTGGAAGGTGATTGACAATGATCTTAGAACTAAATTACACTCAAAACGCTATTAGTGAGAGACAACTACAAGCTTGCCTTTCCCAACTATGTAGAGAAACTTTGATAATAAAACCCATCTGGAGCATGCAACTGGACCTCTCCTTGTTCCTTCAAGTATTTATTCAATCTGTTCACTAGAAAGATGACTTTGACTTGGAGATATATAGTTTTGTAGGGATAATAATGTTAATCTTCCCGAAGACTTTGATCAGGGGAATATTCAAGTTCAGAGGCTTTAATTAAATCTGATGTAGATTAATTTAATTAATAGACAATGAGCATGTGCTATATTCTGAGGTGTTTAGACATTGACAGATCAGCTGAGGAAAGAGTTCTCATCTCATCCTCAACTTTCATTTTCACATTATCAAAATAAATATGCTGGGTAAAAAATTCATATTTTTCTTTATGCTCCCTTCCCCTTTCAACAAGACTGAAAATTCAAACTTTGAAATGGTTCAGAGGAGGTTCAATTCCCCGCCGAGTCCAATTGAATGGTAGTACGTTTGAAAGTCGCTCAGTTACTAGCTTATATTTTGGAGGATTCTCTTCAAATACCAACTCCTTGATTGGTCCATAAGTTTTGTTGAAGATTCAAAGTGAGTAGTGAAAAAGTGACGAACAGATATTCTAGGGCCAAGCTTTAATTTTAAGGCTTTACCCAGTCGGAGATGTTTTCAAGCACATGATACTTTGGACTAATCAGTTCTGGTCTCAAGTGTGAGTAGCCTAGTTGGTAGTGCAGATAAGGTCTAGGGTATAGTCTTACCAAAAGAATAGGTAGACTGTTCCTAATTTATCTCTTATCTGGACTGCCAACGAGGATGCTATGTCATGCTGTAAACCCTTACAGTAAAATTTAACAGTACCATTATCACCACTCTTATGGTTTACTGTAAGGCCTTACATGGTGATGTGGCTGTCCTCACAGAAAAATATGGTAGTATGCATATCACCACTCAAGAAAAAAAACAACTCTATTTTTACATTGATTACTGTTTGTAAATTTTGCATAAATTGTTCTAGGTATTATGTAATCTTTACTGATGGTCTAACTCTGACCCTTGGTAAATATTTTTACCTATGCTGTTTTTTCAGATGTTATTTTATTAGTACTCGATCAACGGTAACCTGTTTATCGACAGTTTTAGAAAAATTATACCAATGGTTTGACATAAGTATAAACCACTTTTCAAGTGCTGAATTAGCTTTCATTTTTAAATTTTGATATCTATTCACACAGCAGGTAGTTTGTGACACTATAGAATTTCCCAAATGTAACATACAACGTCCTTCATATGTTTTCTTTACGCACTCAAAGTACAATATTCTTATTGATCAATAACATGAAAAATACAAAATACACGTGGTATTATTTTTTTATTTACAAATACATTATTAGACCAAGATAGTGCAACACGACAAGATAAGTAAAGTTTTACTTGTGGGGATTTATTGCCGTAATACATTAATATGATTATCTATTAATTTATATATACGAAATCTCCCATCCCCATTCAACACGACTGAAACTTCAAACTTTGAAATGGTTCAGTGGAGGCTCCCCGCCGAGTCCAAGTGAATAATAGTGCGTCTGAAAGTCCCTTGTAGTCACTTGCCTATATTTTGGAGGATTCACTTCAGATACCAACTCCTCGATTGGCCCATAAATTTTTGACGAAGGTTGAAAGTGTGTAGTGAAGAAGCAAGCAACAGATACTCTAGGACCAAGCTTTTGAGCCTTTACCCTGTGGACGTCACTCTTGAATTTGTCATTAGTGACAAGCTGCAAGGAAATAAATGAATATTACTACATCTTTATATTATAATGATCGCCACCCACTCAGTAAATATATAATTACGTAAATAACTGAAGAATCACTTTTGGGACAAATAGGACCTCCCTTTGTCTCTGTTTGAAGGTGATTGACAATGATCTTAATACTAAATTACACTTAAAACTCTATTAGGGAGAGACAACTACCAGCTTGCCGTTGCATTAGCTAGGTAATTGTACCTGCAAAAGATCGCCAATATTCACCACCAAAGCCCCAGGAAGAGGAGGCACATCGATCCACTGACCATCTTGGTGGACCTGCAACCCACCTGTTCCATCTTGGAGGAGAAGGGTAATGAAGTCGGCGTCCGTGTGCTTTGTAAATCCTATCGTTACCTCCGGCTCTGGGCACACCGGATAGTAGTGACCGCCAAACGCAATTCCATCCATGCAGCCCATGTCCTTCAAATAGTCGGGCCTAAGGCCAAGAACTTCGGATAGTAATGCAAACAGGACATCAGCAACTTGCTTGATATGCTTCAAGTACTCCATCATAATGTCTCTACAATTTGAGTTAGATTCATTTAGAAGAGTTCAAAGACACTAAAGTTCAGAGTGTTTGAGAATATAGAGAAAGGAGGAGATCAAAAGCATAAAAGCTCTTTCAAGAATTTCTTCGAATACCTGCAGGCTTCTGGCAATTCTTCTGGGTTCTCATTATCAGGAGTCATCACGCAGCCGAAGGTATCCCTCCAATTCGCGAATTTCGCCTCATAGAGATTAAAATTGCTGTTGAACCTTACCCTCTTCCTTGGGTCCCTGGAGTAGAGCGCCATCTTTTCCTCCACGGGTCCTTCGTGAAACCTTCTCACTCCCTGTATCATCTCGTCCAGAACCCTCTGCGGAATCCCATGATTGATCACCTGAAAGAACCCCCACCTCTCCAAAACAACTCCGAGTTCCTCCACCATCTCCTTCCGTCGATCCCCCAGATCGACTCCCCCGAGGTCAACAACTGGAAGTCCTGTTTGGAGTACCTTACTGGGTACTGTTTCATCTTCTGTCAAATCTTCGGAAGGTAAAAAGAAAAATCTGGGGATTTGGGTGACACCCGCATCAACTAAACCTTTGACCCCCAGCTGTGTTTCGTCGAAAGACTTGATCTCCTTGAGCCGATCATAGCCGGAGGAAATTCCGGTTGGGATCTCAGCAGCTCCGATGACCACCATGTTGGGTGCTCAGTACTGTATGCTGAAACCGGACAAATGCAGAGAAGACTTCGATTTCGGAGATTTAATAGACGCGCACCATCTTCAAGTGGGTGTCTCTCGACTCTGACGTGAATTGCCGTCGACGGACCTTAGAAAAAAGAGAAAGAAAAAGAGAAAAAAGAGATCGGTTGAGAAAGAAAAACAGAAAAAAGAGAGCGGTTTCGCGTCATCTTCATTTCTCAGACAAAGGAATTAGAAAGAAAACTATAAACAACTTATTGACCCTCTATTATTTTCCCAAGTATATAGGGAAACTTAAAAGTTTATATGATAATAAAACCCATCTTGAGCATGCTTCCGGATCTCTCCATGGTCCAAGTTTCCTTACTGGACTGAACTTTGTGATTAATTAGTGCATGACGTTGGAGGAAGGAAAAAAAAATCAAAGGAAATAATCAGTTTTATTGCTAAAAATTAGAAACAACTTGTTGACCCTCTATGATTGTTATTTTTTTAATTATATAAAGACAGTTAAAAATTATATAATGATAAAACCCATGTGAACAAAGCGCCTTTAGATGACAAAGGGACCAGGTATATATAGTCAAGATTCACTACAAAGGTTTGTGGCCCTGGTTTTGCCCTTATCCTTTGCTGATACTACAGTCATTGATTTGACTGTAGAAGCTAGTATAAGGCAACATGTTCAATATGGCCCCTTGCATGGTGCTGCCTATATTTTGGAGGATTCTCTTCAGATAGCAACTCCTCGATTGACCCATAAAGTTTTGTTGAAGGGGTGAGTACTTAAGAATCAATCAACAGATATCCTAGGGCTAAGCTTTTGTGCCTTTATACTGTGGACGTCACTCTTAAATTTGTTATTAGTAACAAGCTGCAATGAAATAAATGAATATTACTACAATTTTCCTATTTTTATAATCGCCACCCATTTAGTAATTAATTACATAAATAACTGAAGATTCACTTTTGGGAAAAATAGGTGCTCTCTTAAGTCTCTGCTTGAAGGTGATTAACAATGATATATATATGGATCTTAGAACTAAATTACACTCAAAACACTATTAGGGAGACACAACTACAAGCTTGCATCTGGAGTGGGATGTTGAGAGAGAGAGAGAGAGAGAAACTTTAAGTTTATATGATAATAAAACCCTTCTGGAGCTTGCATCTGGACCTCTCATTGTTCCTTAATTTAAGTATTCTCTCAATATGTTCACTAGACAGATGAGTTTTTCTTTGGAGATAGTTTTTAATTAAGTGATAATAATGTTAATCTTCCCGAAGACTTTGATCTGGGGAAGATTTAAGTTCAGAGGTTTTAATTAAATCTGACGTAGATTAATTTAAACACTAGAAAATGAGCATGTGCTATATTCTGAGGTGTTTAGACATTGACAGATCTGCTGAGGAAAGAGATATATATTAAATACGTTGGGGAAAAAAATTAAGCTGAAACGTAGTAAGGAGATAAGAAGAAAAGGATAGCACCTTGAATATCTATGTATCTTAACAACTGAATGAGGCAATAGACCTCAATTATAAAGTCTCCAAAACCCAATTGACGTCAGTTTATGCCAAATTACTTTTGCATATATAACTTCTAAGTTACCATTAACTTTTACAGAATAGGAAAGTCTAATCCACGTAATTCTTACACTCCAAGTTTCCTAACTAGACTGAACTTTGTATTTAGTGCATGTTCGAGGCAGGAAAAAAAAAAGGAAAAACATCAGTTTTATTGCTAAAAATAAGAAACAACTTGTTGACCCTCTATGATTGTTCTTTTTTAAATATATAAAGAAATTTAAATATTATATAATGATAAAACCCATGGGAACAATGCAACTTGAGATGACATAGGGTTTAGTCAAGATTCACAGACAGAGAAAGGGTTTCTAACCCTAGTTTTGACCCTATCCTTTACTGATACTCCGGTCAATGATTTGACCAATAGAAGTTATATATACATATAATATAAGGCAACAGGTTGAAGATAATCCCTAGCTATAATTACTACGAGAAGTTTCCTACTTTACTCTGTAAGAAAAAAGAAAAATTATTACACTATTGTGAGTTTTTACTGTGATTTTAGTCTACATAAGGTCTAGAGTTTAGGCTTACCTATAGAATAGGCAGATAATTCTTACTTTATCTCTTATCTCAACAGGACGTCACTTCATGCTGTAAATTTTGCATAAATTTACCGTTTGTAAATTTTACATTGATTACCATCTGTAAATTTTACACTGATTGCCATCAGCAATTTTGGCATAAATTGTTCTAGGTATATCATATCTTTACTGATGGTCTAACTTTGACCCTTGGTAAATATTTTTACCTATGCTGTTTTGTTTTTCAGATGCTATTTTACTAATACTCGAGCATCAGTAAACTGTTTATCGACTGTTTTAAAAAATTATACCAACGGTTTGACATAAGTATAAACCACTTTCCTAATGGTGAATTAGCTTTCATTTTTAAATTTTGATATGTGCATACATAAAGTAGTTTGTGAAACCATATATAGAATTTCCCAAATGTAACATACAAAGTCCATATATTTTCTTTAGGCACTCAAATCAACGTATAACATTCTTACTGATCAATAACATGAAATATACAAAATATACGTGGTATAGTTCTTTTTTTATTTACAAATATATTTTCAGACCAAGATAGTCCAACACGACAAGATAAATATAGTATTACATGTAGGATTTATTGCTGTAATACATTAATATGACTATCTATTAATTTATATATACGAAATCTCCCATCCCCATTCAACACGACTGAAACTTCAACCAATAGTAGTGGATCTGAAATTCCCTTGCGGTCACTTGCCTATATTTTGGAGGATTCTCTTCAGATACCAACTCCTCGATTGGCCCATAAATTTTTGGCGAAGGTAGAAAGTGTGTAGTGAAGAAGCAACCAACAGATACTCTAGGACCAAGCTTTTGAGCCTTTTACCCTGTGGACGTCACTCTTGAATTTGTCATTAGTAACAAGCTGCAAGGAAATAAATGAATATTACTACATCTTTATATTATAATGATCGCCACCCACTTAGTAATTAATTGCATAAAGAACAGAAGAATCACTTTTAATTAGGACAAATAGGGCTTCTCTTTGTCTCTGTTTGAAGATGATTGACAATAATCTTAATACTAAATTACACTCAAAAATCTATTAGCTAGGGAGGGAACTACAAACTTGCCTTAGCACTAGCGAACTGTATTAAATAAAACAAAAATGATATCAGTACTTAGACGTTTTACGGTGAAGTTTTATATCCTGATGTAGTTGTCCTCCTGGCAGCCTAGTTGGCAACAGGATTCCACATCACACTGTAAAAACTCACTGTAAAAAGTCATATCACCGCTCTAACTAAAATGAATCGTACATACCTGCAAAAAATCACCAATGTTCACCACCAAAGCCCCCAGGAAGAGAAGGCACATCGACCCACTGATCATCATGGTGGACCTGTAACCCAAGGGTAATGAAGCCGCCGTCCGTGTGCTTGTTAGTTCCCATTGTTCCCACTCCCTCCCACCCCAACATCCCACATCCCACTCCCTCCCACCCCAACATCCCACATCCCACTCCCTCCCACCCCAACATCCCACATCCCACTCCCTCCCACCCCAACATCCCACATCCCACTCCCTCCCACCCCAACATCCCACATCCCACTCCCTCCCACCCCAACATCCCACATCCCAGTCCCTCCCCCAACATCCCACATCCCAGTCCCTCCCCCAACATCCCACATCCCACTCCCTCCCCCAACATCCCACATCCCACCCTCCCCCAACATCCCACATCCCACTCCCTCCCCCCAACATCCCACATCCCACTCCCTCCCCCAACATCCCACATCCCACTCCCTCCCCCAACATCCCACATCCCACCCCTCCCCCAACATCCCACATCCCACTCCCTCCCCCAACATCCCACATCCCACTCCCTCCCCCAACATCCCACATCCCACTCCCTCCCCCAACATCCCACATCCCACCCCCCCCCCCCAACATCCCACATCCCACTCCCTCCCCAACATCCCACATCCCACTCCCTCCCCAACATCCCACATCCCACTCCCTCCCCCAACATCCCACATCCCACTCCCTCCCCCAACATCCCACATCCCACTCCCCCCCCCAACATCCCACATCCCTCCCCCCAACATCCCACCCCCCCCCAACATCCCACTCCCTCCCCCAACATCCCACCCCTCCCCAACATCCCACTCCTCCCCCAACAACATCCCACTCCCTCCCTCCAACATCCCACATCCCTCCCCCCCCAACATCCCACTCCTCCCCAACATCCCACCCCTCCCCCAACATCCCACTCCCTCACCCCAACATCCCACTCACTCACCCCAACATCCCACACACTCACCCCAACATCCCACACACTTACCCCAACATCCCACACACAAACCCCCTCCCCCCAAGAAAACCAACCACCCTCCCCCCCAAAAAAAAACCCAATCACTTATTCAAATCTTTTTTATCTGTTTCTTCCCAAACCTCTACTTCATCATCAAGAGATGCCTGGCCAAATATAGAAAATATTAGAAAAACTATACCAAATAATTTTTTTGAAAGAGATGCTTTTATTAACATAAAGGATAAAGCATAGTACAAACAGTAGATTACTGAACATGTGCTGATAAATTTCCAACTAAATGCCAAGAAAGAAAATGTACCTGAAGGATATTGACTGCAGCAAATTTGTCCAGAGCCGATTTTGGATCATTGAGGTTTATGTCCTTGACGAGCATATCCATAGTCTAAAGTGTATCAGGTAAAATAAAGTCAGTGGACTAAATCAAGCTCAAAAGTAGAAAGAAAAACATATGTAAATTATCTCAATAAGAAAAAGCTTAATACACTAGAAGCACTTATGCCACCATCGTAGTTATCGTAAGCAAGCTCATCCAAAAACAACAATTTAGCAGCGATTGCAAATATGTATTTCTGTCGTCATTCTATGCACTTGTACCATTACAATCATATAATGGTTATGAGTATTGAGAAGCAGCGATTGCTATCATGTTAATTGGTGGATAAGGTCCCAACAGTTAAAGAAATTGCCAACACAGTAATAAGGCTATTTAGGGAGTGCCCCTCAGTTCAAGTTGGCAATTTGTTTGCGAAGTACAAAGCCAAAGAAGAAAACGACATATAGCTAGGCAGAGGGGACTACAGCGGGAGACTCCCACTTTTTATTACCTAGTTCCGTAGTACGCATCACTACCTCATCTTTAAAAAACATAACATAAATTCTGATTCCGCATTCAGTCATAGACCTAATTCGAGATGACGAGTGAAGGCGAGCAGAGCGACGGGCGAACGAGAATGAAACCTTAATATTGAAGCATAATGATTATGACCTTAAACCGAACCGGAATAAGTTCCGTTTCTTGTTCAACCAGATCGGATTAGCTGGTCTGGTCCGGTTTTTAAACACTAGTTTATATGCTTTATGATTTCTACAAAAAGTTTACAGGGTAGGCAGAGAAAATTAAGTGATGGATAAAAGAAGTTGCACGTGAAAAAGAATTAAGAGTCTAGAAGAATTGCAAGTCATGTACTTAAGCAGATTAAGAGACTAATCTGTCCTTACTATCACTCAAGTCATCATAATTGCCTTAAAAGCCGGTAGACTTACTTTGATCAAAGCTAGTCTATCTGGCATCCCCACCTATTACCTTTCCTTCTTGCATTGTCCTATTTCTATGGTGAACATCATAGAAAGAACTATGAGGAATTTTCTATGGTCGGGTACTTCAGAGCGATCCAAAATTCATCTCATCAAGTGGGATGATGTTTGCAAGGCCAAAGGGGGCGGAGGATTAGGAATCAGAAGGATAAGATATATGAATGAGGCTTTACTCACTAAATAGTTGTAGAAGCAGAACACAAGTAGGGAATCCACTTGGAGGAAAATCATAGTTAATGTATTGGACAACAGGCTAAGGGAATAGTGGTTTGAAGCCCCAAGACATGGGAGACTTTCTTCCATATGGAAGAAAATTATTCAGATGTTCCCGTTCTTTACTCAACATGTTTCTCTCTTGCCAGGCATTGGCAATAGAATTCGTTTCTGGACTGACAGGTGGATTGGTGATACTACTTTAGCAGAAAAATTTTCAAGACTTAACCTCTTAGCCAGACATCAAGACTGCTCTATAAGCGACATTGTTTCTGCTGGTCAGCTAATAGATGTGGACTAGACCCCCTTCTTTAGAAGACGTTTCAATGATGAGGAAGCTATTGAGGCTTCCAAATTTCTTGAGGATTTGAGTATTTTTTACATGAGAAAAGACCAGGATGATGAACTGATCTGGAGGCCTCACTCTAAAGGACTCTTCATGGTAAGCTCTGCATACTCCTGTTTAACTAATCAAGGCCATCAACCTCACTTAGATGCTGCAGCATGGTCACTCTCGGGTCCTAAGAAACAAATTTTCTTTGGGTGGTGCTACTTGAGGGGTAGACTACCTACTAGAGATTTGTTGATGAGGATGGAAATTCAGATTCAACATACCGTTTGTCCTTTATGTAATACTGAAAGTGAGTCACTCAATCATACTTTGATCCATTGCTCTTTCAGCTGGAAAGTTTGGTTATTCTTCCTTAATAGATTCGGACTTATTTTACCTATCCCTCGTGACCTATATATGGTATTGTTGCTCTCATTGGCTCCCAGGGCCTTGGGAGTAAAGGAAAGCTCATGTTTTCTTGTTGCATAGGATATATTCCTTGGATGATATGGAAGGAAAGGAACAATCGAATTTTTCAAAATAAATCCAGCTCTTGGACTGACCTTTGCAATCGAATTACAACTCAGCTTGTTAGTTGGCTGAAAATTCACCAGGCTTTCAAGAATGTTGAATGTGGCACTATATGGAGGTCCTGGAATTTACATGCAAGAGAGGGGAATAGTAAACTAGTCAGAACTATTGCTTGGCTTCCTCCACCCCCAAACTCCTACAAGCTAAACTTTGATGGGTCATCTTTTGGAAACCCGGGTCTAGCTGGAGTCGGGGGCCTAATCAGGAATTCAGCTGGAGATATATTACTCACATATTCTGGACCACTTGGTATTAATGAATCCACGATTGCAGAAGCTCAAAGTCTACTCCATGGACTCAAATGTTTTCTCAAGTATCATTTTGTTGGTCCATTACATGTTGAAGACTCCCAAGTTCTAATTCAACGGTGCAAGCATGATCTCAGGCCTCCTTGGCGAATGCGTTGTATCAGTGATGAAATTAGAAACCTTTCATTTATTGTCACTAGTTGGAATCATGTATTAAGAAGTGCCAATGGTAGGGCTGATGAGTTGGCTTAAGCAAAGGACTATTGAGCAACATATTGTTGTTGTCACCCCTTAGCTTCATGTAACCATTTTTTATGTTTGTTGTTGTAATCTTTCGCCCATTTGGGCCACAATAATTAAAATCTCAATTTTCAAGAAAAAAAAAAGTCATCATAATTGCCTTTAGTTGTTTTTGACAAAAGGCTCCTTGTGATTAGCTCCACTGCTACTAGCCTACCTCAAGGCAAGACAGAGATCCAAGAGTAATGCCACCATGGAAGAGGACCGCTTAAAATTGGACAAAACCAACTCAAAGCATTGAAGAGTAAGAGTTGGAATAGAGCATTCAAACTAATTAAAAAAGTTAACAAAACTAAAAAGAAACTCAGAGCAATTTCAAGGTCTTTAGTTGGAGGAAGCTTGAAACCTATCATGTGGAAGGGAAAGAGATGAAATAGAACAAGTACAAAACAATTTTATAGTTATAAAATAAAATGACTCTAATGCCACTTTAGTCTTAAACAATAATCAAGGTCAGAAATAGAATAAAAATAACTTGATTCATCATGTTTCATGTAAGTAAGATGGTAAAATAGTTATAATTTATAAAATATTTAACTGGGTACGCGGGAAATGAATATCTGATCAATGGCCTATCCTATTAGACTCAAATTATGAAATTTGGGGTGGTGGTGCACCATTCCGATTTGAAAACTATTGGTTAGAGGAAGAGAATTTCTATCAAAAGGTGGACATTTGGTGGAATAATTTAAATGATATGGGACCTATTGGAGGGAGATTGGTCAGGAAAATGAAATTGCTGAAGCAAAAGCTTCAAAATTGGTCAAAAGATAATAAGGTTGCTCGAATGGCAAGACGTGAGGCTCTAAACAGTCAAATTGATGCACTTGAACAACTTGAAGAAACCAGGTCATTAAGTGATGAGGAGATCAATACAAGACTCTCAGCTGTGGTAGAATTGAATAATATTCTACGAATGGAGGCAATATTGTGGAAACAAAGGGCCAGGTATAAATGGCTTTTAGATGGGGAAGGAAATACGAAGTTTTTCCATGAAGTGAATGGCTTCAGACCAATAAGTTTAGCAGGTGGCACCTACAAGATCATAGCAAGACTCCTGGCAGCAAGACTTCAAAGTGCTATGGGACATGTTATCAGTAGAAAACAGCACGCCTTTATTAAAGGCAGAGAGATCATGGATGCAGCTATGAATGCATATGAGATTGTTCATCTTTGTTCAAGATCTAGTGAACCTCGGGTTATCCTCAAGCTTGATTTTGAGAAAGCATTTGACAGAATTTCGTGGCGCTATCTTATTACTATGACGGAACAACTGGGATTTGGTAAGAGATAGCAGAAATGGATCATGACCTGTCTTGCTTCCACTAGATATTCCATACTTATCAATGGAGGTGCACATAGTTTTATTAAACCAACCAGAGGTCTTAAGCAGGGTGATTCTCTTTCACCAATGCTTTTTAACATTGTTGGTGAGGGGCTTAGATGTTTATTTCACCTTGCTATGGCTGAAGGCTGGTTGGAAGAAATAATTAACAGAGACCACTTCCATGCACCGTTGGTTCAATTTGCTAACAATACAATCGTGTTCTGTAAGGGTACTATCGAGCAACTGAGAGTTGTCAAGAGCATATTGATCTTATTTGAACTAGCATCAGGGTTGAGAATTAACTGGGCCAAGTCTATTTTTGGCTTTGCAATTGATGATATCAGACTGAATGAGATGGCTGATGCCTGAGGCTGCAAGGTGGGCCAATTACCAGCTACATATCTGGGCCTCCCATTATACATCAGGAAAGCTCCGCGTAACTTATGGGACCCGGTCACTAAAAAGTTACATAATAGGCTGAACACATGGCAAGGGAAGCTCCTCTCAAAAGCTGGCCAACTCACACTAATAAAAGCATTTCAATTGGGGATCCCAACATATTTCCTCTCCTTTATGCAATGCCCTATCTCTGTAGTGAATAATATAGAAATGATAATGAAAAACTTCTTGTGGTTAGGATCTTCTGATAATTCAAGGTTGCACCCCATTAAATGGGATGACGTTTCTCAATCAATAAAACATGGAGGTTTGGGTATAAGAAGGATTTAGGAGATGAATGAGGAATTGTTGATGAAATGGTTATGAAAACTAACTATGGATGATGACAAAACATGGAAAAGAATAGTGGCTGGCTCTTTAAACAATGGGAATAGTCAATGGTGGCTTGAGACATCAGGCTCTTAGAGGCTCTCCCCTTCTTGGAGGAGAATAATCAAACTCCTCCCTCGCTTCAGGCAGCACATATCAATCCAGCCTAGTAAGGGAGATAAAACCTTCTTCTGGACTGATACTTGACTAGGAGACACCCCTCTTTTAGCAAGGTTTCCTAGAGTCTATCTACTAGCTCGAAATCAGAATTGCTCCATTAATGATTTCACACCCTTGGGGCAACTGAAGAATATTAACTGGAGTGGACTGCTTCGAAGAACATTTAGTGTTGCGGAAGCAATTGAATTTGCTGACCTACAAGATGAATTGGGTGGTATCTATTTGAAAAGGGATCAGAAAGATGAATTAATATGGAAGCCCCATCCCCATGGGGACTACTCTGTCAAATCCTGTTATACATGCCTTGCTGGCCAAGGCACTCTACCCCATATTTCTACTGCTGCTTAGAAACTTTCATGTCCCAGGAAACAAAGGTTCTTTGCATGGTGTTGCCTAAGAGATCGACTGCCAACTTGTGACCTCCTACTAAGAAGAGGTATGCAATTGCAATCCAGCCTATGCCCCTTGTGCAATGAGGTGGAGGAAAATTCTTTCTTGGAAAATTTGGTGTTGACATTGTCATGCCCCAGAATTTTTATGGCCTTATTATGATGACTAGCTCCCTTGGTCTCCACACCAAAGGGAGATTAATGCTAAAGTGCTGCCTTGGATTCATCCCCTGGTTATTATGGAAAGAGAGGAACAATAGTGTTCTCTGATACTTCCAAAGGTTGGAGGGATACCTGTCATACTATTCTCTTTCATGTTGTGGGTTGGTTGAAGCTGCTGAAGGAATATAGAAGTACAGACCATAATACTATTTGGGTATCATGGGCAGCACATGCCCAAGGGGGTTACCAGAACCCAACCAGAATTCAATCTTAGCAACCTCTTCTAGATGGTTCCTATAAGCTAAACTTTGACAGCTCCTCCATGGGCAATCCTGGACCTGCCGGTATTGGGGGGCTCATTCGGAATCATCAGGAAGATGTTCTCACTTATGCTGGCCCAATTGGGATAGTTGATTCAACTATTGCTGAGGCAAGAAGCTTACTTTAGCTACCAAAATGCTTTAAGGAAGCCCACCTTGTTGGACCCTTTTATGTTGAAGGGGACTCCAAAGTGATCATTCAATGGTGCAAAAATAACATTAGGCCACCTTGGAGCATGCGCTCCATCATTAATGAAATACATGACCTTTCTTCTACTGTAATGAGCTGGAATCATGTTCTTAGGAGTGCAAATAATAAAGCTGATGTATTAGCCAAGCAAAGAGTCAATGAACAGCATCTTGTTTTATGGACCCCATAATTGCCCTCTGATTGTAAAGGTCGTTGGGCCTGTTCTGTATTTGGATAGCCTAAAGGCAATGGAATAAAATGACATACCGACATTCAAAAAAAAAAAAAAAAAAAACCAATTGGGTCAGGATTGCCCCTGAGGATCCATCCACATTAAGTTTGATGGTCCCAATTGGTGGGGGTTTCCAATTGGCTACAATTGGTGCTGATTGAGTAGTGCGTAGCCTTGCAAACTTGGCCATACAGATCTGAGGCTGGCTCCTTGGATTTTCATGAATCTCAGACCTTGAGCTTAACCAGTATGTGAGGTTGCTGAAGATATTTTCTGTAACATCCTTACATTCCATATGCTTGCCTCCGAAAATCTTTCTATTAATTTCTTCCCATAGATTCCAAGGAATGAAAATCATGTAAGCATCTAGCATGAGTTTAACTCTTTTTGGTAGCGGTCAGTTGTTCCAAAATTCAATATAGGATGGCAAATCTTCATTGGCTGAGGCATCCACTTGGAATAGATTCCAAAAACAAACCAAACTTGTTGGGTGTATGGGCATTGTACCAGTACATGATCAATATTTTTCAATATACTCCCACAAAATGAGAACATCATAGAGGGAATGGACATTCCTCTCCTTGAGATTGGTTCCTTTGTGAGAAGCTTCTGGTGTACCACATAAAAAACTTAGCATTAGGAGGGACAAATAGCTTCCATGCCGAGGCAGCAAGATGAGTTTGCCCGTCCACTTGACTCAATTTTGCGTGAGCAGATTTGACCATATTATCACCACTGGAGCTTGCCATCCTAATGAATCTATCATCACTCTTGAGTGTCAAAAAAATTGAAGAAGAGTGAGTCGCCCAGCTTTTATAAATGCCTTCCTTTCCACATATCCAACCTGTTCCTTATTTTACCAACGATCGAGTCCTCTAAATACAGGAAGACCTAAATAAATTAGAGGCAAACACCCAATTGAACAACCCAATTCCCTTGCTAATTCTTCCAGTAATCCTTGAGGTATGTTTATGCATACTAGTGATGACTTGGCCAAATTTATTTTACGCCCCGTGGTAATCTCCTTTAGTACTAGCCCTGCCTTCAACCTTTTTATCTGCTCTAGAGAACAAGATAACCACATCATCGGTAAATTGCACAATTGGGGTGATGGAGGCGTTTTCTTCATAGAAAGCATTGTTGAACCATCCTATTTCTAGTAGTTTCCGGAAGAAATTTGTTATTACTTTTCCAAAGATCTTTAAAATGAGTGGTTAAAGGGGATCACTTGGTCGAATACCCCTAGACCCCTTAAAATAACCAAACAGTCCACCATTGAGAATCTCAACAAGGAAAGAAATGATTAAATCCATCTCCTCCACCTAAGGCTAAAGCCCATTGCCTACAAAATTGGGTCTAAATGCTGCGAATTAACTTTGTCGAAAGCTTTTTCCAAGTCTAGCTTTAGTAGAAATTTCGGTTTATCTTGTTTTACAAAGAGGTCTACAGCCTCGTGAACCAGCATTGTCGAATCCAATATTTGCCTCGACTTGATGAACGCATGTTGTTCTTTTGCATCTAAGACTCTAGAAATTTTCTTATACACCCCTGATACTAAGCTAATATACCTGTAATACTTTTTTGTTCTACTCCTTTTTTGGGCACGAGGGCAATTATTGATGCACCAATAGAGTTCTTTGTAATCTCGCGTTCACAGAAGTCTTCAAATAATTTCAAGAAGTCACATTTCATGATAGACCAGGCTTCTCTAAGGAATTCCCCGTTGAATCCATTTGGACCAGCGAGAAGGTGTTTATTGCCATCATCATCATTTTTTTTTCTTTGAAAGTTAAAATTTGACTACATGCTGAACCTACTGCATAAATTCATTTGCTCCATCCAATTTGTACGTCACACAGGTGTATCAGCCTCTTTCAATGCTTCACTTGCACGACTAACGACATTACCACTGGCCCCCTTGCTCCTTTCCCCGCAAAATCATGATACCTTTCAAGACCGCACATTTTTTTTTTTAAAACACATGGAATACTACAAGGAACAATACTAACCTTAAAGAATTCTTAACTACTGCAACCTAGATTTTTTTTGTCAATCTTGGCCACTACGCACAGACATATATAAAAGGAAATAATTATCCTTATTATAGGATATATAACTTCTAGAAGTTTTTGTGTTGCTCTTTGCCATGAAACCAAAACATAAGAAATTCAAAAAGTTGGTTGTAATTGGGGAGGAGGCATTCTCATGACAAGTCTCATGTGCAGTCAAGGCAATTTTAGGAAGTATACACATCAAACAAAGATTTCATTTCCTTGTAGAATAGCAAAAGGAAGATCCCAGGCATGAAGCTTACCAAATCAACATCACCCATCTTCATCTTCTCAATTGCACACAAAATAGGGATAAAAGTATCAGCTGAAAGGGTCAAACCAGACTCACACATGCTCTCTACTACAGCAAAGGCTTCACGGACCTGAAATAATATTATATTAGAGGGTTAAGCGCTAACAACTTCAGTAAATAGAATATGACAAAGTCTTAAGTGTTATTGTATATCAGGTAATGAACACAATGAAGCTACACTTCGTACAATTTCTACTAAGAGTACAGTTCAGCCTAATAATTTTATAAGAAAGTATATTGAATAATTCATCTGAATAAAAACCTATATTGTTTAGGATACGAGAGCTTACCTTTAGTAAATTACAACAATACGTAATGAGATTCTCATATGCAGCGACACTAGGTTGCGGTTTAAATTCCTTGTGCAAATTGTTGAATTTAGAAATGACTTTTTCAACCTTCAATGTGCAAAAATTAGTATAACATGTCAAACTTCAAGGAGAGGAAAATGTGAACAAGTGATAAACTTGATATAGTTTCAGTTTATGTGATGGTTGTGATGGTGGCCCCATCCAGCAATTATTTCTATTTTGTAGCCTTTTATTTGCTAATGCATAAATGTCTATCATCTCTTGTAGCGGATATCTTTACGACGCATTGACATAATGCCCACATTATGGACTAATACTATTTAATTTTAATCGCTCCAGCTCATCCACTTGACATTGTCTTCTAATTACTCACCTAAAAGAGCTATTCAGTTACAGCTCTTACTCCAGAGCAAATTGGCAGATATCTCATAACAGCATATCAAGAAGCACCCTGTTAAATTCAACTCTACAACAGCAGAAATTCAAGCTCCCTACCATGAACTCCTCATTTTCAAAAGCATTTTCAAGCATGCTTCATCTTAATGGAGATTCCAACATGGTGATTCAAAAGAGTAATCAGGGATCTCCTCCTCGGAGTCATTGATCCACTTCCAGTGAAGTTCAGAGTTCGGCTGTAAAAATTGCCATTCATCTCATATTCCAACGCCAATGGCTTAGCAGATCCGTGGGTTCTCTCACAACACCAATTCTACCATCATCAGAGACCATATTCTAGCTGCACATTATTAGGCCCATAAGGCTTTGGAATGATTTGCTTCTACACAATGTGAAGCTCTACTAATGTGAAGCATTAAAGTGGGAGGTCTTCCTCTAGAAGTAAGGGGTATATGTGCCTGAGTATCAACATCCCAAGGAAATATTCAGAAGTCACTTGGTTTACAAATGGAAAGTCCCCATCTTAGCAGTATAAGAACATTTATGATGAACTCTCCTCAATGTTTTAGGAAGATCACATCGCAGCCACACTGCAGTAGACTCATTGGCTGACTCTTTAAAGAGGTGTCCCACTCTTTAGTGACCAAAACTCCAGCTTTAAACTTTCCACGTTCGGCTCTGGTCTGTATTTCTTTCCAAATCAGAACCAGAGCAAGAAGATCTAGTACATATCCAAATTCAAAAACCTCTTCAAATTACACTTATCTTTATTATATTTTTCAATCAGTCACCAAAGAAACATATAAACATCTTCTGAAAATTAAAAAATATATATATATATCTTGACTAATCTTGAGGATGTTTAAGCTATGTCTTTCTTGTAATGTTGTTATCTCTTACTTCTTGTTTTGGTATCCGAACCTGATCTTTAGTTGACAAAGTCAGATTCAAATATCTCGTCTCCCCCTTGATTAGATTCCATTCCGTAGCTAGGTTGCCTCTAGAGGTTATTTTCCAAGTTCAACTTTTGTATTTCTTACCTTATCTCTCATTAATCAGTCAACAATCATCAGAATAGTGAACCACATTTCTTAATATATATATGCCTGAATCATAGCATGGTAAAAATAAACACCTAAACTTTTTTCATATGCCATTTCTATTTTTTCTACCATTTTGCAACATGAGCAGAATGCTGTTAAACATGCTCAGATTTTTATCTTTGAAAAAGAGTAAATGAAGCATCTAATATAATCAATATTCCAATAGCACCAAAGACCTATAGATCTCAATAGCTAGTGATTAAGCACTGTCTCCACATATATGTTTTACAAGGTAAGAAATGTAGTGTAAATTTTCACCTTTAAACCTGGAATATTACTGACAAATTCAAAGATGAGGTATGAGGTATCCACTGTCGCAGATTCTATATTAAGCAAAGAAAGCATATGAATTTAGTGAAGAGAAAAGGAAACCTTGGGTTTGAGCCAAATGAAATGCAGAATATATCATAGATTTTGCTTTAAACTTGGCAAGCATTTACCTGACGCCCTTAGTAACATAATAAGTTCTTCAAATTGGTTTACAAGAAACAATCTTCCCAGGGATCTGAAAACACATGCTACCGATTCTCCTGATGGCATTTTAGTAATATCTACCATCTCCAACATTTTCAATATATCTTTCTTTCGATCTTTTTCACAAAAGGCCAGCAAATAGATCTCTAACAAACCCCAAAAAAGGAACATAAATTCCAGCTATTAGGAAACACACACGCACACACACACACACAAACAGATACACATTAACGCAAACGTCAAATCCACTATTTTCACTAAAATATAAAATATTATTTAAACTGTGTCAATACCATAAAATTATGATGAAGTATAATTAAAAATATAATTCACCACATACTATAAATATAAAAGTAACAACAATTATCATAAATACCACACACATACCAGCTTGACCACGACCCTTGTCCTCCGCATCAACATTGATGAAACTGCAGAGATCCCTGATTTTATCTTCAAATTCACAATTGATCCATAGCAGCATCTCATAGAACCCTAATATGGAATAAGGATCTCCCACACCATCCTCAATGAGCTCCTTATATAAATGGAATTCTCGCCCCATTGACAAATGACTTGAACATATAAGAAAGAGACATTCAGTAACTTCCTCCAAAGGAAATCCTTTTTCTTTCATCAATATAAAGTGCTGGAGAGCCTGTATATATAGATTGAATGACTCTTCTTCATTTGGTCTCGACGTTGCCTTCTCTAAACAATTTCTTATCGCAACATTGTACACCTTACCGACAGTTACTCCACTTATTTTACCAAAAGAGTCGATAAAAACATCTGATTTATTAATTTTTGCACACTTTTTCACAAAACACTCCAACCGACCATTCTGTGCATTATCAGATGGCTTCCCACTAACAGGAAAATCAGATGAAGGTAAGTTGGGCGATGCTGAAACTCGGTTACCTGACAATGTAACGTTTCACATAAGGAGGTCAGCCTTTTTCTGCATACCAAATGCAATATTAAAATGACAGCAATATAGAGGATCATTTCTGTAGTCCCCTGAATGGGACACAAAAAACATTCTTAATACTCCGAAGGAAATGCTAACGAACAAACCATATCCAACAATTTGGTATGGCATTTTACAAGCCAAGGTCAAGAATTATCCCTAACTACGAAAACATGGTGAACCGATCAAAATATTCATATAGCAGATGTAGGAAGACAAATAAACACAGAAATCCCAAAAGCAAGATTCCCGATCCAGACGAGAGGAGATACCTAACTGAATCAGCAAGTCACATACACTATTCTGCTAGAAGCAAACTATTCCCAAATTTTCTCCAGCGAACTAGCAAGAGGTATAAATGGAATCATAAAACAACCGCTTGATTAACAGCAACGAGATAGACGGGCACAAGTGAAAGTTTAACAATAAAAAAAAGAGTAATGCTAGACGCACCTATCCGACGTACATGTTAATCTAAGCCCTTAAAAATATAAAAAAATACTTTTTTTTATAAAATCCTATTTTCTAGAGGATAAACCCTAGACATCAATGGTTTAGATTAACATGTGTGTGGGATAGGTGCGTGGGCTAAGTGCAACTAGCATTATTCTTAAAGAAGGGTCTTTAAAAATAAAACAAAATGAAATCGAATAAATGGATGAATGAATAGACGAAAGTATCCTCAACAATGGAACTGTTTCAGCGTGTAGAAGCATTCGTCCATCATCCCCGTTTATCATCCCATATTATTTCGATATAAAATTTGGAGGGTACGTTACCAGTAACCAGAGAAAAAACCCCACGCAATTGCTTTGAAGCTCTCTGCAGAAGTGAGGGAACCCGGCGAAAACAACTTTGGGAAGGAAAGGATCTCGAAAGCAGCAACATCGTCAGGTTTCCTCAAACCCTTCTTCACTACAAATGCAAAGACCAAAGAGAGGGCACGAGTCATTATTCTTAACTATTTGGTGGGCATCGGTGAATCGCCGTCCTTAGAGATAGATATATATATAAGATTAGGGCAGTGTTTGCGTCCGCTATTTGATGTGGAGTTGCTTCTAAGGGGTGTAAACGGCGCATAAACAAAACGGCAGAGGCATTTCCGCGTACCGTATCCGATCACGAAATGCTCTGCCGTTTGCTTTTCGACCGATTAAGTTTTACCCTGTGCCGTTCCGATTATTGCCGATTATTTCCAACGGTAATTGGAAGGTAATTGGAAATAATCGGATAATTTATGAAAAAAGTTAAAAATTGAAAAACAATATTTTAAAAAAAAGAAAAAATGAGTAAAACACAAATTTAAGCCCAATATGTATGCTATAATACGTATATGGCTACAATAAATTTATGTTCGACCAATAGGAAAAAAATTCTTTACAAAAGCATCCCAACTATAAAATAGAAATTCGAAATTCATTAAATAACTTCTATTGTACCTATAACGAGAGAAATGAAAAAGGACTTCGTGCAACTGCAACCTCTATTAATAGCTACTTCGAACTCACAAGAATGAAAAAGACACATTATTGAGTCCTATTACCAAAGAGATAAAGTGAAAATTAAAGAGAGAAAAGAATCGGAGGGCGGAAGAAACATACCTCGGGCTTAAACCTTCGTTGAATAGCTCGGGCGGGGAAGAAAGATTGTTGCTGCTCGCCGTGCTCCGGGTGTTTGTTGTAGGCTTGTCGAAGTCGTCCTCCAGATTGTTATAGGGATGACAGATTCTAAAAAATATATATGGCTAGACATATTGGCTTGAAGAGTTAAGTCACAAGTGACTGTGAGGGGAGTCTAGAGGTCCCTCTACCTCCCGCTCTGGGCACACTGGATAGTAGCTAGTGACCAGCAAACACAATTCCATCCATGCAGCCCATGTCCTTCAAATAGTCGGGCCTAAGGCCTAGAACTTCGGATGGTAATGCAAACAGGACATCAGCAACTTGCTTGATATGCTTCAAGTACTCCATCATAATGTCTCTACAAATTGAGTTAGATTCATTTAGAAGAGTTCAAAGACACTAGAGTAAAGAGTAAAGTTGGGCCGAGGTCTATCCCAAAATGACTAGCCGAAGTTAGGAAGCCTCTTTCCAACTAATAAGTCAGGATCTTTTTACTCGTTTATCCATGTGGGACTAAACTCTAACACTCCCCCGCACGTGTGGGCCTTCCTTTGGGCTCTCACACGTGCACAACATGGGTGGAGGAGGCCCACATACGAGTACCCGCTCTGATACCAAGTAAAGTTTGGCCGAGGTCTATCCCAAAATAACGAACCGAAGTTAGGAAGCCTCTTTCCAACTAATAAGTCAGGATCTTTTTACTCGTTTATCCATGTGGGACTAAACTCTAACATAAAGTTCAGTGTGTTTGACAATAAGGAGAAAGAAGGAAATCAAAAACATAAAAGCTTTGCTTTCAAGAATTTCTTCGAATACCTGCAGGCTTCTGGCAATTCTTCAGGGTTCTCAATATCAGGAGTCATCACGCAGCCGAAGGTATCCCTCCAGTTCGCGGATTTCGCCTGATAGAGATCAAAATTGCTGTTGAATCTCACCCTCTTCATTTGGTCCCTGGAGTAGAGCGCCATCTTTTCCTCCACGGGTCCTTCGTGAAACCTTCTCACTCCCTGTATCATCTCGTCCAGAACCCTCGGCGGAATCCCATGATTGATCACCTGAAAGAACCCCACCACTCCAAAACAACTCCGAGTTCCTCCCCCATCTCCTTCCGTCGATCCCCCAGCTCGACTCCCCCGAGGTCAACAACAGGATGTACTGTTTGGAGTCCCATACTGGGTGCTGTTTCATCTTCTGTCAAATCCTCAGATGGTAAAAAGAAAAATCTGGGGATTTGGGTGACTCCCGCATCAACAAAACCTTTTACCCCGAGCTTTGTTTCGTCGAAAGACTTGATCTCCTTGAGCCGATCATAGCCGGAGGAAGTTCCGGTTGGGATCTCAGCAGCTCCGGCGACCACCATGTTGGGTGCTCAGTACTGTATGCTGAAACAGGACAAATGCAGAGAAGACTTCGATTTCGGAGATTTAATAGACGCGCGCACCATCTTCAAGTAGGTATCACTCGACTCTGACTTGAATTGATGTCGACATCTCACATCAGTAAAAAGAGAAAGAAAAAGAGAAATAAAAAGAGTAAAAAAAAGAGAAAAAAAAAGATCAGTTTCGCGTCATCTTCGTTTCTCAGACAAAGGAAGAAAGAACGAAGTGGCCCTCCCCGTTCCTGTTCCAGTTTCTCGCCGCCCCACCTGCTATTCCTAAATCAGATCAGATTAATGGAGCCCAAATAATAGATCCAAACCATGGTTTTTAATTATCCATATTCCATACAGTGAACGATCTCCAGTATCGCCATGGTTGTTGATTTACCAAGGTCATAAGATATTATACTTACGATAAATATCCTATGAAATCGTAGAACAGAGTACGAAAATATGGGCATAAAAAAATCAAACTGGCATATAAACATAAAAAAATTTGATATCAAACAAGGCAAACTATAAAACAAATAGCTATCAGCTTTCTCCAACTAAGTAAACTCATATGAGAGTTTATGTTTTGCATTAGATTTCTCATATTTAAATTATTTTTAAATATTTTAAAGAAATTTTTATATGAGTTGTATCTCATTAAAAAAATTCATAATAAGATTTTAATATACAAAAAACAAGTTTAAAAATATAAAAACTATTAAAATACTAAAAAGGGTAATCAGACCAATTGTTGGACCGTTGAAACTCGTCATTCAACCGATTTCTCACCATTTTTGGGTTTTTGAGCAAACCAAACCGCTCAAAGCCCCAGTTTCGATTGTACCCGGTTGAACCGGGCTGGTCAATTCGGTTTTTAAAACACTTGTCTGAGTTGTCTCTATTGAAAATATTTATAGTATATTAATTACTATTCGTATTTATTCTTATTTATAATTACATTTCCATATTATATATATGCTTTTACATGTGTTATTTAGTTTATCTATACATATCCACAATATATCTCCGTTTTCTTAAAGTCCAATACATTATGTACCTTGATAATTCAAACCTTGATCCAAAGTTACCAAACCCATTCTAATTAACTCCCAACTCCCATTCCTAAACCTGTCACGTTCCCACATCATATCAATCCTTAATAACTGACGAAGGGAGAAAGAACGAGGGTGGCCTTCCTGGCCCCTTCCTCTTCCCGTTGGCGCCGCCCACCTACACTTCCTAAATTTGAGCCGAGTATTGGACTTACGTAACTGATTTAAGAATCCAAAGTGACTCCTAAATCTCACTCCCAAATCAGTTACACTTTCACACATCGTATCAGACTTAAGTAATTGATTTAAGAGTGATATTTGATGTGTGGAATATTGATTCTCTATACATTCCATTACAAGTATAGTCTGTGAAATTTTACCTAACGAAAATACTAGCTGCACCTATACCTATCTCACGTACATATTTTTTATAAAATAAAAAATATTATTTTTATATTTTTTAAGGGCTTAGAGTAATATGTGCGTGGGATAAGTATTATGCATAGGTGCAGCTAGCATTAGTCTTTACTTAAATACCCATTAAACAGTTTTTGGTTTTAGGTTTATTTTTTAAGTTACTGTACTTGAGAAAAGGAAATAAAAAATTAATTTTCACTTAAGAAGTCAGATAACCAATTTACAGTTTAATAAACGAAACTGCAATGGATTTTACCCGATTACTGTTTAATTGAGGTATAATCCTATATTTCTCATTTTTTTCTTAATAGCTCTCCATTTTCAACATCCCTCTTTGATTCATTGTTGTTATATTATTCCTTTTCTTTGGTTTCAAAAGACCCTTTTTATTATTTTCCATTTATTTTACCGTTTATTACCCTGATTACCCATCAGAATAAGCTACATTAGTCAAGAGAGAACCCAGGATAGCTATATTAGGATAAACAAGATCGTAGCATTGTACAAATATACTCATGGAGTCTTTAGTTTAACAAAATTTCTTATAAATATCTACCACTTTGAAAAACCTATGACGACACTTCTGGTTGAGAAGGAGAAATGTGATCACACCTGCAAATCCCAGAGCATATGAAAAGGCTATCCATGAATAGAAGAAAAAATGGTTTTCAATAATACTACTTTTCTCCTCCTGCTCGACAGTGGGATCTAGTGCAGCAGGCCTTGTCGGAGAGTTGCTAGAACAATTTTTCATCAATGGCAGCCCACATAGACCTGGATTCCCCATGAAACTACTTTCAGCAAAAGTGGAGAAGAGATTACCACTAGGAATCTGGCCTGAGAGATTGTTGTAGGCAACATTAAACGCAGAAAGAAAATGAAGTTGGCCTAGCTTGGCTGGAATTCCCCCTGTCAATTCGTTGAAGGAAACATCCAAACTTTCCAAGTTTACCAGGTTCTTGAATGATGCCGGAATCACTCCAGTTAGAAGATTGTGAGACAAATTCAATGAGCGGATATCTTTTAAGTCACCTACTTCAGATGGGATATCTCCACTCAATTGATTGCTTGATATGTCAATGCCTCTCATCAACCGAAGTGGAACACCTTCATAAGAGTACATTCTTCCCTTTGTGGTAAAGTCAGTGGAAACTTGAATTGGGACACGCTCGTATAACCAAAACCCAGATATTTCTCCGATAAAGAAATCCGCAGAACTCACGGGTTCATTCACCATGGAACTAAAGTTGTTCAAGCAAGAGGGCAGCTTCCCAGAAAGGTCATTATGAGAGAGATCTATGAATTGTAGACGATCCATATGACACAATTGCACAGGAATATGTCCTTGGAGATGATTACCTCCTACCAGCAGTGCTCTCAATTCAGGAAGAATAGGCATCGACTTGGAAATGTCCCCAAACAAGCCATTATGCCTAATGTCTAGTACTATCATCCAGGAGCAATTGGCAATTGCAGGAGGAATGGTCCCTGTGAAACGATTATTGCTAAGCTTCAAATATTTCAAATCATTCAAACTGGAGTCCGTATGTAGTATTTCTCCTTCCAACCTATTGCTTGATAGGTCCAAGTACTGTAGGGATGTGCAGTTCTTTGTCAAGGAATGTGGTATATGTCCTGAAAAATTGTTGTTAGACAAGTCTAATATTTCAATTGACAAGGAGAGCTGTGGAATACTTCCATTCAGATGATTGGAGGATATGTTGAAGTAATTCAAGGTTGGGAACCAGTTATCTAAATTATATGGCAGTGCCCCCGACATATTATTGTCTGACAAATCAAGCTTTGCCAAGTAAACTGGAGTCATAATTTGTAAGGGTTGATAAAATGGATTTTCAAACATGTTGCCTTGTAAAAACAGATCTTGACTGACATTAAACCAGAATGAAGTTGGGATTTTTCCTGTGAATGAATTGTAGGATACGTCAAGCTGACTCAACCGGTTTTGAGTGGAGAGGAAACTAAGGAATTTGTTGACACCATGTTGGTTGAGGTTACATTTAGACAACCGCAGAGTAACCAACTTGAAAGAAGGCGTCCATTGGGAAGAGTAGGTTTCAACTTCAAATTGATTGTTCGAAAGAGAAAGAAAATAGAGTTTAGAAAGATTTCCAAACATGGAAAGTGATACTATGCCTCTTAACTCATTATTAGAAATATCGATATACTCGAGATTGGCTTTGCTGCTGAACATTGAGGCAGAAAGAGTCCCCTGGATCCCATTATCAGACAAATCCATATGTCTCAGGGAGTCCCACTTAAACAAAATAGCAGAAGTGTTCTCTTCAAACAGATTGGAAGACATGTCCAAAGTTTCTAGAGACTGCAAGGCACCCAAACTGGTTGCAAAAGGTCCCTCAAACTGGTTGTTGTTCAGGTACAATTCTGTTAGTCTACTGAAATTACTGAAGCAGCCTGGTATAGTACCCCCGAAAAGATTATTACTCAGGTCCAATGTTGCAAGAGAACGTGAACTACACAGACTGGAGGGAAGATTGCCCAAAAAATGGTTATTTGATACCTGGAGGCTATGAAGCAAATGCAAGTTACCCAAAATCGAGAGCACATTCCCCTGAAGTCGATTATTGGACAAATCCATAGATCTTAATGAGGTTAAATTTCCCAAACAGAATGGAACTATCCCTTCCAGTGCACTCCAACTAAGATCCAAATCCTCCAAAAATTTGAGTTCACAAACCACTGCATAGATAGTTGAAACAGAGTTAGACAAATCCTGATTCTGATAAACACAAGCACTGATACTAACATCCTTTATCAATGAATTCATATGAGATCTTATTGCAGCTGCTGCTTGCTCAACAATAACTACAATAGAGATCAGATTTGCTAGCACTTATGTACTAGCAATGAGCTACCCATCCAATTAGAAAGAGAGGATGAATGGAAGCCATTCTTTCGTATAAATGAGTCAACATCGACCTACTGGACTACTTGACTGCATGCATTGGGCAGCTCACTTTCAGTCATCAAGAAAGAATGAAATTAGACAACAACTCTCTTTATAAATGAGTTATATTCACCTTCTCATTGTGATGAGAAGGAACCATCCCAGTATTATCACATTAACCATCAGATCTAAATTCGATAAAGCATAACCCAAAAAAGCATTTCAGCTAAAATCTGACACATAGAGATTTAAAACACCCAAACTGAAATAATCTCACACAACTATGTGAACCACTATAAGAGTAAACAACTTAGCAGGTGAAACCCTTACTTCGAATAATCTCCGTTCCATTTCCCTTTCTTTTAATGAAGAAAAAGGGGTCGAATCCTCTAAACGAAAACGCCAACATCTTGATAGCCACCACATGAGATGTAGAGTTGTTGCAAGTAACACGACTCCACTGACAGCAATCTTGTCCAACCCAATCGTCAATATAGTTCGCAGTACCTTGCTCGAATATTTTGTTGTAGGCATCTCTGAATTGCAAGAGAACTCTCCTCTCCCCCTTCAAACACCCTTGAGAACTACTAACGCAGCAGGTGAGAATAATCACAAACACGAAGGATGAATATGCAGAGACAGTTATTTTGAACCCATGAGTAGGAAGAGATGCTGAATCCAACCTCATCTTCTCTCGGAGAGAAGAACGAGAGACTCAATCTGAGCGTCGTTTCTACTGCCAAACCGGAACCTTGAATTTGTTTTACATTCACGCACTGACTTAAACCCATGTCTCCTTCACTAATCACTTTCGAACGGTCCTTCATATCTTGTCCTGACTTTCGGTCGTCTTCCCATCGATTCAAAATTTCACGAAATTGTTGCCATCAACGCCGACTTGTGAAGGAATGGCCCTCTTTCATTTAAAACCTGACAGCTACAGAAAGCTGTGTGCCACCCCTGACTGAAGGAATGCCGACGGCGAATTTCTGGTCGGACTCGTTCAAGCTGATTAGTTTATCCTTTCTTGAGGAAATCTGGCTAATGGGACGAAAGAGAAAATTTTCCCTATTTGCAAATAATGCAATTGCATATAATGCAATTCCCTATATAAAGCTGTGTGCCACCCCTGGTTCAACTAGCCGTTTGTTTATAATATCCTCCCTATCTTACATTACATTTAAATATTACAAAGCACGTACTCTGTTCGAATTTGATCCCATATGCAAATAATGCAATTGCACACGACAATAAGTGGTATGCAAGGACCACTACTTAATTCCTAGTGGGTGTAAATGGTTCGTAAATGGAACGGAATAGAGTTCTTTTATATACTGTCAGAATAGTATTTTGAATATCTATGTGCCACACTACTCTTTTCTCTTCTTATTTTATAATTATTTTTATTTTGATTTTTTTTTTGTGAGGGAAGAATAATTACACTTATACGTATTTCATAAACTCTTTAATTTACACAGAGTGCTTTTTACAAGTCTCAAATGATTGAACCATATAAATCTAGAGCTTGATGACTTGTTTAATTAAATGTCTGTTACCTAATATCAGAGTTTGGTTCAAACTCAGAAATAATTTTAGCCAAATAATTGTGTAAACAAATTTTTCTGTAAGAGGATAATTTTCTTATTGAATTCCTCAAAGTTTACACAGGTACATATTGTTATAATTGAGAGAGAGAGTTCCAGTCCCACTATGAGACTAACTTAGAAACTTAACAAATAAAAATACTGATTTACAGCAATTTACAATTGAATAGGGTAATTAGTTATACCTGAATTATTGTCGACATCCCACCATAAAAAAAAAAAAAGAAAAAAAATCAGTTTCGCCTCATCTTCGTGTCTCAGGCAAAGGAATAAAGAACTAGGTGGCCCTTCCCCTTCTTCCAGTTTCCCTCAGCCCTACCTGCAATTCCTAAATCAGACCCGACTAATGGAGCTCAAATAATGATTCAAAACATGGTTTTAATTATTAATACAGTAAACAATCTCCCGTATCGCCATGTTTGTAGATTTATCAAGGTCCATAAGATACTACACTCTCGATAAATATCCTATGATTGCATTGGACAGAGTAAGAAATTATGGGTACAGAAAAAAATCAAATTCCCAGAAAAACTTAAAATGGACAGATATCAAACAAGGCAAACGATAGAGGCAAACGATAACACCATAAAACTAAAGTAAAAAATACATTAAAATTAATGTTTTGCTTTAGAATCCTCTATTTAAAATCATTTTGAATATATAAAGTATTGAAATTTTCCTATACAATGTATTACGTGCTCTCTCCAATTTATTAGTGAAAATAGATGGACTTCATATAAACGAAGCTTTGGCATAATCTAGGCCACTCTATAACTTTTTATTTCTGATTTTGACATACTTTATTTTAAAAAACGGTGAGTAATAATTTTTCTTTCTAAAGAGTCAGCCCAACTATGTTAATTAATTTAATTTCTAAAAATAATTACTACATATTATTTTGTGGTTAATTTTTGAATAAGAATTATAGGTGGTATAAATGAGGTTTGTTATTCTCCAATGAAGATATTTAATGTATATTGATCACTAGTATTTTTTCTTAATCTAATATATTTCCATACTATATGTATGCTTTTAAATGTGTTTGTTAGTGTATCTATATGTATCCACATATGCATCTGTTTCCGTAAGATCCAACACCTATCTCTGGTAATGCGAACCCATACTTAACTCCTAATCTCATTCCTAAATCAGTTGTGTTCACACATATTATCAGTCCTAAGTAACTGATCTTGGAGTGAGGTTTTGATGTTCTCTAGTGTGGCTTCCACTACACGGGTCAGGTATGCCTGGGCCCATTATCACCCCGGTTTATATGGCAGTCTTAGTTTGATTCAAATGAAAATATTAGTGATTTAGGAGTGAGATAGTTATATTGACAATGATGTGTGGAATCTTCTCCTTGTTATTTCCAGCCTCACTTTGTTGTTCTCTTGTTATTTTCGGCCTGAAAATTCCTTGCCTACTACTGCTTAAGTCTATGGTGGAAGAAACTACAATGGTCAAGAGGGAACCCAAACTAAGTGTATTAGGATAAGCAAGATCATAGAGTTGTACAAATATATACATGGAGTCTTTAGTTTAACAAAACTTCGTAGAATACATATCTACCACTTTGAAAAACCTGTGACGGTACTTCTGGTTGAGAAGGAGAAATGTAATCACACCTGCAAATCCCAGAGCATATGAAAAGGCTATCCATGAATAGAAGAAAAAATGGTTTTCAATAATATCAGTTTTTTCTTCTTGCTCGACATTAAGATCCAGTGCAACAGGCTCTGCTGAAGAGTTGCTTGAACAGCTTTTCGTTAGTGGTAGTCCACACAGACTCGGATTCCCCATGAAACTACTTTCAGAAAAAGTGGAGAAGAGGTTACCACTAGGAATCTGGCCCGAGAGATTGTTGTAGGCAACGACAAAAGTAGAAAGAAAGGGAAGTTGGCCTAGCTTAGTTGGAATTCTCCCTGTCAAATAGTTGAAGGAAACATCCAAACTTTCCAAGTTTACCAGGTTTTGGAATGATGCTGGAATCACTCCAGTTAAAAGATTGTGGGACAAATTTAATGAGCGAATATCTTTTATGTCACCTATTTCAGCTGGGATATCTCCACTGAATTGGTTGCTTGACATGTCAATTCCTCGCATCAACCGAAGTGGAACACCTTCATAAGAGTACATTCTTCCCTTTGTGGTAAAGGTAGTTGAAACATGAATCGGGATTCGCTCATATGACCAAAAGCCTGATATTTCCCCAATAAAGAATTCTGCAGATTTCACAAGTTGATTCACCATAAAAGTGAAGTTGTTCAAGCATGAGGGCAACTTCCCAAAAAGGTCATTATGAGAGAGATCTATGAATTGTAGACGATTCATATGACACAATTGCATAGGAAGCTGTCCTTGAAGATGATTACCACCTAGCAGCAGTGCTCTCAGTAAGGGAAGAATAGGCATTGACTTGGAAATATCTCCACTCAAGCCATTACGCCTAATGTCAAGTACTATCATTCTAGAGCAATTGGCAATTGCAGGAGGAATGGTCCCTGAGAAATTATTATTGCTAAGCTTCAAGTATTTCAAATCATTCAAACTGGAGTTTGCATGTAGTATCTCTCCCTCCAACCTATTGCTTGATAGGTCCAAGTACTGCAATAATGTGCAGTTCGTTGTCAAGGAATATGGTATATGTCCAGAAAAATTATTGTTAGACAAGTCTAATATTTCCATTGACACGGAGAGCTGTGGAATACTTCCATTCAGATAATTGCAAGATAGGTTGTAGTAATTCAAGGTTGGAAACCAATTATCTAAATAATATGGAAGTTCCCCTGACATATTATTGTCTGACAAATCAAGCCTTGCCAAGTAAACTGGAGTCACATTTTGTAGGGGTTGATAAAATGGATTTTCAAACATGTTGCCCTGTAAAAACAGATCTTGACTGACATTAAACCAGAATGAAGTTGGGATTTTTCCTGTGAATGAATTGTAGGATACGTCAAGCTGACTCAACCGGTTTTGAGTGGAGAGGAAACTAAGGACTTTGTTGACACCATGTTGGTTGAGGTTGCATTTAGACAAGCGCAGAGCATCCAAATTGAAAGAAGGCGTCCATTTGGAAGAGTAGGTTTCAACTTCAAATTGATTGTTTGAAAGAGAGAGAAGGTCGAGTTTAGAAAGATTGCCAAACATGGAAAGTGATACAGTGCCTGTTAACTTGTTATTAGAAATATCAATAGACTCGAGATTGGTTTTGTTGCTGAACATGGAGGCAGAAAGAGTCCCTTGGATCCCATTATCAGACAAATCTACATATTTAAGGGAGTCCCAATTGAACAAAATAGTAGAAATGTTCTCGTCAAACAGATTGGAAGATATGTCTAAATTTTCTAGAGACTGCAAGCTACCCAAACTGGTCGCAAAAGGTCCCTCAAACTGGTTGTTGTTCAGGTACAATTTTGTTAGGCCACTAAAATTATTGAAGCAGCTTGGTATAGCACCCTGAAAAAGATTATTGCTCAGGTCCATAGTTTCAAGAGAATGTGAGCTACACAGACTAGTTGGAAAGTTGCCCACAAATTGGTTATTTGATATTCGGAGGCTATGTAGTAAATGCAAGTTACCCAAAGTCAAGAGCACACTCCCCTGAAGTCGATTATTAGATAAATCCACAGATCTTAAGGAGGTTAAATTTCCCAAACAGAATGGAACCATCCCATCCAGTGCACTCCATTGAAGATCGAAATCCTCCAAAAATTTGAGTTCACAAAGTACTGCAGAGATGATGGAAACAGAGTTAGACAAAATCCTGGTTCTGACAAACACAAGCACTGATAATAATATCCTCTATCAAAGAATTCATATTACTTCTTATTGCAACTGCTGATAACTCAACAATAACTGAAATACAAAAAAAATTTACGAGCACTTATGTACAAGCATTGAGCTAGCCATCCAATCAGAATGAGAGAATGAATGGAAACCAACTTCCTTATGAATGACTCTTATTGACCTTCTCCTTGCGAGATGAGAAGGAACCATCCCAATATTCGCACATGAACCATCAAATCTAAATTCGATAAAGTCTACCAAAAGACGCCTCTGCCAAAATCATGACATACGGAGACATAAGAACCAATGCTAAAGTTTTATGCATGCTTGAATTAGGATGCAAACCAGAACTTTGAAACATTCAAACTGAAACAATCTCATAGAACCATGTGAACGACTATGAAAGTAAACATCTTAGTAGGGTGAAGCCTTACTTCCAATAATCTCCGTTCCATTTCCCCTTCTTTTAATGTAGTAAAAGGGGTCAAATCCTCTTAACGTACTGAACCCGAACGTCTCGATTGCCACCACATGAGATGTAGAGTTGTCGCAAGTAACACCGCGCCACTGACAGCAATCTTGTCCAATCCAATCAGGAAGATAATTCATAGCGCCTGGCTCGAATATTTTGTTGTAGGCATCCCTGAATTGCAAGAGAACTCTCCTCTCCTCTTGCAAACACCCTTGAGAATTACTAACGCAGCAGCTGAGAATAATCACAAACAAGAAGCGTGCATAACCGGAGTCAGTTGCTTTGAATCCATGAGTACGAAGAGATACTGAATCAAACCTCATCTTCTCTCGGAAAAGAAAAACAAGAGACTCGACCAGGGCTTCGTTTCTACTGCCAAACCCAAACTCTGCTTTTGTTTAGCTCTCAAGCACTGACCTAAAGCAAAGTCTCTTTCACTCCTCACTTTCAAACAGTCTCTTCAAATCCTGTACTGACTTTTGGTCATCTTCCCATCGATTCAAAATTGCAAGAAATTGTTGCCATCAGCGAGGACTTGTGAAGAAATGACCCTCTTTTATTTAACAATTGACAACTACAGGAAGTTGTGTGCCACCCCTGACTGAAGGAATGCCGACGGAAAATTTCTGGTCGGATTCGTTCAAGCTTATTAGTTTATCCTTGCGTGCGGAAATCTGGCTAATTGGGACGCAAAATAAATTTTTCCCTGTATGATTTTGGGTCTTCTACTAACTTGGGCAAGAAACTGAATTTAGTTGAAACCTGGTTCACTAGCAGTTAAAACACTGGTTTTCAATTTACAAGGTATGATCTTATTCCATACTAACAAACATTTGTACAAGTCTGACGCAAGTATTCTCTTTCCAGATTACATGATTACATTTTCTAATCCATGGCGTTAGGCCCAAAGCATCGAATCCTTGACGTATCCCACACCCTCTGTACAAGAAACCTCCCCCCTTTCACACCATACGCGTTAAACGCTTTCCCCCTCGAATCCACAAACACCTTCCCCACGTACCCTCCTCCTGCTCCCGACCCATAAACGCCCAAGCACAAATCTGCAATCTCCGTCGGCGCCATGGGATCGTCATATAATATTTCCCTATCTCACATTGCATTATAATATTGCAATGGACTTACTTTGTTCGAATTTGAACCCATATGCAATTGCACACGACGAATATTAGCACATAAACCATCAGATCTAAATTCGATAAACTATAACCTAAAGACGCATCTCAGCTAAAATCATGACATATGGAGACATATATAAGAACCAATGATAAAGTTTAATGCATGCTTGAACTAGGATGCAAACCAGAACTTTAAAACACTCAAACTCAAACAATCTCATAGAACCATGTGAACAACTTAGCCAAACCCAAACTCTGCTTTTGTTTAGCTCTCAAGCACTGACCTATAGCCATGTCTCTTTCACAAATCACTTTTGAACAGTCTCTTGAAATCCTGTCCCGGCTTTCGGTCGTCTTCCTATCGATTCAAAATTGCATGAAATTGTTGCCATCAGCGAGGACTAGTGAAGAGTGGCCCTCTTTTATTTAAAACCTGACAGCTACAGGAAGTTGTGTGCCACTCCTGACTGAAGGAATGCCGACGGCAAATTTCTGGTTGGACTCGTTCAAGCTGATTAGTTTATCATTGCGTGCGGAAATCTGGCTAATGGGACGAAAGTGAAAATTCTCCCTATATGACTCGGTCTTCTACTAACTTGGGCAAGGGACTTAATTGGAGCCTGGTTGCACTAGCCGTTACTTTATAATATCCTCCCCATCTTGCACTGCATTTAAATATTACAATGGACTTACTTTGTTAGAATTTGATCCCATATGCAATTGCACACGACGAAGGCAATAAGGGGAGGCATGGACCACAGGTTTTTTTTTTTTTCTAGTGAGCTGTAAATAATAGTTTTAAAAATGGAACGGGATAGAGTTATTTCATATATATATATATATATATATACGATACAATACCAATAGCATTTGGTATATTGCATATACCTCACTACCGTTTACCAATACCATATAGCATACTGATTATTTATCGGGTAAGTCAATTAATCGTGTAAAGAAATGGATAAAATATTCATCTCCTCCATTACTTATAAGAATGAAAAATTTCATTTCATATATTTTCTGACTTAGTAAACAGCCGAACAGTGGACTGGATAATTGGGTGGGTTTGACCCTCCTAGATATATTTCTTCCTTTTAATTGAGAACAAATTGCACAATAGACCTTTTTGAGCTCTAGGTAGAGATGCAAACGGGTAATAAACGAAAAGAATAATAAATGGAACGGGTAATAAACGAAAAGAATAATAAATGGAACGGGTAATAAACGAAAAGAATAATAAATGGAACGGGTAATAAACGAAAAGAATAATAAATGGAATGGGTAATAAACGGAATGGGTAATAAATGGAACGGGTAATAAATGGAATAGGTAATAAACGGAAAGGGTAATAAATGGAACGAGTAATAAACGGAAAGGGTAATAAATGGAACGAGTAATAAACGGAAAGGGTAATAAATAGAAGGGGTAATAAACGGAAAGGGTAATAAACCGAACGGGTAATAAACGGTGTGGGTAATAAACGGCCTGGTTAATAAACGGAACTGGCAATGCTCTTCCATTTACTGGCAATGCTCTTCCATTTACTGGCAATGCTCTTCCATTTACCGTTCTATTTACCGAAATTGATACAGTTTTACCATCCTTTTTCGGTTTGTTCCAAATTGTTCTATATCTGATTATTCCCCAATTTACCGATGGAAAATCGAGTAATAAATGGGTATTAGTCGGAAAAATAGAAAAATTATCAACATAAAATGGAAAATTTATGGTAAATTATTTAAAATATATCAATAAAATACATTTAAAATCACATCCAAGACTTTTTTCAGCTTTCCAATAGATGTATTAGGATAAACAAGTTCATAGCATTGTACAAATATATCCAAGGAGTCTTTAGTTTAACAAAATTTTGTCGAATACATATCTACCACTTTGAAAAACTTGTGACAACACTTCTGGTTGAGAAGGAGAAATGTGAACACACCTGCAAATCCCAGAGCATATGAAAAGGCTATCCATGAATAGAAGAAAAAATCGTTTTCAATAATATGAGTTTTCTCCTCTTGTTCGATAGTGGGATTTGGTGCAGTAGGCCCTGTTGGAGAGTTGCTTGAACAGTTTTTGATCAGGGGTAGTCCACAAAGACCTAGATTCCCTGTGAAACTACTTTCATTAAAAATGGAGAAGGGGTTACCACTAGGAATCTTGCCTGAGAGATTGTTGTAGGCAACAATAAAAGTAGAAAGAGAGGAAAGCAGGCCTAGCTTAGCTGGAATTCCTCTTGTCAAATGGTTGTAGGAAACATCTAAACTTTCCAAGGATCTGAGGTTTTGGAACGATGCTGGAATCACTCCAGTTAGAAGATTGTGAGACAAATTCAATGAGCGAATATCTTTTAAGTCACCTATTTCAGATGGGATGTCTCCACTCAATTGGTTGCTTGATATGTCAATTCCTCTCATCAACCGAAGTAAAACACCTTCATAAGGTAACATTCTTCCCTTTGTGGTAAAGTTGGTGGAAACTTGGATATGGTCCCGGATGAATCCATAAGGGCCTGATATTTCTCCAATAAAGAAATCTTCTGGACTCACAGGCTGATTCACCATGAAACTGAAGTTGTTCAAACAAGAGGGCAACTTCCCAGAAAGGTCATTATGAGAGAGATTTATGAATTGTAATAGATTCATATGACACAATTGCACGGGAACCTGCCCTTGAAGATGATTACCTCCTAGCAGCAGTGCTCTAAGGTTGGGAAGAATAGGCATTGACTTGGAAATGTCCCCAGAGAAGTCATTATGCCTAATGTCTAGTAGTGTCATCAATGAGCAATTGGCAATTGCGGGAGGAATGGTCCCTGTGAAATGATTATTGCTTAGCTTCAAGTATCTCAGATTATTCAAACTGGAGTTTGCATGTAGTATCTCTCCTTCCAACCTATTGCTCGATAGGTCCAAGTACTCGAGGGATGTGCAATTCTTTGTTAAGGAATATGGTACACGTCCAGAAAAATTGTTGTTAGACAAGTCTAATATTTTTGTCGACTGGGAGACCTGTAGAATACTTCCATTCAGATAATTGGAAGATATGTTGAAGTATTTCAAGCTTGGGAACCAATTATCTAAATTATATGGAAGTGGCCCTGACATATTATTGTCTGACAAATCAAGCTTTGCCAAGCCAACTGGAGTCATATTTTGTAGGGGTTGACAAAATGGATTTTCAAACATGTTGCCCTGTAAAAACAGAATTCCGCTGACATTCGACCAGAATGAAGGTGGGATTTTTCCTGCGAGTGAATTGTAGGAGACATCAATCTCAGTCAAACTATTTGGAAAGGAGAGGAAACTAAGCAATTCGTTGACACCATGTCGGTTGAGGTTACATTTAGACAAACGCAAAATATTCAAATTGAAAGAAGGCACCCATTTGGAAGAGTAGGTTTCAACCACAAATTGATTGTTTGAAAGAGAGAGAATGGAGAGTCCAGAAAGATTGCCAAACATGGAAAGTGATACCATGCCTGTTAACTCGTTATTAGAAATATCAATAGACTTGAGATTGGTTTTGTTGCTGAACATGGAGGCAGAGAGAGTCCCTTGGATCCGATTATTAGACAAATACATATTTTTAAGGGGGTTCCAATTGAACAAAATAGTAGAAATGTTCTCGTCGAACATATTGGAAGATATGTCTAAAGTTTCTAGAGACTGCAAGCTACCCAAACTGGTCGCAAAAGGTCCCTCAAACTGGTTGTTGTTCAGGTACAATTTTGTGAGGCCACTAAAATTTTTGAAGCAGCTTGGTATAGCACCCTGAAAAATATTATTGCTCAGGGCCATAGTTTCAAGAGAATGTGAGCTACACAGACTGGTGGGAAGATTGCCCTCAAATTGGTTATGTGATATGTCGAGGCCCTGAAGCAAATGCAAGTTCCCCAAAGTCGAGAGCACACTCCCCTGAAGTCGATTATTGTGTAAATTTACATACCTTAAGGAGGCTAAATATCCCAAACACAATGGAACCGTCCCTTCCAGCCCATTCCCACTAAGATCCAATTCTTCCAAGAATTTGAATTCACAAACCACTGTATAGATGGTTGAAAAAGAGTTAGACCAAAATCCTGAATCTGATAAACACAAGCACTCATAATAATATCGTCTATCAAAGAATCCATATGAGTTCTTATTGCAGCTGCTGATTTCTCAACAATAACTAAAAACTATATCAAATATGCTTGCAATTTTCAGTAATTGCATTGAGCTGCCCATCCAATCAGAAAGAGAGGATGAATGGAAGCCATTATTTTGTAGAAATCAGTCGACGTCGACCTACTTGACTACTTGAGCTGCTCACTTTAAGTCATATAGAGAGAATGAATGGAAATCACCCTCCTTTTGAATGAGTCTTGTTGACTCTCTTTGCCATGAGAGGGAACCATTCCAATATGAGCCCATCAACCATGAGATCTAAATTCGATAAAGTATAACCTAGAGACGCATCTCAGCTAAAATCATGACATACGGAGACATAAGAACCAATACTAAATTTTTATGCACGCATGCTTGAACTAGGATGCAAACCAGAACTTTAAAACACCCGAACTGAAATAGTTTCATACAACTTTGAAAACCGCTACGAAAGTATGCAACTTAGAAGGATGAAGGCCTTACTTCGAATAAGCTCCGTTCAATTTCCCCATTTTTTTATAAATATATCGGTGGTCGCTCCAGATTCGGGCCATGCAGTATTGATTGCCACCACATGAGATGTAGATTTGTCGCAAGTAACACCGCTCCATTCACAGCAATCTTGTCCTATTGGATCATGATAATAAGCCATAGGCAAACCGGTTTGCTCGTATATTTTGATGAAGGCATCTCTGAATTGCAAGAGAACTCTCCTCTCCCTCTGCAAACACCCTTGAGAACTACTAACGCTGCAGCTGAGAATAATCACAAACAAGAAGCATGCATATCCGGAATCGGTTACTTTGGTTCCATGAGTACGAAGAGATGCCGAATCCAACCTCATCTTCTCTCGGAAAGAAGAACGAGAGACTCAACCTGGGCGTCGTTTCTACTGCCAAACTCGAACCCTGCATTTATTTAAATCTTCAATCTTATCCTGATTCCGGGACGTCTTCCCAGCGACGACTTGACCGAAACTTTGCGCAAGCCGGTCGCTTTCTCACTCTAAAGCGCTCGATCTACAGTCGGAAAGACGACCAACAATGGCTAATGCCATTAATGGGTAAAGTATGGAGGAAACACATCACTTGAAGCCTGCAAGCGCCATAAATGGAGAATCGCTACGTCTAGTCCAGGCCACAGTACTGGCCACGGCCAAGTCGTAGCCGTGAAGACTGCAAATACTCATCGCTATTAGTCCATTGGACACGAAAATATTGGAGTCTATGCAAAGATTGCATGGAGATTGGGCGCCGGCTTCTTCCCCCCAGCGTGACGGTCCAGTGGTGCCGTAGCCGTGAAAGAAAGAAAAGTTGTGGATGATACTTTTCTGACTCAAACCTGTACTTTTCTGTGGCGAAAAAATCAGCACTTTTTGTGGTAAAAAAAATTCCCTCTTTAATTCACGACTCAAACCTATACGTTTCTGTGGAAGATACTGCATCTCTAAAAACCAACGTTTCATTTTCTATGGGAAAACAGTGATTATTTTGCCATTTTCCATCTTTTCGTATCCTACATAGTACTAACTCGTGTCTCACATATAACAACTCTTGTTATTCCTGTCTCTCAGTATCTCTCACCGCCGGCCTTGATTCGAAAATCTCAGGACATTATTAATCTCCAATCGTATGTTCTGGAGTAGAAAGACCAATCGGAACTGTGCCGAATTTGTCCAACGTAACGTATGTTTAGGGGCAGAAATAATAGAAGACTGAAAAGTCTTCAGTTGGGTCTCCCATGCACCGTGTAGATGAGGAAAATGTCGGGATAGCAGGGGCGGCTACCTTAAGTCTCCAACGTATGTTTTGGGGCAGAAATAATCAAAGACTAAAAAGTCTTTGGTTAATTGGGTCTCCCACCGTGTAGAAAACGAAAGGTAGTGATGGCTGGGGCCGCAACCTTTATACTCCTCTAACGTACGTTTTGGGGCAGCAAAGTTAGAAAAGAAATTCCCGAAAGAAAAAAGAGTACAGCTTTCATGATCACATGTCTTATCTCATGACCAGTGGCACTAGCAATTATTTTTTGGTGTTTAATATTATTCTTCGTCTCTTGGGTTGTCTTAGTATGCCGTAGTGGACTTTGCATGGATAGGGCGAGAAGAGCTCTCACCAAGTTCAGAATTGATGGTTTAAAATTTTAAATGATCCCTTGAATCGCCAGTCTTCTTGGGATCAAGAACCTAACTATTGCATATGGAGAGGTACTATATATAACCCTTTCAGGTGTAAGAAAATGAGTTCCTTTATTATCGAAAGAATATGGTAAGGACTAATATATTATTTTGTGAAATTAAATCTCAGTTTGTCTTCTTATTTTACATTTATTTTTATTTTTGAATTCTTTTTCCTTTCACAGAGACACATTTATACTTAAGACACATTTAATAAACTTAAGACATATTTAATAAACTTTAATATATATCAAGTGCGTTGGACAAGTCTCAGCGGACCAAACCGTATAGACTTAACTTGTTTAATTAAACTTTTGTTACCTAATATCTAAAAGAGTGGTGATATAAGTACTGTGTATTTCTACTTCCAAGACTTTACATCCTCATGTGGCATCCAAGTTGCACTTTGGTAAGAGATAAGCTTGGAGATAAAATTTGCAACATTTTAGTTTTTTAATAAAATATTATCAACCAATTCTATGGGAAAACCCTAAACCCAAGATTTCACTTACCTAGATTGCCAACTATGCAGCCACGTCATGAAGTAAAACCTCGAAGTAAAATCAGGAAGTATTGATATCATTTTTCAATCCACAAATGGCTCAAATTAAAATAATTTTAGCCAAATAATTATGTGCAAACAAACATAATTGGCTTAAAGCCACTCACTTAAGCCTTCCCTTGGCTTCATAAAATTAATTAAGATAACTTATCTGATTGCGAATCCTCCTCCACTTAATAAACAACGCTATATTCGTTTGACCAGCAACGACCAAATCTTCCTATAAAATTGAGAAGACAATAAATTCAAAGAATATGTTGATGCAGACATTTGAATTATTTTAATGTTGTGATCGTGATTACATTTCCTTAACGAAAGAATTACCAGTTTAAAAAGTGGCCTTGAGGACCGCATTAATATTGTCTCATTGATTCTCTAAACACAATGAAGAATGTTTTTATATTTAGTTATTTACTTCTTTATATATCGTATTGTTAGAATCTATATTTGAATGCATTAAAAAGTAGTAAAAAAACTTAAAACTTAAATCCTATAACACATAATGAAGTTATTTATATCTGCGAGTTGCAAAGCTAATATGGAGAAAAACAACAAAGAGTTTGATAACTCTTAATAAGGACACTTAAACCAAGTTGAGTGCAGTATCATCATCATACCACTACTAGAAAATAGCCTTCCACCAGCGGCTGGATTCTGATGCGCCAACAGAAGTCAAACTCTTAATAAGGACACTAAAACCAAGTTGAGTGCAGTATCATCATCATATCACTACTAGAAAATAGCCTTCCGCCAGCGGCTGGATTCTGATCCGCCAAAAGAAGTCTCTTCGGCAGGGGAGCAGCCCTTCCGTCGGCCGAATATCCAACTACATCAACCAACCGCCAGCGGGATGGTATCCCAACTGTTGGGCTCCTTTTCTTCACATGGACATGGGCCTTTGACGCCCATGTCCGTTTATATTACCCGATTTCTCTATTTTTTCGGGCTCCTTTTCTTCACATGGACATGGGCCTTTGACGCCCATGTCCGTTTATATTACCCGATTTCTCTATTTTTTCCTAAGGTGGGGTTAGTGTGTATAGAGAATATAATGTTCATAGGGAATTCATTGTCTTAGATATTGATGTCACTGAAAGTGAAATCTCTGACAAAATTGTCTTGTTAGTGGTAGACATTATAATTCTAAATTTTTCTGTTAGTTTAAAACATTGAGAATTTAGGAGACATTGAGAGAAAGAGAGAAGTGAAGAGGCGGAGAAGCAAAGAGAGAAAGAGATGCGGAGAAGGAGAGAGAGAAAGAGAAGCGGAGAAACAGAGAGAGAAAGAGAAGCGGAGAAACAAAGAGAGAAAGAGAAGTGGAAAAGCAAGGGAGAAAGAGAAGCAGAGAGGGAGAAAGAGAAGCAGAGAGGGAGAAAGAGAAGCAGAGAGAGAAAAAGAGAAGTGGAGAGGCAGAGGGAGAAAAAGAAATAGAGAGAGAAAGAGAAGCGGAGAAACGGAGAAGCGTAATGCGTCTGTTCGCGGCGAGAATTCGAGGGAGTTGAGAATTCCACCCCTGTGAGCGAGACACAGATTTCTTAACGGGCCGACGAATTTACACAAGGTAAGGATTTTGAATTCTCCACAAAATTTAGTGAGAAATCAAAGTCTCAGTCGCTTGAAGATCAACTAACGGGAGAAAGCCTCAATTTCTGGGACATTGATGTCCCTGAAAGTGAAAACTCTTACGACTAACCCCCCAAAGTTTTGACCTGTTACGCCCATCATCTGCGAAAATTGGGTATCCCTCTCATCATTCCGCCCTCTTCCTGCAAACGAGCTCTGGCGTTCCCGCGAACGAGTTCTGGCGTTACCGTGACCGAGGTTCGTCATTCTTGCGGCCTTCTGGTTTCCATGAGACCATCCTTTCTCTATGTTATCTCCGTGACCTTCCCATTTCTCCACTTTTACCGCGACCTTCCATTTCTCCGCTTTCACCGCGACCTTCCCATTTCTCTGGTTTCCCCAACAATCGAACAGCTTCTCCAGCGACGAGCTTTGAGCCGACAAGCTTTTAGGCGACAAACTTCTCCGACTTCCCGTCTCTCCAGGTGACAAGCTTCTCCGGAGATGAGGTTCTTCTGTGACGAGCGTTGAGGCATTTGTGTGGCCAAGGTTAGGCTTATTTCTGTTTTTGTTAGGTGCTGTGTTTAATTTCGTAGTTGGATGAGTATACTGCTTGTGAGGAGATGTCCACATTATATAAGAAACATATTTCCACTTGCAGTAAGTCAGTGAAGGCCACATTATATTTCTGATTCCTTAATGTTTAATTTCATTTGAAGTCCTTGTGATGCATGCTCTTTTTTTCTTTTTTGATGGATTGAAGTACTGTGGATGATTAATATCTGGCAAATAAAAATTCAGGGCTGAATGTATGATGTGTCTCATGGTTAAATTTAATTAATGTGACTGTAATCTTGTGACTCACGAGGCTTTTTTTATTTGTGGTAAAAATTTGATGTTAAATAGTCTTATGTAGTCAACCCCATGTTATCTGTAGAGGTACTTATTCGATTAGTAGATCAAAATATTTAAAGAAGTTATTCCAATTGAAATGTCTACAATTTTGATGCCCTTGCCATTCGGATTGTTTTCAAGCTAGCAAAGTCTAATAGGACTACTTGATGCCCTTGCCCATTCAGTGTTTGAACTAGCTAATGTTTTCTATATATATAAAAAAGTTTTGGATCTACTTGTTGTCATTTCATTTTCTTGTATTCTCTCTCTGTCTCTCTCTCAGATTTCTCTCTAGCTAAAACCCTCTCTCTCTCTCTCTCTTTCTCACTCTCACTCCCTCTATTTCTCTCTCTGGCTGCCTCTCTCCCTCCCACACACACACACACACTCTCTCTCTCTCTATCTCTCTCTCTCCCTCTATGCCTTTCTCATTTTCTCTCTCTGGCTTCCTCTCTCTCCCTCCCTCTCTCTCTGTCTCTCTTTCTCTCTCTCACTTACTCTCACTCCTTCTCTTTCTCTCTCTCTGGCTTCCTCTCTCTCTCTCTCTCTGGCTTTCTCTCTCTCTCTCTCTCTCTCTCTCTCTCTCACACACACACACACACTTTCTCTCTCTCTCTCACACACACACTTTCTCTCTCTCTGGCTCCTCTCTCTCTCTCTCTCCCTCTCTCTCTCTCTCTCTCTCTCTCTCTCACTCTCTCTGTCTCGCTCTTGGATCTCTTTCGGATCTCTTTCGGATCTCTCTCTCTATCTCTCAGTTTCCTCTCTAGTTAAAAACTCTCTCTCTCTTGCTCTCTCCCCCCTCTCTCTCTGTCTTTCTCTCTCCCGCTCTCTCTCTCAGATTTCTTTCTAGTTAAAACTGTCTCTCTCTCACTTTCTCTCAAATTCTGTTTCACTCTCTAATTCTCTCTCTCTCTCTCTCTCTCTCTCAGATTTCTCCCTAGTTAAAACTTTCTCTCCCTCAATCTCTCTCAAATTCTGTTTAACTCTCTAATTATCTCTCTCCTTCTCTCTCTCTTCTTCTCTTTCTCTCTCTGACTTCCTCTCTCTCTCCCTCTCTCTCTCTCTCGGTAAAGGACTAAGGGTCAATAGTGTGGACTTGAATGTAATATAACGTAGGTTTAAACAATTGATCATTGTAAATCCGTTGTATGTAATAGTTTATTTAAATTTTCCTCATCAAGTTGGTTGTCTTTAATCCTTTTATTTTGCAGGATAATAATGCCACCGAAGGGGGAGTTCGTGTCAGTAAGGCACAAGCACAATCGCGTGACGACATCTTCCACTCCATTGGCCCAGCCTCCAGCAGCCCCCTCTCCATCGTGGTTGACTCCAGCAGCCCTCGTCATTGGGCTTGACTCCTGCAGCCCCCTCTCCATTGGTCCGAGGTCCATCAGCCCCCTTTGCATTAGCCAGGGTCGAACAGCCCCCTCTCCATCAGCCCAGGCACTAGTAGCACCCTTTCCTTCGGCCCGGGCTCTAGCAGTCCCATCTACTTCAGCCAAGGGTACATTAGCTACGTCTTCATCAGCCATGGCTTCATCAGACTCCGTTTCGATAGGCACTTGCATATTCTTTAACTTTTTTTCCTAATGGTTGTTTTGATTTTAACTTTGTGCAATTTTAAATCATTTAATTTGAGTTTAATTTATTTTAGATGAATCTATACGTATATTTAGAGAGTTGTTCCCATGTAATCAATCCCATTAGTGTCAGGATTCAGGTACATTTTTATTTATATGGCTTACTGAAATGTGATTTTAATGTTGACTAAGTGTGCATTTGTTGTAAGCCCTATCCTAATGTAGGACATGGAGACTCAAACGCTTGATTGGTCTGTTGATGATATTGACTCTTTGCAGCCACAAAAACCATGCACCAAGCGTAAGGTGAGAGCGACTTCATTCATGCCTGAGAAAGAGGTAACCATCGTAATCAAGGATGGACAAATAGTCTCTGAGGCGCAGGATGACTTGTCGTATCTCACGGAAACACCACTTTTGGCTCAACTACATTTCCCACTATATCTCCAGTAGCGTGACCTCCCTCGCAATCCATTCAAAGACTTGTTTAGAGAAATCAACTAAGACACAGAACAAAATGATTGTTCTTGTTATGGTGATAAGTACTAACCAAATTATTTTTCCTTGCAGCAAAAATACAAGTTTGTTAATGACGAAGAAGAACCCGTGACTAAAGGTGTGGCAATGAAAGCAATTCAACCGGTTGTACAGAAAATCATAGGAGGCAACCATACCTCGTATAAGAAGCAGTATTATGATGGCAAGACAAAAGATCAACACTTGCGCTGTCCCATCCCATCTATGCATCTTAAAAACTGGAAAATAATTAGGTGAAGACTGGGATGAGGTAACAAGGAAAGAGATTGATGTGAAGAATATGGCAAACCGACAGTTTATGAAGATGAATCACACACTTGGGACTACGTTCCTTGCCTGCGTTTAGAAGAAGAGGTACTTATATGACTTTTTATTTTGCTTGTCATCAATTTTTCCATTTTTAAACTTAGCACAATACTTATTTTGGTCATTTAAATTATATACAACAAAAAGAAGATGGTCCAAACTTGTTCTTTTTGAAATCATTCCTCAAGGCGCACCAGAGGAAAGATGGGACATATCCTGCTGAAGAAACATTAGCATTATGTATAAGTTATCAGGTTCATTACAACTAAATTTCATACCAAGTGCATGGTTTAATCAATTTTTGTTTCTTATGCTGGAGGAGTTTGTCTGGAGTGCAACAGAATAACAGATCCAAAACTTGGCGAACCCCGCGTATGTGACACCTATTATAGATGAGGTCTTTGGGGGCCACCACAAGGGGGTTATGAGAGAGGACTTGGGACTGGTGCTTCGCCGCGTACGGGTGCGGCTACAAGAACACCTGAATCCTTAGCTCTACATGAACAACGACAAAAGGAAAGAGAAGGAATTATTGATGGACAAGATGCAGTTGATGCAGGTACAGTTACAGGAACTCAACCAGTGGCGAGCCTCACTCCAGTCGTTTGTTGGTTAGTATTATTTTCAAATTATAATTCAGTTACAATGTTATATATTTCAATATAATATCATTAAACTTATGTTAATGTGCATAGCCTTCAAACCAATATGGAAGCAATCAATCACATGACTAATTTTTCTTCTTCGTTATGTTAAGTTTAACGCTGCTTGAATATTTTTTTTTTACCAGTTTAAAATATTGTATATTTTTTTTGTTAGTTTAAAGTATTGTAGCATGAATTATATTTTTGTTGTAAGATGTTTGATATTTATATTTTAGTGGGTTTCTATATTATTTATACTAGTTTTGTAGCACCTTTTGAAAGATGTTTTACCAGTTATGTAAGTTTGATATGTATAGTAGGTTACATAACATGTAAATTAAAAAAAAAAATTACTTCCTCCGGTGGTTGAACCCTCCGCCGTAAATAACCATTATAACTGTTGGCGGCGGTGGTTTGAAACAACGCCGTCGGTGGAGGGAGTCTCCACTGACGGCGTTCCGTCATAGCAGAAAGTTGTTCCGCCGGTGGAAGTTCGTTCTGACGACGAACCTAAACCCTCAACCGCCAGCAAGCAAAATTTCCTGTCTAGCGGTTGTTTTCGTCTGGGGAAACATTCACCGATGCCCCTATGCCCCACGAGTTGTCATCTGCCGGCGGATTTGAGCTTCTCCACCGGCGAATTTAACCGCCGGTGGAACGTGTTTTTCTAGTAGTGTATATTTCTATAAAATATTAATTAATATTTATAGATATATATGGATAAAATATATAACATAATTGAAAATTATTTAATAACAAAAAATGGTTATCCTTACTTAAATAGGAATTATCCATATTTGGTTCATTTAATAAGCAACTAAAGGTACACCAATAATATACGCAGATACAATTTTTTTGTTGTGTATGTCTTATGTTTAGTAAAATGCTAAAGGATCTTGAATATATAGATAAAATAAACAAAAGGAGTGATGAAGATAATTTTTTTATTGAGTAAATACCAAATTATTGTAGAAAATTGAACATACAATTTTCTTTCTATACTAATATTTTTTTTTTGAAAACCGAATTAGTTATTGGAAGTGGATTCGGTCAAACCCAACCAGAACTAATTAGACCAGTAGTTGAACCATAATCTGACCTCACCTTAAAAATATATAGTAATTAGAAAGATCTATTAAACTACATGGAATAAGTAAGACACATATGGTTTCAGATTTGGGATTTTGCCTAGAGGATAGGCACTCTATTTATAATACATAGTTACATGCCAGATGTTAGAGATGCAATATTTTCTAGAAGAAGAAATCATTGCCTGAAATGATCCATAGCAGATTTTCCATCGAGCCCCTTCTAATTGTAGTAATCAAGGAAATCCTTGATGTTTGTTTCTCTATAAATGGGAGGTCTTCCTCCATAGCAACTCCTTGATGGGGCTGTAGAACCTTGGATTTGGGATCATGCAACTGACATCTTTGGACCAACTTCGTCTGCCCGCACTCTGTGCTCCGCGCTTTTCAGTTTCCCGTTCGAGATAAGGTGCATTCACAAGTTTTGTGGGTTTTTCTCTTCTTTGTTAGTGGGCATATTTGAGTTTCAGAAAATGCTTAAAATTCAGTTACTATTGTAGAGATTAACTACAGAGATCTCATATATTTACTATTAAAGCTCCCTTGACTGGAGGAACATCTACCCACTGCTTGTTCCGAAAAACTTGAGGGTATCCGATGTCGTCCTGGAGCTGAACAATGAGGAAATTGCCGTCTGAGTGCTTGCTCGTGCCTAGGGTGAGGTCTGGCTCCTGATATGATGCGTAGTGATGAAAAAGAAGGACACACCCTTGCAGCAATCCTTTTCTATGAGCTGATTACTGGTTATGCCAAGGCCTTTCTGCAGTAACTGAAAAATCGTTTTTCCTAGTCTTCTCATATGCTTAGAGTATTCCATGTTGGAATATTTTATTCCAATTAAATGGCCCACATGTCTTATTCTTTTTCTTCGCCCACAAATCCTATTGGCTTTAGGAATAACTGACCACTTTGATGGAATATGGTAATTAGGGTTTTAAAACTCCTTTTTGTGTTGGTTTTCTTTCTATCGAGGCATGCACATACGTTCCTCTTAATCAGGATGTTGTTTACGAGTAGAGGAAGAGAGAAACACAACATTGAGGAAACTTTAATCGAATCAATAGAACCAAGAATACTATATGATCTTCCATATTACAGTTGTAACTTTTAGATTTTTTTTAAAGTTGATAAAAAGTCTTTCAGTGTTATCAGAGTAAGTGTTTCATTTCTACGAATGATCCATGAATATACATATTTTGTTTTCAAGTCTTGGATTGCTTAAAATCAATCGAGTATGCTTTCTTTTTCGCATTGTTATTTGGCCTAATTGTCTGAACAATTATCCAAATATTTCTTGCGCTGATTTAAACCTAATTAGACTATTAGGTTAAAGATGAGAGAATTTCCCCTCGCCCTCATGGTGACAACTTACGACAACAACAAAAATTCAACATGGGACTTAAAATAATTAACAATTAATGCCCCACATGAATGTTATGAGAAAGTCAAACTTTTCAATGAATTATGATGTTGTTTGAAGTAAGGAAATTCTTTTATTTATAGATTGATGAATCGTCCAACGAACCTAGTAGGAACTCGACACATATCATTTTTTATTGCTCAAATTTAAAGTTTCTTATCTTGAACTTTTACTCCATAAATCTTCAAAGTACTTTAGAAGATTCATAGGGACTGTCATGAGGGACCTTAGACATTTTATCGCATTATGAAATAAGTTGTTGTAATGTCCAGTTGTAAGGTTTTGAAGAAAAGACAAAAGGAGGAAATGATGGCTTTCCCTTTCTCTTGAAATACTACATAAAGGACAACTATCTTGACTTTTAAATAATAGATATAGCGTGTGAATAACAATAATGGCTAGTGAAGATTTTAAGGAAGAAAAGTAATCTTTCAATTCAAAGAACAAGAAGAAAATAACATACTGATATACCGAGTAAAACTAGAAACAAACTCCTAGAAGGTATGAAAGGAAACTATAGGGAATCTTGAATAGAAAATTCAGATTCTCCATATCTTACATTAGTATAGTAACTTTAATAAAACTTTAATGCTCCTCCACAAGTTGGGTTGAATATGTTGTACATGCCCAACTTTTCACATAAGTTATCAAAGTCAGGTCCTAATAGATCCTTTGTCAAAATGTCTGCAAGTTGCTCTTGACAAGTGTAGACCATCTACACTTATGAGCTTTCAATCTTTTCTGCTATGAAATGCCGATCAATCTCCACATATTTAGTTCTATCATATAGAACTGGATCTTTTGCAATGCTAATAGTACCCTGATTATCACATTTAAGCTTTACTGACTTCTCAAAGTCCATTCAAACTCTGTTAGAACTCGTCTTATCCATATTCCTTCACAAATTGCAACTGCTAAATAAATAAACTGACTCACAAACTATTGAGCAATGCCCTGTGGTGGATCTCTAATCTATCTAACTTTTTGCCCAATCAGCATCGAAGTATAAAACTATATCTCTACACCTAGTCTTCCTCCCGATAACAGATACCTTAAAATTCATTATACAGCTTCCATGTGGTCCTCCATTGGATGGTTCATAAACTGACTTGCAAGTTCACAACACTTACTGAAAATCCAATGTCAGGCCAAGTATGAGAGAGAGAAATAAATTTCCCCACCAAATGATATCTTCCTTTGTCCACTAGAATTCCTTCCTCTTCATAACCTAACTTCTTCTTGGGATCCATTGGGGTGCTTGGAGGTTTACATCCTAACATGCTAGTCTCTTTTAGTAAGTAAATCCAAGGCAGATTTGCTTGGCGAGACATATATTCCCTTTTTCAATCGACCCACTTCTATACCCAAAAAATAGCGCAGAGGACCAAGGTATTTTAGTTCAAATTCTTTTGCCAAGGTTAGAATAATGTCATCGGCGTACACAATAAGAACAACTAATTTATTCCTAAGAGAGTGTTTCACAAACAGTGTATGATTAGCTTTACATTGAGTAAATCCTTGTTTTTTACTGACCTTGAGAACCTACCAAACAAAGCTGGGGGAGATTGTTTGAGTCCATAAAATGACTTCAATAACTTGCACACCTGATTGTTCTTGTTGCTTATTTGTATACCCAAAAGAATTTCCATGTAGACCTCTTCTAGATCTCCATTAAGAAAAACATTCATTATATCAAGTTGATGAAGTGGCCAATCTAAGTTTGCTGCTAATGAGAGGAGTACGCCAATAGTGTTTAATTTTGCAAGTGGAGCAAAAGTTTCCTTCTAATCGACACCATAGGACGACTGAGTGAAGGTTCTAGCAAGTAACCGTGCCTTCCATCTGCTTTTATTCCCTTAAGTGTCCCGCGTGTTATTTAGTATTACAGGGCCCACCAATCCTACTAGCTTTATGAAATCCACCACTTTAATGGAAAGTGGTAATAAGGGTTTTAAACTCCACATATCATATTTAAGTTGGTTCCATTGAATCAAATGAAGATCAATCGAGTTGTGTTTCTTTCTTAATTTCAAGTCTCTCGATTGATGTATAGAATACGCTAATGTTTTTGCATAATTATTGGTCATAGTCGCTTGAATGATTTTTCTGAAAAGGGTTTATTTCCATTGCTTAATAGTGTTGCCTTTATGTAATAATTTATTAATCAGTGACACTTATTTTCAAATTATGATTTTTCGGGTGAAAAATTTCTCTTTTGTTGTTTATATAAAAAAGACCACGTTGAAACTTTAATAACTTCTCTAAGTACGGAAGTCTCTACTTTATTCTTTACGGAAAGATACCTAATATGAGAGACTTATGGGGTCAAGATAAAATGGAGAAAAGACAAGAAAGTAATGATGACATTGCTTTAAATAAATTTATGACATTACTTTATGGAGTTTGTACCCTTCTCTTTCTAATAGAGTCTTTTATGAAAATCATAACCTTTTTGTACATCCTGTACGGACTTCATGAAATAAAGTGAGTTGAATTTTAAAATAATAGATAGACTTTAAATAACAATAATAGACAGTGAATATAGAGAATTAATTAAGAAGAGGAATTGGGTATATATTCCACCTTTAAAATGCTTTTGTCTAGCTTGTAATTTTTATATTTAGATTTCAGCTTTTTAATGAGAAACAAAGTAAACATTTCTGAAGTATTTCCCTACTACTTGTGTTTTTTTAAGGTTAGAAAGACATTAAAAAAAAGAAGGGAAAATTAGAAAGGAGGGTCAAAAATGCCTTGGGCACTTATCTCTTCTAGTTATAAGAAATATAGTGGTATTAAATTTAATTGTTGAGTAACATAGAATTGAAAATGGGCTAGTCCAAATGGACGGCTCAACCAAGCTCTAACCACTTATTCACTTCAAGGATAGTTCAATTGCTGAGCTGTAAATGCTCTTTGGGTTACTGAATGGTTGCAATTTATTAAAAGAAATTAATATGTAAATTATATAATTTTTACTCACCAAAGTGGCAGAATTAGAAAGCTTTAGATATATATATATATTTTTTAAATGCATTCAGTTTCAATTACTTATAATTATTGTGATGCTTATGATTAAATGACATGGGGTTTCTCTTGTATGAGTAAATAGAAATTCATGGATTATGAAAATATTTAAGAATCGCCAAAAGGTTGATTAACTAGTTTTTATAGTCTATGATATATTTGTCAGTAATTAATACCTTTGATTAGAATTGTCTTGTATATCTCAAGATAGCATGCATGTCTAATTATTGTTGTATTACTCAAAGTTAAACTTCAATATGCGCTTAAAATTTATGTAGCTTTATCTGAATCTTTATTATGCATTTAATTTCAAAACATTTATGTGTAAGATTATTTTTACTTTGCAGCATCTATGATTGTTGCTATGCATTCATCAACTTCGTTTGTTGTTACGTTTAATGAGCTTAATTATGCATATTAGTCAGGACAAATTCAGTTTTACCTAGGTGTTCAGGATCTTGACTTAGCATTACTGACTGAAAGGCCATTTGCTATTACTAAGAAAAGTAGAGCACAACAATGATCTTTTCATTATATTTGAGAGGGATCAAATAGATTAAGCTTGATATTCATGCGAATGACAGTTGCCAAGTACTGATAGTACTAAGGAATATATGAAATTGTGAAAGACTGCTCTCATTCTGAAACTATTGATAAGTCCCATGCCGAAGCATTAATGGGTGTGTTAACCACATGTAAGTTTAATGGCATCGCACACTATGCATCAGCATGTGACTGAGATGATTGATATAGTTGCAAAATTCAGAACCATGGGGATGGAAGTGAGTCAAAGTTTCTTTGTACAATTTATTATCAACCCCTTACCTTCTAAGTATGGCCCTTTTCAGATAAAGAGTAATGATAGCTGCAGCTAGGCCGTAATACCTATCCGACGTACATGACATAACTAGCCAATCGGAAAACTAAAAATAATAAAATATATTTTATTTTATAAAATCTAAATTTCAATGGATAAACCCTAGACAACTGTGTTCGGATTGGCTGGTTACGTCATGTATGTCAAATATATATAGGTGCAACTAGCATTTTACTCAGATAAATTATAACACTATCAAAGATAAATGGAGTTCAAATGAACTCCATACCATGCTCATTCAGGAAGAGGCATGACTCAAGAAACAAGTAATTTACTCAATTAACCTCATGAGTCGTAAGAGAGTTTATAAAAAGAAGCATAAAAGGAAAGATTACCACAAGGGCAAGAAAGAAGCATTAAACCATAAAGTACAACCTAACCCAGTCCACTCAACGAGTGGACATTAAGAGTCAATTCTGTAATAAACCTAAACACATTGCAAGAGGCTGTCTATAGCGTAAAGCTTGGTTCGAAAAGAAAGGTAAACCTTGTGTTTTTGTATGTTTTGAATCAAACATTGTTGAAGTTCCATATAATGCATGGTGCATTGATTTTGGTTGTACTACACATGTTTCTAATATGATGCAGAGATTCCTTACGATCCCAACAACAAATCCAAGTAAAACATTTATCCTTATGGGAAACCGGAAGAAAGCACCAATTCAGGGTATCAAAACCTATCATTTGATTTTGGATACTGAACATCATTTAGACCTTTTTGAGACTCTTTATGTTCCTTCAGTTTCTCGTAATTTGATTTCATTATCCAAACCTCATTCTATTGAATATATTTTCACTTTTAGGAAAGGATGCTTTAGTTTGTTTCGAGACAATGCTCCTATTGGTGTTGGATTTCTTTCTGATGGTGTATATACTTGAAGCTTGATTGTCTTTTTGCTGAATCTTTGTTGACTTGGCATCAAAATGTTGGTACTAAACGTAGTTTAGTAGATGAAAGTTTTGCTTACTCGTGGGATAAGTGTTTAGGTGTCATCTCCAAATCACAATTGGAGAGATTAGTAAAGAATGAACTCCTTCCAAATTTGGATTTTATTGATCTTGATATTTTTATGGATTTTTTGAAGGGAAAATAAATAAGACACACTAATAAGAAAGGAGCCATAAGAAGCACAATGTTTCTTGAAATTATACACACTGATATATGTGGGCCTTTTGATGTTCCATCTTTTGGTGCAAAAAAAATATTTCATAACTTTTATTGATGATTTTTGCATTATGGTTATATCTATTTGTTGCATGAAAAGTCTCAATTAATAAATGCCCTAGAGGTATTCATTAATAAGGTTGAAAGACAACTTGATAGAAAATTGAAAATTGTTAGATTTAACAGAGATGGTGAATATTATGGTAAATATATTGAGTGGACAATGCCCTGGTCCATTTACTAAATTCCTTGAAAAATGAGGCATATGTGATCAATACACAATGTTAGGCACACCGGAGCAGAATGGTGTTACAGAAAGGTGTAACCGTACTTTAATGGATATGGTTAGGAATAATAAGTCAAGTAACACATCTCTTCCCTTATCAATGTGGATGGAAACATTTAAAATTGCTGCCTGTTTGTTAAATGGGGTTCCAAGTAAGGCAGTTCTTAAGACTCTTTTTGAATTGTGGAGGGGAAGGAAACCCAGTTTAAGATACCTCCATGTTTGGGGATGTAAGGCAGAAATAAAAATTTATAATCGACATGAAAAGAAATTGTATTCAAGAAGCACCAGTGGATTTTTCATTGGTTATCCAAAAAAGTCTACTTGCAAGATCTCAAAGACAGGGGGGATGCCAGCGGTAGAACCACAAGTAGTGTTAAGAAGATTTCAAAGACAGAGAAGATCTGCTATTTCTATCTTCTAATCTATTCAAAGAGAACATCTCGGCTATTTCGTTCAAGTGGGATTCCCTTAAACATGAGGATTTGTCGGATAATGGGATCTAGGGTACTCTTAAGGCTTCCATGATCAGCAACACAGCCAATCTCGAGTATATCGATATTTCTAATAATGCTGGCATGGTTTCACTTTCAATGTTTGGAAATCTTTTTAAACTCACTTTTCTATCTCTTTCAAAAAATCAGATTGAAGTTGAAACCTACTCGTCCAAATGGATGCCTTGTTTCAATTTGATTACTCTGGGTTTGTCTAACTGTGCCCTCAACCAACATGGTGTTCATAAATTCCTTAGTTTCCTTTCCAGTTAAAACCAGTTGAATGAGCTTGATGTATCCTACAACTCATTCATAGGAAAAATCCCAACTTCATTCTGGTTGAATGAATCACTCTCCCAAGTCCAAGTCACACAAAGATGGTCTGTATTGCAATTAAGCACTATTTTATTTTCGTCTTAAAGTGAAAGTAATTTCAAAGAATATTCAGGGAAAAATCTTTTTAATTCAAAAGGCCAATAAAATATTTCGGAGAGGAGCTATGAGTCTCAATGAGAATACAAATTGTGTCCATAATGAAGGCAATGTCACAATTGCAAGGACTGCAATGGATCACTCTTGGCTCTGGCCATAGCACCAAGACTCCAAAGATGAGGGCAACAGATCTATGGTAACAGCCCAAGACATATTCTAAGAATTTTTGAGACGTCAGATGTTTTCGTCTGTGATTACTGAGACTTTTTCTTACCACTATGTAATACAATCGATGAATTGAACCACCCTAGCTAGATTGACGTGAACATTTGCATTTCTTTTTTTTTTTTTTGAAGAAATATGATTGTTCATTATCTTTTTTGCGCTTTCTTTGCAGTTGTATTGTAGGTTTCTACTATGATTCTTGTAGTCTACGCAAAAACTATAGATGGATAAAGTTAATTTAATTACATCAAGAAGTCCAAGTTTGAATATAAGTTTAACATCAAAGACCAGCAATACTGCTTTTATTAAATCAGGATCAGAGATTAATTTTACTTCTTCATTACTGATTTCCGCTGTTTTTTTTCCCATTTTAATGAGTAACTCAACACCGTACTAACGACCATATTTTCGTTAAGCTATACTTTTTGTCGCCCACCGATGACAACTGTTACGATGTTAGTGATTAAAACCTTAATTCCAATTAAGTGAATGAACTTTTCTCTTTTGGGTTCCTTTTTTCTCTCGCATCTTGCCTTTGCCATTTATGGAGTGTGGACTATTCTTGGTTCGACGTACTTATTCATTATTAGTTTCCGGATCTTGTATTGATTGGGGAATTCAATCTCTCTATTGAGTTCAATCCGACGAGTCTTTCCCACTACACAGGCAGAAAAAGAGGTTTTCCTGATGGTTAAATATCGTCTACCAAACCCCCAAAACTGTCGTTTAAAACAATCACGACGAGAAACGACCGTCGGGTAATAACTGGGTCGGGAAATCCAAATCCCGATGGTAAACAACCGTCGGGAAAAATAAATTTATTCCCGACGGGCCCCAACCGTCGGGAAAAAGAAATATCTTCACGACGGTTGAAATTCATCACGTATTTGTTTCTAACCCACGACGGGTAAAAGCTGTCGGCCAATAATACTTATCCCGACGGAGATAAACCGTCGGCAAAAGTTGTATTAACCCGATGGTTATTTACCGTCGGCAAATGCTTTCTTTCTGCTGGCGGAGCGAGCTGCCCTGCCCGACGGCATCTGACTGTCGGGCTAGTTTTTGGTAGCCCGACAGGTTTTCTGTGTTGGGATAAAGCTTACGGTGGTTTGCCAGGTGGCTCTTGACTGTCGGGCTTTTTTTTATTATATCCGATGGTATTTGACCGCCGGGCTTGCTTTTTTGTTGCCCGACAGACTTTTGCTGTCGTTATAAAACTTTTTGTGGTTTGCCCGACGGCTTTTGTTCGTCGGGCCTTTTTTTTTTCTTTCACACCTTTTTATTCTTTTTATTATTTTATATATTTGGACGACGAATCTTTAAATAATATTTTTCTTTGCTCGATGGACTAACACATTTTAACAGAATATAAAGAACACCTATTTGACAAAATTAAAATATAGTAATCCATTTATAAAATATTGATGAAATTTATTCCACATAATTTGTATAAAAAACAAGAACTAATGTTGGATTACATAAACATAAATAGTAAAAAAACTCAACGATTGAGCTTTCAATTTTTTTGCAAGCGCCACCCCTCGTTGTTTGCCAAAGTAATTAAAGTACGGTAAGCATGCAAGTGTATACACTTCCAACATAAGCTAATTTTTTAAGTATGCAACTTTAACCTGGACATGAGGAGAGAATAGAGCCAGTAAGGAGATGCCTACTAAAAAAACATCCAACTGCACCCCCAAGAAGTTGTACCAAGTCTCTGCAGAAGCATGGCAGCAAAATAGTTAAAGATTGAGTTAATGCATTAGTAACTGAGGAAGGTTGACAAAGAAATACTTGTACAGTGTAGATGCAAACGAAATGCACACCTGTATAGTAAATCCTTATGGAACTCAACATATGTGCTTGTCCACTTTCAATTCCATAGATCTACTCTTTAACTTCAGCAGCCTTTCTTCGTCCTCTTTGTTCCTGCAGCTGCCCACAAACTGGAGCTTTGGTCTGTAAGAGCTGGAGTCTAGTCTCTGAGTGGCAAGAGTAAAGGCTTCAAGTTGAAGTGCGTGGGTCTGCAAAAAAAGTTCTTCATCAATGATCTTTTTCAGTGGCATTAGGATATTGCAGTGTAGTTCTCTTTTATTTACTAGTTTCTATGATTTGAGTGTCTTGAAAGAAATAAAATGAGAAACCTTGAGGTACACACTACAACATCCAAAACATTGTGCTTCAGCTATTCTAATAAATGTCATTTTTTTAAAAGTTTTAATAAAGGTAATAAAAGTTTCTTCACCAAAAAAAAAGTCAATTAATCAAGAACCTTCTCTAGACTAAACTGTGCAACACATATGATTGCTCGAATCTCAACTGGTCTTTCCAATGGAAGCACCTGTTCAGACCATAAGCAAATAAAAAATTAGGTGTCCCTGAGTAGTTGTTAGACAAAGTGTATGAAATTCTTTTTCTTATTCTTGTTAAAGACTCTAAATGCTAAAGAAGGTTCATGTCTGTGGCCATTAAACAATGCCAAAGGTAAAGCAGGGCAGGAAGTGCTGATCCCACCAACCCATATATCCAAGCAAGGAACAAGTAATACAACAACTTGCAACGGGATAAACAGATACTACTACAGGTGAAAATAAATTTAAGTAAACATGCAAATGAACTCTTCCAAAAAATATACTAACTGGAAACAAATACTTTTTTTTAAAGTATCTCAATATCTAAATAAAAATATTGATCCGTGAAAAGTCAGAACTAGTACTGATAAATTAATATACATGTTAAAAATCTGAAAAAATACATATAATTGATGAAATCACACATATCGACTAAGGAGCAATGATTTTATATTTTTAAAGACATGGTAATGACATACTGTGCTCACCATAAATATGAAAACAAAATATCAAGGTAAACAATCCCATGCAGCAAAATAATCAAGTGTTTAAATTGAATAGTCTAAGGCAAATATACCACCCAGCAGATGGAATTGCGAGCAATAAGTCATCAAGCTAAAGTATTCAAGTTCAATTTGGCAACATGGGTAAAAGCTATATTTAACAGTCACCATGCCAAACTAACCACGGACCAGCCATAACCGGGTTCTGTACAAATTTCCTAAACAATTCAAAGCTTCATAACTATGGAAGGACAAGGGGTTGGAAGTGATAAAGATCATTTGTAGTCAAGCATATTTGCACAGTACTCTCGGTATCATTATATTAAGCGATGAGAGAGAGAGAGAGAGAGAGAGAGAGAGAGAGAGAGAGAGAGAGAGAGAGAGAGAGAGAGAGAGAGAGAGAGAGAGAGAGAGAGAGAGAGAGAGAGAGAGAGAGAGAGAGAGAGAGAGAGAGAGAGAGAGAGAGAGAGAGAGAGAGAGAGAGAGAGAGAGAGAGAGAGAGAGAGAGAGAGAGAGAGAGAGAGAGAGAGAGAGAGAGAGAGAGAGAGAGAGAGAGAGAGAGAGAGAGAGAGAGAGAGAGAGAGAGAGAGAGAGAGAGAGAGAGAGAGAGAGAGAAGAGAGAGAGAGAGATGTCGCCGGTTACACGCGTAACACACATAACGGTGCACAGGAACTTAGGTCCCGATTCAAATCGGGACCTAATAATTTCATATGGGCTTATAAGGCCTAAATGAACCTGAATCAAATCCGGCCTAACAACCGGATTTCCTTCCGCCGCCGGTTGGATCGGATCTGCGATATTCTGCCGACGAGTCATACATGACTGCTGGCGGACTAGTCTTCCGCCGATGAAACAATTTTCATTCCGGAGACTATAATTCTAGTAGTGAAATGGAAAGGGTAATAAATGGAACGGGTAATAAATGGAAAGGGTAATAAATGGAACGGCAAATAAATGGAAAGGGTAATAAACTGAACAGCTAATAAATGGTGTGGTTAATAAACGGAACTGGTAATGCTTTTCCATTTACCGTTCTATTTACTGAAATTTATACCGTTTACCATCCTTTTTCGGTTTGTTCCAAATTGTTCTATATCTGATTATTCGCCGATTTACCGATGGATAATCAAGTAATAAATGGGTATTGATCGGAAAAATAGAAAAATTATCAACATAAAATGGAAAATTTAAGGTAAATTATTGAAAAACATATCAAATAAAATACATTTAAAATCACATACACGACTTTTTTCAGCTTTCCAGTAGATGTATTAGGATAAACAAGATCATAGCATTGTACAAATATATCCAGGGAGTCTTTAGTTTAACAAAATTTTGTCGAATACATATCTACCACTTTGAAAAACTTGTGACGACACTTCTGGTTGAGAAGGAGAAATATGAACACACCTGCAAATCCCAGAGCATATGAAAAGGCTATCCATGAATAGAAGAAAAAATCATTTTCAATAATATCAGTTTTCTCCTCTTGTTCGATAGTGGGATTCGGTGCAGTAGGCCCTGCTGGAGCGTTGTTTGAACAGTTTTTCATCAGGGGTAGTCCACATAGACCTGGATTCCTTGTGAAACTACTTTCATTAAAAGTGGAGAAGGGGTTACCACTGGGAATCTCGCCTGAGAGATTGTTGTAGGCAACAATAAAAGTAGTAAGAAAGGAAAGCTGGCCTAGCTTAGCTGGAATTCCTCCTGTCAAATGGTTGTAGGAAACATCCAAACTTTCCAAGGATCTCAGGTTTTGGAACGATACTGGAATCACTCCAGATAGAAGATTGCGAGACAAATTCAATGAGATAATATCTTTTATATCACCTATTTCAGAAGGGATGTTTCCACTCAATTGGTTGCTTGAAATGTCAATTCCTCTCATCAATCGAAGTGGAACACCTTTATAAAACTCCGTTCTTCCCTTTGTGGTAAATTTAGGGGAAACTTGAATAGGGTTTCGCTCAAACCAAATGTAGGATATTTCTCCAATAAACAAATCCAGATAACCCATAGGTTGATTCCCCACGAAACTTAAGTTTTTCAAGCAAGACGGAACCTTCCCAGAAAGGTCATTATGAGAGAGATCTACGAATTGTAGACGATTCATATGACACAATTGCACGGGAACCTGTCCTTGAAGACGATTACCTCCTAGAAGCAGTGCTTTGAGTTCGGGAAGAATAGGCATTGACTTGGAAAGGTCCCCAGACAAGTCATTATGGCTAATGTCCAGTAGTATCATCGAGTGGCAATTTTCAATTGCAGGAGGAATGGTCCCTATGAAATGATTATTGCTAAGCTTCAAGTAGTTCAAAAACTCTAAACTGGATTCTGCAAGTAGTATCTCTCCTTTTAACCTATTGCTTGATAGGTCCAAGTACTTCAGGGATGTGCGGTCCTTTGTCAAGGAATATGGCATATTTCCAGAAAAATTGTTGTTGGACAAGTCTAATATTTTAATAGACAAAGGGAACTGTGGAATACTTCCACTCAAATAATTGGAAGATATGTTGAAATAACTCAAGCCTGGAAACCATTTATCGAAATTATATGGAAGTGCCCCTAACATATTATTGTCGGACAAATCAAGCTGTTTCAAGTTGGAAAGTGGAATCACATTTTGTAAGTGTTGATAGAATGGATTTTCAAACTTGTTTCCCTGTAAAAATAGAGACACGCTGACATTCAACCAGAATGAAGGAGGGACTTTTCCTGTGAATGAATTGTAGGATACGTCAAGCTCAATCAACTGGTTTTGAGTGGAGAGGAAACTATGGAATTTGTTGATACCATGACGGTTAAGGTTACAATTAGACAAGCGCAGAGTACTCAAATTGAAAGAAGGCTTCCATTTGGAAGTGTAGGTTTCAACCTCAAATTGATTGTTTGAAAGAGAGAGAAAATGGAGGTTAGAAAGATTGACAAACATGGAAAGTGACACCATGCCTATTAACTCATTATTAGAAACATCAATATACTCGAGATTGGTTGTGTTGCTGAACATGGAGGCAGAAAGAGTCCCCTGGAACCCATTATTAGACAAATCGAACTGTTTAAGGGAGTTCCACTTGAACAAAATAGTTGAAATTTTCTCTTTGAACAGATTGGAAGATAGGTCCAAAGTTTCTAGAGACTGTAAGCTACCCAAACTGGCCGCAAAACCTCCCTCAATCGCGTTGTTGTTCAGGAACAATCCTGTTAGCCTACTGAAATTACTGAAGCAGCCAGGTATAGCACCCTTGAAAAGATTACTACTCAGGTCCAAAGTTTCAAGAGAACGTGAGTTACACAGACTGGTGGAAAGATTACCCTCAAAACGGTTATCTGCTATCTGGAGGCTTTGGAGCAAAGGTAAATTACCCAAAGTCAACAGCAGACTCCCTTGAAGTCGATTATGGGATAAATTCACAGATCTTAAGGAGATTAAATTTCCCAAACATAATGGAACCATCCCTTCCAGTGCACTCCATCTAAGATCCAATTCCTCCAAGAATTTGAATTCACAAACCACTGCACCGATGGTGGAAACAAAGTTAGACAAAATCCTAATTCTGATAATAATATCCTCTATCAAAGAATTCATATGAGTTCTTATTACAGCTGCTGATTACACATCAATTATTAAAATCACACTTATCAGTAGTTGCATTCATGAGCTGCCCATCCAATCAGAAAGACAGGATGAATGGTAATCATTCTCTCGTAGCAATGACTCAATTAATGTCGACCTACTTGACTATTGACTGCAAGCATTGGGCTGTTCACTTTCAGTCGTATAGAGAGAATGAAGGGCATCTACTCTCCTTAGGAATATTGAGTCTTATTGACCTTCTCCTTGCGATGAGAAGGAACTATCTCAGTATTTGCACATGAACCATCAAATCTGAATTCGATAAAGTATGACCTAAAGACTCATTTCAGCTAAACTCTTGAAACATCGAGATTTAAAACAACCACACTGAAATAATCTCATATAACCATGTGAACCGCTATGAAAGTATACAACTTAGAAGGATGAAGGCCTTACTTCGAATAAGATCCGTTCCATTTGTCCATGTTTTCATTAATAAATAGGGGTTGAATCCTTCAGTGTAGAACCCTCGCATCTTTATTGCCACCACATGAGATGTAGAGTTATTGCAAGAAACACCGCTCCACTGACAGCAATCTTGTCCAATCCAATCATCAATATAAACCTGAGGATCATTCTTGTTGTAGGCCTCTTTGAATCGCAAGAGAATTTTCCTCTCCCCCTCCAAACACCCTCGAGAAGTACTAACGCAGAACTTGAGAATAATCATAAAAACGAAGCATGCATATGCGGAGTCAGTTACTTGGAATCCAATAGAGCGCAGAGATGCTGAATGCAACCTCATCTTCTCTCGGAAAGATGAACGATAGACTCAACCCCGGCGTCGTTAATTTCTACTGCCAAACCCGAACGCTGCATTTGTTTAACTTTCACGCGCTGTCTTAAAGTCATGTTTCTTTCACTACTCATGACTTTGGAACGCTCTCTTCAAATCTTGTTCTCAATTCCGGTCGTCTCCCAGCGACGACTTGACTGAAGAAATGCAGACGGCAAAAGTCTGGTTCACATAATATCACAACTCACACCCACCTCCCCTGTTAATCTAAACAAAGAAGAAGGATTGGGAATGAAAGTGGTCCTAGATCAGGTCATTGAATGAACCGTGGGAAGGTTTGAGGAAAAGAGCCCATCGATATTGGAATGAAAGCGCGTAGACGGATAATTCGATCAGGCAGTGACACGGGAAAGAAGAAACTTGGGCGAAGCTTCGTCTAGACCTATTTAATTACCCACTGCCCGCGCTGAGTTCTCGTCTCGGAATTCGTCAATGGTGGCTAATGCCATTAATGGGTCAAGTGTGGAGGAAACACATCACATGAAGCCTGCAAGCGCAATAAATCAAGAATCGCTACGTCTAGCATAGATTGCATGGTGATTATTGTGGTGCTGTGGCCGTGAAAGAAAGGAAACGTTGTGGGAACAGTGGAAATTAGCGGAGTATTAAGTTTAGAGTAATGCTATGCGTACCGCCTGGGTAGGCCTCAGGGGCACTGCCAGTGCGGAATCTGACGTGGATGATTAGGTGGCATCCACGTTAGCTCCTCAAGGTAGGCTAAAAACCGAAAGTCCCGGTTTTATATTTTATTTTTTCTTGTCTCCTTGTCTCCCACTTTGTCTCCCTCTCCGTTCTTTGCCGAAAGTGGCCATGTCGGAGGATCATTCTTTGCCGAAAGTGGCCAAGCAACCGGAATTTAGATTAGAGTAATGCTATGGGTACCGAGGCGGTACCCACATGGGGCACCGCCACGGTGGAAACCTCACGTGGATGCCTAGGTGGCATCCACATCAGCTCCACCGAAGATCACAATTAAAAAAAATAAATTAAAACATATTATTATTATATATTTTCTCTCATCGTTTCTCGCGTATCTTGTCTCCCACTCCCTCCCTCCTCTCCCTCTCGCCCTCTCGCCTCCTCTCTCCCTCTCGCCTCCTCTCTCCCTCACGCCTCCTCTCTCCCTCTCGCCTCCTCTCTCCCTCTCGCCTCCTCTCTCCCTCTCGCCTCCTCTCTCCCTCTCGCCTCCTCTCCCTCTCGCCTCCTCTCTCCCTCTCGCCTCCTCTCTCCCTCTCGCCTCCTCTCTCCCTCTCGCCTCCTCTCTCCCTCTCGCCTCCTCTCCCTCTCTCCTCTCTCCCTCTCTCCTCTCTCCCTCTCTCCTCTCTCCCTCTCCTTCGACTTCTCCGCCATTAAAGACGTGTACGAAGAAGATGCACTTGCCGCCAACATCTCCACAGAACTTGCCCAGAAGATGTCCCGGGCCATAAGCTTAACTCCGAACGCCACCATCTCCGCCGTCGGCAGTCGCCGTCTCGAGAAAGCAGCGAAGTTCGCCGCCGACAACAACATCCCCGCTTCGGCGAAACTCTACGGGAGCTACGAAGACGTCCTCGGCGACCCCGACGTCGACGCCGTGTACATGCCCCTTCCGACGAGTCTCCACGTCCGGTGGGCGGTGCTTGCGGCCGAGAAGAAGAAGCACGTCCTGCTGGACAAGCCCGTCGCTCCGCACGTCACCAAGTTGGATCGGATACTCAGCAGAACGTGGTGATTCCATTGAAGAAAGTCGGGCAGAAGGTCAATTTGGAAGTCGGGTTCCGTCATTGATTTTTTTCTTCATGATTAGCAATTAGCTCCACCAGTTTTTCTCTGCAGTGTTTTTTTTTTTTTAGATGATTCTCTTTTTTATGTATTTTTCTTTTTTCTTTTTAAAAGTCTCTTTTGGGGATCTCGGAGGTGTAATTCATGTAACAGATGCACACTATGTGAACTTGTAGTATCAGTTCCAGAAACAAAAATAAATGTGTTTCAGTGAGAAAACCTGTCAGAAGTTTACAAGTTATCGTTCTCAAGAAAAAAAAAGTTCTAAGTTATGGTGCGACGTTGAGGATTTTTCTTTTCTTGCAAGTAATGCTAACGCTATCAGGGAAGACTTGAGAAAGCTTAACTTATGCCATCATGTTTGTTCTCTCTCTATGTAGTAAAGGGATGAGAGAACAGAACCTAGACTAAAGAGTTTGTTCTCTCGGATTTCTGTCACTTCATCTATATGGTGTTAGGATTTCATAAAATCAGTAAACGTTGTAATATGTTAATAAAGATACTTCGACAGAATTAGTCTTCATAAAATCAGTAAAAATCCAGACGCTCAACTTGTCGGTATCCGGTTGGCTAGTCGTTCTGTGGAGATGTTGGCGGCAAGTGCATCTTCTTCGTACACGTCTTTAATGGCGGAGAAGTCGAAGGAGAGGGAGAGAGAGAGGAGAGAGGAGAGAGGGAGAGAAGCGAGAGGGAGAGAGGAGGCGAGAGGGAGAGAGGAGGCGAGAGGGAGAGAGGGAGAGAGGGAAAGAGGAGAGAGGAGGCGAGAGGGAGAGAGGGACAGAGGAGAGAGGGAGAGAAGCGAGAGGGAGAGAGGAGGCGAGAGGGAGAGAGGAGGCGAGAGGGAGAGAGGGAGAGGAGGGAGGGAGGGGGAGACAAGAGAATGGGAGTGGGAGACAAGATACGCGAGAAACGATGAGAGAAAATATATAATAATAATATGTTTTAATTTATTTTTTTAATTGTAATCTTCGGTGGAGCTGACGTGGATGCCACCTAGGCATCCACGTGAGGTTTCCACTGTGGCGGTGCCCCATGTGGGTACCGCCTCGGTACCCATAGCATTACTCTTTAGATTAGTTTATCCTTGCGCACGGAAATCTGGCTAATTGGGGGTACATGAAAATATTCCGTGTGACAAATTATATATACTACAGGGTGCAAGATACTGGTATCCCTCTTCAGTTCATGACTCAAACCTGTACTTTTCTGTGGTACTGAAAAAATCAGCACTTTTTTGTGGTGAAAAAAATCTCCCTCTTTAATTCACTCAAACCTATACTTTTCTGTGGAAGATACTGGTGTTCTCTAGAAATCAGTAATGTTTAGGTTTCTGTGGAAAAAACAATGCTTTTTTTTTGCCATTTTTCTATCTTTTCATATGATCCTATGGAGTACTAACTTGAGTCTCACATATAACAACTTTTGTTATTCCTGTCTCTCCCTGTCTCTCACCGCCTGGATTTCAAAATATCAGGACTTTATTAATCTCCAACGTATGTTCTGGGGTAGAAAGACCAATCGGAACTGTGCCAAATTTGTTCAACATATGCATGTCCTGATCAATGATTGTGTGAAGAAAAATGAGAGGCTCTAGAAAGATGGATAGATGTTTTTCAATGTATGTTTAGGGGAAGAAATAATAGAAGACCGAAAAGTCTTCTGTTGGGTCTCCCATGCACCGTGTAGAAAACGAAAAGTTGTCATAGCTGGGGCAGCTATTTTTAAGTCTCGAACGTATGTTTTGGGACAGAAAGAATGCAAGACAGAGAAGTCTAATTCTATAGGGTCTCCCATGCACCATGTAGAAAACGAAAAGTGTGATAGCTGGGGCGGCTACCTAATTAATTATCCTCCAAGGTACTTCCATGGCTTTCTTACATGTCTTATCTCACGACCAGTGGCTCTAGCAATTATGTCTTGGTGTTTGATATTATTCTTCTCCGCTTGGGTTATTGCATGGATGGGGAGAGGAGCTCTCCTCAAGTTCAGAAATGGTTTAAAATTTTAAATGATCTCTTCTATCGCCTGTCTTCATGTGATCATGAACCTGACTATTGCATATGGAGAGGTACTTTGGCCATTTTAGGTGTAAGAAACTGAGTTCCTTTATTATTGAAAGAATATAGTAAATTAGACTAATATATTATTTTGTGAAATTAAGTTTCATTTCGTCTTCTTATTTTACATATATTTTTATTTTTAAATTCATTTTCCCTTTTCAGAGAAGAATATTTATACTTAAGACACATTTTATAAATATTATTAAATATCAAGTGTGTTGGACGAGCTTTAGAGGACCAAACTGTATAAACTCATATATAGCTTAACTTATTTAATTAAAGAGCAATGCTAGTTGCACCCATTCAGAGTGCCTATCCCACATACATGTTTATCTATGCAAAAAATATAAAAAATATTATTTATTTTATAAAATCTTATATTCTAAAGGATAAACCCTAGGCATCAATGGTTTAGATTAAAATGCACTTAGGATTCGTACTGCACATAGGTGCAGTTAGCATTTTCCTTAATTAAACTATTGCTACTTAATATCCAAAAATAGTTCAAACTCGAAATAATTTTAGCCAAATAACCATGTGCAAACAAACTTAAATGGCTTAAAGCCACTCACTTAAGCCTTCCCTTGGCTTTGTAAAATTAGTAAAGATAACTAGTCAGATTGGGATATTCTCCTCCACTTAATAAACAACACTATATTCGTTTGACCAGCTATGACCAAATCGTTTTTTAAAATTGTGAATACAATAGAAGAATATGTTGATACGGACACTCAAACTATTGTAATGTTGCTAATGTGGATAGATTTCAGTAACGAAAGAATTATCAGTTTAAATAGTTGCTTCGAAGGCCGCATTAATATTGTGTGCTTGACTCTCTATAGTCTATACACAGTGAAGAACGTTTTAATTTTTATTTATTTACTTCTTTATTTAACATATTGCTAGAATCTACAATTCAAGTGAATAAAAAAAAATAGTAGAACTACTTAAAAATTATAAACCCATAACACATAATTAAGTTATTTATATATGTGAAAATCTAAGAACCACTACTAAAAAATAGCCTGCACCGGTGGTTATATACCGCCGGTGGAGGCCGTTTCACTGCCGGTGCAACCTACACCGGCGGTTAAATAAAAGCGGGTGATGACTACGTCAGTGGACATTCCACCGGCGGTTGAAACCGCCGGTGGAGAAAATCCTTCACCGGCTGTTTAATTAACGCCGGAGGAAAAAAATATGACCGGCAAAATATTTTGCCAAAAAAATTTTTATACCGGCCAAAAAATTTCGCCGAAGAGTATAAATCTATTCCGGCCGTCAGAAACCGCCAGTGTAGACTACAATTCAATGAATATTCCGCCGGTTATAGACCGTCGATGGAGACTGTAATTCACTAAATATACCAGCAGTTAATAACCGCCGACATACTTTTTTTTTAAAAAAAATTAAATATTTTTCGAATTTTTTTGTTGTAAATGCCCTAATAACACAAATATAACACATATAATATATTCACAAACCTCATTAAATTACCAAAATATAAAACTCAAAATTTATTACATATAAAGAAAATAAAGTGTAAATACATAATTCAGAAGATTGAATACATTATGTTCAGTAAAATTAATCAGACACTACATAATTCATGTAAATCAACCATATATATCAAAAAATGGTTAATCTGAACTGAATGCACAAAAAAAATCAATCTAAACTGATTGCACAGAAAATAGGACGCAAAATAATCTTTACTTGCTTTGAGCTCTGTCTTCCCCTTCAGCACGGCCTCTGTCACGCTCTTCACCTAATAACACAATTCAAAACAACAATTAACTCTTACGTTATAAATTATGTTGCCCTCAATTTAAAACCTAATATTAAGTAAAATATAACGTACGAGGATTTTGCTGATGTTGTATCAATATGGCAATTTGCTCCCTCATAATTGCTATCTCCCTCTATGTCACGACTAACTCTCTGTCTCTCTAGGCGTCTTTCTCCTTCAACTATCAACATAGTCTGCCTTCATGCAGTTCATGTTGTCCCTATTCATTTTTTGAAGAATTGGCTTCAAGAATATTTTTGCATCCTTATCTGTTAGCTTTGTTTTCTCGTCGTCATCCAACCATGTATAAATCTCCAGCATTACAAGTAAATACCAAAAATCATTGTGCATCAACTTTGCATATCCAACAACAAATTTATGTTTTAAACTACTAAGCATACATACGTACCGACATTGCGCTAAACTATGTATCAAACTTATGTCTTTGCTTCCGCCAATTCTAATGGAAAACGAAATATCGTTCTTCACATCAATCAGAACCAACCATGCGTGATAGTATTCCCGCTTCCCTATTAGTCATCTGACCTTCTTTGAAGACACTTTATGTGTGCTGCCCCGTTCGGGCATGAGAGAGGTCGGTCTAGTAGGACCTCTGCCCACACGTTTCGGTGGCAACTGTTGTTCTTCAGGCTGGCTTTCCTCTAGTGGGAGTGTTTCATCGACATTGAAGTTGGGGTTTGGGGTTTGGGGTTGATATTTTAAAATAATAACCCTCAATGGTAAAGAATTATGAATACATATAAAAGATATTTGTTTATAGCACTTAAACAAACTACTGAGTTGGGGAACAAGAGACAGATAGAAGGCTAACTGGGAGCAGAGAGAAAGAGAGGACAAGGAGCAAATATAGGAGTGATCATACTACATAACAAACTAAACAAAAATTACCAATAATTACATAAGGTAAAAACTCAAATTACATCGAATAATAAAACACAACCACACAAACTAAAATAACATCGACAACTAAAAATATCTTTCACACATTTTCACACAATTTGACAGTAACCAAATATAAGATGGAGATTTTTACTCACTCAATGACTTGCAATGACTTTAAAACACTCCACCCGAGACTTTAACTTGAAGCTGGAAGACATGATCATAATAAGAATAACCAATTGGTAATTGCTTAAACAACAGGTATCTATAGTATATTGTATTCCTTCCTACATAAAGACCATCTTAACAAGCATCTAACAGAAAATAAATTAAACAACAGGTACCTAAAGTCTCATTACATTCACACACTCTTCATTCACTCCATAGTACGGAAACAACATTATCAAACCATATGCAACTTAACAAACTTCACGGCAAAATACTAAATGGGTTCAGTTACATATGGGCAAAAAAAACGTATAAGGCAAAAAAAAAAAAAAAACAGAGAAAGCATAAACGTATAAGGCAAACATGCTAACAAAGATAAATAACATTACATGGTCCCAGTTCCAAACAAGACAGAAAAGATATTAGACAAGTAAATTAATAAAAAAAGTAAAAAGAAAACTAATAAGAAAAAAAAACTCCTATCATAAAGAAACTTCTGATAGCAATTGAAATAGTCCCAGTTCTTGTTGTTATTGTTGTTTTCTTGATAGAAATTTTCGTGATCACAGAAACACCAAAGAAAGCGATGAGAGAGAAAAAAAGAAAGATTGAGAGGTTCAAAGAGAGAAACCGGTGGACAGAGAAAAGCAGAGAAAGAAACCGACGGAGTGAGAAAAAACAGAGAGATTGGGAGGTCCAAAAAGAGAAAGAAAGCGAAAGAGAGAAAAAACGGAGAGAGATTGAGAGGTTGACAGAGAAATTACGAAGTGGGTGAAAAAAATGCCCAAAATCCAGAAAACCAAAAATATGTAAAATTAAGAAAACCTAAAATCTGTTAGGGCTAAAAAGAAAAGCCTAACCTGAAACACGTACTTCAGTTTTTGGTAGACGAAAATAAACAGTTTAAAGGCAACAAACTTGTAAAACAATCCGATTTTTGGGACTCATTCGGTTGAATGTTCAGTTGTCGGAAACCCCTCTGCTCCAAGATTTCTAGGGCCTTCGCTCGTCGAAAACAACGATTTTGAGAACCAAAGTTTCTATTCGGGAAGCAAGGATTCGATTTGGTAAGCAAACCAATCGATTCTGCGGGAAGCAAACTAAGAAGTGAAGAGGAACCTTAAGCGGGATGGGATGCTTCATGTGGGAAGGGATGCTGCTGAGGAGGCTCGATCTCGTGCGTGTACAGCTTTGGGTGGTGGAAGCAGGAACGGATGCTGCAAGGAAGGACTTCGTACGGGAAGGGAAGTTTCAGATCGAGAATAGAAGAAACCCTTAAGTTTGACGTTTCATATGTTCCAATTTCGCCGCTACAGAAAACTATACCAATGATTTCTAAGTATCGTGCCAGTGCAGTTTTCAGCATGCCAGTACAGAATTCTGTACCAGTTCGTTTTTAATATTAAGCCGGTATAGATTTTCTGTACCGGCTGTTTTTTTTTTAAAAAACAAAACCCCAGTGAAGGGTGTTTTTTTTGTAGTGAACAGTGCAATGCTAATTTGGAGAAAAAAACAAAGAGTTTGATAACTTTTAAAAAGGACACTCAAACCATGTTGTCTGCAGTATCATGATCATATATATATATATATATATATATATATATATATATATATATATATATATATATATATATATATATATCTAAAAATATATTATTTAATATATAAAATTATATATGGATAAAAATTAATATTTTCATAAAGTATAATAAATGTTTTTCATTATGTAATCAAAAATTTTTTAGAAAACATATTTAATTCCAATAAAAAATGTTTTATTATTAATTAAAAAACATTTTTCATAATGAAAAATTTTACGAAAACATATTTATAATGCATAACGGTTTTTGGTTTTCATTCTATATTACTTAGATTTAAAACCTCTGTGGCAACGATTTTTAGTATTTTTGTATAAATACTAATCCTGGTCCATAAGCTCAATTACTGAAAACATTAGAGCCTAGAAGAACTAGAGATCATCCTGAAATTTCGGAGCTAATTTGGAAAAAGGTATTTATACTTATTTTCCAAATTTAGTTTTATTCTATGTTTCATGTAAATTAAAAAAATGAATAAATTATAAATTTCATGAATTAGTGTAGAAATTTCATACATTTGGTATCATATAATTTTGTGATTTTTTTAGATGATTTTTCGACATGACATAAATTATTTTTCGTTGAAATTTTGATTTTGTATATCTATACATATTCAGCGACCTTGTCGCCTAAATTTGTACACTTCAGTGACCTTGGTCGGGACCAGTGGCACCCATGGGGGTAACTTGGGGTGTCGTATGGCGGACCTGGGCACAATTTACCCCAAATATTTCGAAACAATTCTGGAAAATTCATAACAATTCTGGAAAATAACAAAAAAATAAGGAAACATTTTAAAAAATCGTCTAATAAATCTCTTGCAGATTCTGATTATGAATTTCTTATGTTTTAATCATATAATTGAGTAAGTTTGTTGATTATGCTCAAACTATTGTGTGATTCCATATGAAATTTTATTATGCTAATTTTCAACAGTTATATTCAAGTCTTAGAAATTAGATACTGAATTTTATTTTGCTGATTTTCTGCATGTACAGTTTGTATTATTTTCATGCCTTGAGAATGAAAACACGTTATGCATAAAATCATGTAAATGGCATGATATTTCTGTTATTTTTTATGCAATTCATGTTTTAATCGTGAGAATTTTATCCACGAATGTTAACATTTCATTTTAGCTTAGAAATTGTTATAATTTTCAAAACTTAGTTAAATGCTCATATGTTGATATTTGAGCATAATACGTCATATTAGTGCCTTAAGTTTTAGCATATTAAGATGCATAACATGTTCACTAAATATCTTTACACCAATTATTTAGATGAACTATTAGGTTATGAAGGATTCACATACAATTTTGTGATTGACTTGAGACCATATCACCCAAGTAACTTTTGCATAGACTAGTTCATAGAGGCCCACTATGCCACTAGTCTCCTTGGGAATGCTACTCTGTCTATGGAGTTTGGTGGTTAATAAGCCTTAGCTCAACTATACTTTCCTAGGAGTATAATTGGTGAATACCCTTCATGTTACTGCATAATTGTTCTTAGTCATTAAGTAGAGCCCGAAACATAAAAGTCTCCCACAATGTCTAGTGGTTAGAGAAATATAATTATAGTTAATTAGAGACTAGCCACAACATCTTTAGTTAACAAAAATTATATATTAAGTTAAACTTTATCATCACATAAGGAATTAGACATGAATTGTTATTAATTATAATTAATATCATAAAATTCTTCCATAGGAATTTTTTTTATTTCTATGTAATTAATTAGAATAAAATATCATACTATTTTCATAATTTACCCACAGGTTTTATGAATTGGAATATAGTTTGGTAATTTTATCATTTAGTATAGATAATGTACCCATAAAGTGAATATCTATCATATAGAAACTTTAGTCGTACTTGAGTATATATTTAGCCCACAGGCAATTTTTATGACATTAGATCTGACTTTAGAGCATCTTTTACATTGGTACTACATGTCATTAAGCCTTGTAGGCCTCATATTCAAACATAAGCTTCTCAACAAGGTGGTTTATGTGGTATCTGCATAAACAAGGAAAATATTCTCCATCATTTAGGGTAAATTTGAAAACAACTTACATTAATAGTGACCTAAAAGTGAAGGTTTATAAGACCTCAAGTTTTCTCTTTTAGTGATGGTGAGGATTTGGTTTACAAATTTTAAAAATTCATACACGGTTTTTAAACAAATTTGCCGCCTATGGTATTTAAAATTCCATGGTGTAATTTCTTCATTCGGTTTTATTGAAAATCACATGGATATATATATATATATCACAATTAGTGGGAGTATGATTTGCTTATTTGTTTTATATATCGATGATATAAGAGTAACCCATGTATAGACCACTGGAGAGTTGTAAACAGAGTCATGTGGTACTTTCAGGGAACCAAAGACTACATGCTTATGTACAGAATAAAGCAAAATTTGGAAGTGATTGACTATTCAGACTTTGCTGGCTATGTTGATTCTCTCAAATCAACATTTGGGTACATATTTATTATGGCTGGTGGAGTTGTTCCTTGGAGAAGTGTTAAGCAGACTTTGACTGGGACTTCTACTATAGAAGCTGAGTTCATCTCCTGTTTTAATGCTACTTCACATGGTGTATGTCTTAAGAGTTTCATTATGGGTTTAGAGTTATAGATTCTATTTCTAGGCCATTGAGAATTTTCTTTGACAACTCAGTTGTTGTCTTTATGGCTAAGAATAATAAGAGTGGGAGTTGAAGTAAACACATCAACATTAAGTTCTTAGCCATAAGAGAACATGTTAAAGAAAAGAAAGAGGTCATTGAGCACATTAACACTGAGTTGATGATTGTTGATCTTTTGACTAAAGGCATGACACCATTGAGATTCAAAAATCATGTAGAAAATATAGGTATTGGTTCCACTTTGTAAATTGTGTATGCATTTAATATATCTGACAAATTCTTATGCATTCAGATATTTTCTCATATTCGTGTGTTCAACTATTTTTTTCAAGAAAATATACTTCTTTGGACCAAGAATAAACAAAGGCATTAAGTTTTGTTACTACATAAGGAACTTCAGTATCAAAACATATTGTAATACATTTTAGATATACTCGTCTATAGAGGACATATCTCTTTGATTCAAATGTTTTGTTTTGTATTGAAGTTATGTGTTATTCATAAAGTGGGAGCATGTAACATTTCCATTAAGTATAATAAAACTTATTCATTAAAACATATTTAATTCTTGAAAAATATTTTCCAATAAATTAAAAAAACGTTTTTTATAATTAAAATGTATTTATAATGCATAATGGTTTTTAGTTTTAATTATATATTAATTAAATTTAAAATATTTTTGGTATTTTTCTATAAATACTAATCCTAGTCCGTAAGCTCGATCACTAAAAAACTTTGAGCTCAGAAGAATGAGAGATTGTCTTGAAATTTAAGAGCTAAAATGGAAAAAGGTATTTGTACATATTTTCCAAATTTATTTTTATTCCATGTTTCATGTAGATTAGAAATATGATGCAATTAGAAATTTCAAGAATTAGCGTATGAATTTCTAACCTAAAATATATAAAACAGTTGACAATCATATAATAACAAAATATCCATATTTTGTTCATTTAATGAATAAGGTACACACACCATATACACAAAAAATGTTTTTTGTTGTGTTTGTCTTATAGTTAATAAGCTGCAAAAGAATCTAAAATATTCAGATAAAATTAGCAAAAGAAGTGATGAAGATAATTTCATGATTGATTAAATAAAATATTTTTTTAAAAAATTGAAAAATACAATATTCTTTGTAGAGTAATACTACTTGCACCTTCGTGCAGTACCCCTCTACCGTACCAGCCGATGTGGATGGACAACTGACATCCACGTCAGGTGAAGATTATTAAGTTTTAGAGTTTAGGGTTTTAGAAAGGATTTATGGTTTAGGACTATAAGATTTAAAAGAAAATATGAATAATATGTCCATTTTGCATTTTATCCTTAGGGAAATAATTATATAGGGGTGTTCTGCAAAACAATAGAATATATTTTATTTAATTAAATTTAATTTAATTTATTCTAAAACGCAATATCTAATAAGAGGTAACATATTCCTAAAAGAAGAGACATAAAAATCTGATTTCTTGGTCATAAAAACATACAAACAGCGATAATTAAAGTTTATCTATAAGATTATGTTGACTAAAACTAAAATATTAAAATCTACATAGCATTATTGATATACATTAGCCATGTTATCTGTAAAAAATAATTTCAGACTTAAATAGATCTAATATTTGAAATATTATTGATTTTATTATTATCACAATAGTACGAATATTTTAATTTTATCATTATATCAATAAAGATAAAAAATAATAAAAGAACAACTTAAATTCAGGAGAGATTGACCTCTAACAATTACTTAGAATTATAAAGTCTACTCAGCATGATCAATTTACATATATAGATCAACACACATATGTATACTTGCAATGTTTCTCTTTGTTCATTTTATCTTTGTATTATTTCATATTTATGATGCATGATCTATGAGATTCTAAATTGATATAGATTGACCTCTACTAATTGAAAAAATGAAAATTATTTAGGTTTCTTTTTAAAAATTTGAACTCATTTACTAATATATACTTCAGTAATAAATAACAATTTGAATGGAAATTAGGGTCATGCATATGAAAAATTGTAAACAGTAGAACCATAAACGTATAAATGGCAAATGAAAATTAATCTTTTATTTCCATTTTGTTCTGTTTAATATTCTGTCAGAATGTAGAACAGGTATTCCGATACTGTTTACATCCCTAGTTTTGGGGCAGCAAGATTTGATTAGCAATCCCTGGAAGTTAAAAGAGTACTTCCATCGCTTTCTCACATGTCTTATCTCACGACCAGAGGCACTAGCAATAATTTCTTGGTGTTTGATATTATTCTTCTCCTCTTAGATTGTCTTATTGTGAGGTGGTGGGAGTTGCAAGGATCGGGAGAGAATTGCTCTCCCCAAGTTCAGAAATGATTTAAAATTTTGAATGATCCTTTCAATCGCCTGTCGTCATGGAATCATGAACCTGATTGTTCCTTTGTCACTGAAAGAATATAGTATATTAGACTAATATACTTATTTTTCTTTTTGTAGTCTTTTTCTTTATAAGGACACTCAATTGACACTAGTAGAAAAGCGTTATCTGCCGACGGTTGGGAAATTTTGCGGAAAACCTCTCCACCGACGGGTCTTTTTGTCTCGTCGACGGAACTACGCTGAATCCCGCCCACCCGTCGGCGGAGCACCCAAAGAATTCCGCCGACGCACCCTAACACGCATCGGCGGACACAAAACTGAAGCGCCGACGCACCCCAATACAAACCCGTCGGGGGAACTCACAATTTCGTCTGTCGACGCGCCCTTACAAACGTCGGCGGATAGTTTCTTAAGCGCCGACACACCCCAGTACTAAACCCGTCTGGGGAATTCACCTTTACTTCCGCCGACGCAGCCCAATACGCGTCGACAGACACAAAAAGAATCCCCCGACCCAAAAGTACCGGTCGGGGGAATTGTCTCCACCGACGCTTGCTCACGCGTCGGCTGAAATATATACGCCGACGCGTAGGTACGCGTCGTCGGATGATTTTCCCCATTTCTCCCTCCGCCGCGACGCGCCCTCCTCCCTCCCCCGCGACGCGCCCTCCTCCCTCCCCCGCACCGCGCCCTCCTCCCTCCCCCGCGCCGCGCCCCCTCCCTCCCTCCCTCCTCCCTCCCCCTCGCCGCCTCCTCCTCCCTCCCTCGCCTCCTCCCTCCCTCCCGCCCGCCCTCCTCCCTCCCAGCGCGCCTCTCCTCCCTCCCTCCCGCCTCCTCCTCCCTCCCCTCCTCCTCCTCCCCCTCCCTCCCCTCCTCCTCCCTCCCAGCGCCCCTCCTCCTCCTCCCCCCGCCCGCCTCCTCCTCCCGCCCGCGCCCTCCTCCTCTCCCCCCGCCTTCTTCTGCTCCCCAGCCCTTCTTCTGCTCCCCGCCCTTCTTCTCCTCCCCGCCTTCTTCTCCTCCCCGTGCCCTTCTTCTCCCTCCCCTTCTTCTCCCTCCCCTTCTTCTCCCTCCCCACACCATTCTTCTCCCTCCTCCCTGCCGACATTCTTCTTCTCCTTTCGGTAGTGGAGACTTTTTGGGGATTTCACCATCATTTTGCTGCCGACATTCTTCTTCTCCTTTCAGTAGTGGAGACGTTTTGGGGATTTCACCATCAACCAATTGCTTGTTGTATATCTGAAATGCTTACTTGATAAAATATCTTTTCTTACACTAGTAGACGGATATTGTTTGTTATTCATCTTAGCTTTAATATTGTGTTGTTTAATATCTATCTTCTCACTCCCATTCATTTCATTGTCGGCAAATGGCTTTTTTTTTTGCATTTGTGTTGTTTAATACTTGATGAAATGCTTTCTGCGCTTTAATTTTTCAGAATGAGTAAGTGATTGAAAATGAGCCTTCAAATGGTTCAGTGGCCAGTTTTGAATACAATATATCATTTATAACCTCTTGTGGGGGATTTTTTAGAAATGCTGGTTATGACTGGTTATTCCTTTGGCAATATCGGATGAGTCATCCTACCATCAAATTGAATAGTTGATAAGGTAAAAGGTATTTACTACCTTGAGAGATAGGGACATTATTGGTATATCTAGACCTGGTGGTTGTGTGTAGGGTGGCTCAATCATGGAAAACTAAATAAATAATATCTTTTGTATCCTCAATGTGGTTTTATTCTTTTGATATGTTATTCCTACCATCAAATTATTTGGTCCTCGGATTGATTACCAAGGATTGAGAAAAAGATTCATTAACTTGTATATTTATTGCCCCTCGTAGTGGCTATAAAACTTGTTGAGAAGCTCATGCCTTGTTTCATTAAAATGAAATTGCTTGCTATGGCAGATAGTGAATCGCAAGAAGGGAAGAAAAAATAAATTAAGTGTTGTCTTGGTAGCTTCCAATTCTACTTTATAGATTGATGATATTTCTAGAAGAATGGGAGCTGGAATGGCACTCACAAAGTTGTTTTACTCTTCTTAGTTGGAAGATATGGTGACAGGTGTGCTCCCTCTCTCTCCTCTCTCTCTCTCTCAAAGTTGTTTTACTCTTCTTAGTTGGAAGATATGGTGACAGGTGTGCTCCCTCTCTCTCCTCTCTCTCTCTCAAAGTTGTTTTACTCTTCTCAATTACCTCGCAATCTGGATTCGTTAACTCTAACTCTTTCTCTCCTCTCTCTCTCTCTCTCTTGTCTCCTCGTTCTTGCTCTCTCTCTCTCCTCTCTCTCTCTTCTCTTTCTCTTCTCTCTGCTCTCTCTCTCTTCTCTCTCTTCTCAATTATTTTTTTTTATTTTTTCAAACATTCCGCCGACGCACCTCCTGCCGTCGGCAGAATCTATTCTGCCGACGCACCCACACGTAGGGATGCGTCGGGGGAATCCATTCAGCCGCACCCCTACGCATAGGGATGCATCAAAGGAATCCTTCCCGCCGACGCTTTGAGGTCCGTCGTTGGAAGATTTCCTCCGCCGATGGCTCCCAGCGCCGGCGGATAAAATTCAGTCGCCCGACGGGTGTTTTTGTCCCGCGACAGGTTGTTGCGTCGGCTGATGTCTCTGCCTACGGAGGTTCCGACAACGTGACATTACCCGTCGTCGGATTTCCGCCGACGGGCATTCATGTTCTGCCGGTGCCTTTTGCCCGTCGGCGGATAACACTTTTCTGCTAGTGTGATGCAATGCGTATCGTGATCATATATAAAGAATGGTGATACGACCACTTCCAAGTATTACAACAAGTGTTTACATCTTGATGTGGCGTCCACATTACAATCTAGCTAAGAGATAAACTCGTAGATTTAAGCGATAGAGTTTATTTTTTTTATTAAAATTTTATCTTCTAATTCTATGGGTAAATCCTAAACTCCAGATTTTCTCTTACTTGGATGGCCACGTCACAATATAAAAACCTCAAAGTAAAATAAGGGAGTACTAATAAAATTTTTAATTTACAAAATACTTAATTACTATTTACTCATTTATGAATAAAATATATAAAATAGTTATCCATCATATAGTAAAAGGGGTCAAATCCTCTATATATGTCTTGATTACCACCACATGAGATATAGAGTTATCGCACGTAACACGATGAAACTGACAGCAATCTTGTCCTACCCAATCATCAATATAATTAATAGCACCTCGCTTTCATATTTTGTTGTAGGCATCCCTGAATAGCAAGATAACTCTGCTCTCCAGAGATTGCAAACACCCTTGAGAATTACTAACGCGGAGTTGAGAATAATCATAAACAAGAAGCATGCATATCGGGAGTCAGCTACTTTGAATCCATGAGTACAAAGAGATGCTGAATCCAACCTCATCTCTCTAGGAAAACAAGAACAAGAGACTCAACTAGGGCGTCATTTCTACTGCCAAACGCATACTCTGCTTTTGTTTAGCTCTCAAGCACTAACCTATAGCCATGTATCTTTCACTATATACTTTCAAACAGTCTCTTAAAATCCTGTCCCGATTTTCGGTCATCTTCCCATCGATTCATAATTGAATGAAATTGTTGCCATCAGTGACGACTTATGAAGAAATGACCCTCTTTTTTTAACACCTGACAGCTAGAGGAAGTTGTGTGCCACCCCTGACTGAAGGAATGCCGGCGGCGAATTTCTGGTCGGATTCGTTCCAGCTAAATTAGTTTATCCTTGCATGCGGAAATCTGGCTAATGGGAACGTAAAAATAAAATTTTCCCTATATGATTTTGGGTTTTCTACTAACATGGGTAAGAAATTGAATTTAGTTGAAACTTGGTTCAACTAGCCGTTAGTTTATAACATCTTCCCTATCTTACATTACATTACAATTAGAGGACAAAGAAATTGATCCCATATGCAATTGCACCTAATGAAGGCAGTAAGGGGAGAAAGGGACCACTGCTTTTTTCTAGTGAGCTGTAAATAATAGTTTATAAATGGAATGAAATAGAGTTATTTCATGTACATACCATATAGCATACTGATTATTTATCGGGTAAGTCAAGTTATCATGTAAATAAATGGATTATTACTTATCTCCCCGATTACTTATCGGAATGATAAAATTCATTTAATATATATTCTGACTTAGTAAATAGGGGAACAGTAGATAGGATAATTGGGTGGGTTTGACACTCCTAGACGTATTTCTGCCTTATGATTGAGAACAAATTGGAAAATAGACCCCTTTAAGCTCTAGGTAGGGATGCAAACAGGTAATAAACGGAACGGGTAATGCTTTCCCGTTTAACGGAATTAATACCGTTTATTGTCCATTTCCAATTAGTTCCAAATTGTTTCATTTCAGATTATTCCGATGAGTAATCTGGTAATAAATGGGTAATATTCGGAGGAAAAAGAAAAATTATCAAAAAATTTTAAAAAACATTAAGCAGAATTATTCTAAAATATATCAAACAAAATAAAATTAAAATTACACACAACACTTTTTTTTAAGTTTTCTAAATTCCATGCAAAGGATAGGTTTATCAGAATAAAGTAGATCAAAGCATTGCACAAATATATCCATGGAGTCTTTAGTTTAACCAAATTTCGTAGAATACATATCTACCACTTTGAAAAACTTGTGACGACACTTCTGGCTGAGAAGGAGAAATGTGAATGCACATACAAATCCTAGAGCATATGAAAAGGCTATCCATGAATAGAAGAAAAAATTGTTTTCAATAATATCAGTTTTCTCCTTCTGCTCGATATTGGGATTCGGTGAAGTTGGCCCTGTTGGAGAGTTGCTTGAGCAATTTTTCATCAGTGGTAGTCCACAGAGACCTGGATTCCCCATGAAACTACTTTCAGCAAAAGTCGAGAAGGGATTACCACTAGGAATCTGTCCTGAGAGATTGTTGTAGGCAACAATAAAAGTAGAAAGAAAGGAAAGCTGGCCTAGCTTAGGTGGAATACCCCCTGATAAATTGTTGTAAGAAACATCCAGACTTTCCAAGGTTACCAGGTTTTGGAACGATGCTGGAATCACTCCAGTTAGTAGATTGTGAGACAAATTCAATGAGCGAATATCTTTTAAGTCACCTATTTCAGATGGGATGTCTCCACTCAATTGGTTGTTTGAAATGTCAATTCCTCTCATCAATTGGAGTGGAACACCCTCATAAGTGTACATTCTTCCCTTTGTGGTAAAATCGGTGGAAACATGAATTGGAGGTCGTTCCCCGTCTGGCGGAGGGAAGGATAATGGAGGCATTTTCCCAATAACTATATCCCAAGAACTCTTCGGTTGATTCACCATGAAACTAAAGTTGTTCAAGCATGAGGGCAACTTCCCAAAAATGTCATTATGAGAGAGATCTATGAATTGTAGACGATTCATTTGACACAATTGCACAGGAACCTGTCCATGAAGATGATTACCTCCAAGCAGCAGTGTTGTCAGTATGGGAAGAATATGCATTGACTTGGAAATGTCCCCAGACAAGTCATTATGCCCAATGTCAAGTACTATCATTTCGGAGCAATTGGCAATTGCAGGAGGAATGGTCCCTGTGAAATGATTATTTTTAAGCTTCAAGTATTTCAGATAATTCACACTAGAGTTTGCATGTAGTATCTCTCCCTCCAACCTATTGCTCGATAGGTCCAAGTACTCCAGGTTTGTGCCGTTCGTCAAGGAAAATGGAATGTGACCAGAAAAATTGTTGTTAGACAAGTCTAATAATTTAATATTTGACCGGGAGAGATGTGGAATACTTCCACTAAGATAATTGGAAGAAATGTTGAACACATACAAGGCTGGAAACGAATTATCCAAATTATATGGAAGTGCGCCCGACATATTATTGTCTGACAAATCAAGGGTGTCCAAGTAAACTGGAGTCACATTTTGTAAGGCCTGATTAAATGGATTTTCAAACATGTTTCCCTGTAAAAACAAATATGTATGGACATTCAACCAGAATGAAGTTGGGATTTTTCCTGTGAATGAATTGTAGGATACATCAAGCTCATCCAACTGGTTTTGAGTGGAGAGGAAACTATGGAATTTGTTGACACCATGATGGTTGAGGTTACAATTAGACAAGCGCAGAGTTGTCAAATTGAAAGAAGGCATCCAATTGGAAGAGTAGGTTTCAACCTCAAATTGATTATTTGAAAGAGAGAGAAAACTGAGGATAGAATTATTGCCAAACATGGAAAGTGATGCCATGCCTGTGAACTTGTTATTAGAAAGATCAATAGTCTCGAGATGGGTTTTGTTGCTGAACATGGAGGCAGGAAGAGTCCCTTGGATCCCATTATCAGACAAATCGACACGTTTAAGGGAGTCCCACTTGAACAAAATAGTCGAAATGTTCTCATTAAACAGATTGGAAGATAGATCCAAATTTTCTAGAGACTGCATGTTACCCAAACTAGTAGCAAATGGTCCCTCAAACTGGTTGCTATTCAGGAGCAATTCTGTTAGGCTACTGAAATTACTGAAGCAACCTGGTATAGCACCCTGGAAAAAATTATTACTTAGAACCAAAGTTTCAAGAGAACGTGAGCTACACAAACTGCTAGTGAAAGGTCCCTCAAACTGGTTGTTGTCCAGGTACAATTCTATTAGGCTACTGAAATTACTGAAGCAGCCTGGTATAGCACCCTGAAAAAAATTATTACTCAGGTCCAAAGTTTCAAGAGAACGTGAGCTACACAAGCTGGTGGGTAGATTGCCCACAAGTCGGTTATTGGATAAATTCACAGACCTTAAGGAGGTTAAATTTCCCAAACAGGATGGAACCATCCCTTCCAGTGCACTCCATCTAAGATCCAAATCCTCCAAGAATTTGAGTTCACAAACCACTGCATAGATGGTTGAAACAGAGTTAAACAAAATCCTAATTCTGATAAACACAAGCACGTACTGATAATAATATCCTATATCAAAGAATTCATATGAGTTCTTCTTACAGCTGCTGATTGCACAATAATAACTAAAATTAGAGATCAGATATGCTAGCACTTATCAGTACTTGCATTGAGCTGCCCATCCAATCAGAAAGAGAGGATGAATGGAAGCCATTCTTTTGTAGAAATGAGTCAACGTCGACCCACTTGACTACTTGAGCTGCTTTCTTTCAATCATACAGAGAGAATGAATGGAAATCACCCTCCTTATGAATGAGTCTTTTTGACTCTCTTTGCCATGAGACGGAACCATCCCAATATTTGCACATGAGCCATCAGATCTAAATTCGATAAAGTATAACCTAGAGACGCATCCCAGCTAAAATCATGACATACGGAGACATAAGAACCAAAGATAAATTTTTATGCATGCAAACCAGAACTTTAAAACCCCCAAACGGAAATAATTTCATACAACTATGTGGACGGCTATGAAAGTATACAAAACTTAGAAGGGTGAAGGCCTTACTTCGAATAAGCTCCGTTCCATTTCCCCACTTTTTTATTGATAAATTGGTGTCCTCTCCAAGGTAGAACCCTTCCATCTTGATTGCCATCACATGAGATGTAGATTCGTCGCAAGTAACACCGCTCCATTGACAGCAATCTTGTCTAATCCAATCAAGATTATAATCCCAGGGTAATCCTGTTTGCTCAGATATTTTGTCGTAGGCATCTCTGAATTGCAACAGAACTTTCCTCTCTCCCTGCAAACACCCTTGAGAACTACTAACGCAGCAGCTGAGAATAATCAGCAACAAGAAACATGTATATGCGGAGTCAGTTACTTTGAATCCACGAGTACGAAGAGATGCCGAATCCAACGTCATCGATCTTCTCTCGGAAAGAAGAATGAGAGACTCAACCTGGGCGTCGTTTCTTCTGCCAAACCCGAACCCTGCATTTGTTTAAGTAAAGTCATGTGTCATTCACTAATCACTTACGAACGCTCTCTTCAAATCTTATCCTGAATTCCGGTCGTCTTCCTAGCTACGACTTGACTGTGAAGCAATGCCGACGGCAAAAGTCTGGTCACACAATTTCACGTATCACACCCACCTCCCCTGTTCTCTAAACAATGTAGAAGAAACTTGGACGAAAGCTTCGTCGAGACCAATTTAATTGCCCTGTACCCGCGCTATCTGATCATGAATTCTTGTCAACGTACAGTGGCTAAAGCCTGCAAGCGCAATAAATGGAGAATCGCTACGTGTAGTCCAGGCCACAGTACTGGCCACGGCCAAGTCGTAATTAACCGTGACTCTGTATGCAAAGATAACCACCCCCTCTTCAATTCATGACTCAAACCTGTACTTTTCTGAGGTGAAAAAAACAGCACTTTGTGGTGAAAAAATCTCCCACTTTAATTCACTGGTCTCTAAAAAAACAATGTTTTAATTTTCTATGAAAAAAAAGAGCATAATTTTTTTACCAGTTTCCATCTTTTCATTTGATCCTGAGTACAAACTTGAGTCTCACATATATAAGCTCTTGTTATTCCTCTGTCTCTCAGTATCTCTCACCGCCAGCCTGGATTCGAAAATCTCAGGACATTATTAATCTCCAACGTATGTTCTGGGGTAGAAAGATCAATCAGAACTGTGCCGAATTTGTTCAACATATGCATGTCCTGATCAATTATTGTATGAAGAAAAGTGAGAGGCTCTAGAAAATCGATGGATGTTTTCCAACGTAACGTATGTTTAGGGGCAGAAATTAATAATAGAAGACTTGAAAGTCTTCTGTTGGGTCTCCCATGCACCGTGTAGAAAAGGAAAAGTCGGGTCTCCCATGCACCGTGTAGAAAAGGAAAAGTCGGGTCTCCAACGTATGTTTTGGGGCTGAAATAATAGGAGGCGGAAAAGTTTTCCGTTTAAATTCCTTTTTCAAAGAAAAATATTTATACTTAAGACATATATATCAAGTGCGTTGGACGAGCCTCAGAGGACTGAACTGTATAAACTCAGAGCTTAACTTGTTTAATTAAACTTTTGTTACAAGTTTCCAAAAATAGTTCAAACTCGAAATAAATTTAGCCAAATAACTATGTGAAAACAAACTTAATTGGCTTAAAGCCACTCACTTAAGCCTTCCATTGGCTCTGTAAAATTAGTTAGGATAACTAGTCTGATTGGGAAATTCTCCTCAACTTTAATAAATAACGCTATATTTGTGTGACCAGCCATGACCAAATCTTCCTTTAAAATTGAGAATACAATAAAACAATATGTTGCTGCAGACATTTAAAGTATTTTAATGTCGTGAACGTGATTATATGTCCTTAACGTGATTATATGTCCTTAACGAAAGAATTATCAATTTAAACCAGTGTTTTTAAAACCGAACCGACCCGGCCAGTTTGACCGGTTTCAATCGGAACCGGGACTTTGAACGGTTCGGTTTGCTCAAAGACCCAGAAATAATAAAAAACCGGTTGACAGACTAGTTTTGAGCGGTTCAACTGCTGAACCGGGAATCAGACCGGACCGGTTGAACCGGTTTACTTACCTTTTTAGTATTTTAATAATTTTTTGTATTTTTAATCTTGTTTTTTGTATATAAAAATATTATTACGTATTTTTTAATGAGAAACAACTCATACCGGTTGAACCCGGTTGATCCGGTTGAACCAAAATCAGAAGCTCCACCAGTTCGATCACTGGTTCGGTTTTTAAAACATTGGTTTAAACAGTTGCTTCGAAGACCGCATTAATATTGTCTCGTTGACTCTAGATTTATGCAGCCAAAACCCGCTAGCAGAAGCTCCAGCGGCGGGTGAGACGTCGCTGGCGGAATGGTTCCACCGAAGAAAAACCGCTGACGAAATCAACCGCCGACGGAGATTTCCGATTCCACCAGTGGTTGAGCCCAAATTTCGTCGGCGAAAAGATTCCGCCGGTGAAAGGAGGTTCCCCTAACGACTAGGTCTCAGGCGGCGGAACCTCTTCCCATGGCACAAACAACCATTGGTGGAATGTTTGAAAAAATAAAACAAATCAGATTACGGAGGAGAGAGAGAGAGAGAGAGAGAGAGAGAGAGAGAGCAGAGAGCAGAGCGCAAGAACGAGGAGAGAGAAGAGAGAAGAGAGAAGAGATAAGAGAGAGAGAAGAGAGAAAGAGAAATGAGAGAGAGAGAAGCACACCTGTCACCATATACGGATGAGAGTTCAAAGTGGAAAATCTCCAATTTACAAAGTTGACCGGATGGACCTTTCTTTGAGCCCACTGTGGAAAATGTCCAATTTGCTTGCCCAATGATCATCAATTGACCCCACTGTGGCCTTCTTTCCCCAGCCATCTATTGATTCAATAGATTCACCAGCTTAATTTGATTTGCTCAACAAAGGAATGGAATACAAACCTGCAATGTATAAGAAGTACCAAATAAACATCTGATATCTGACAAGGAAGCTCACAAGCTTATAATGGAATTTATCTGTCTAATGGAAAACCCATATCTGTGTTTTCTCTCTTGTGTCCTTTGCATTTGTTGTAATTTTTTGGTGGTTTCATCAGTCAGGTACAATGAAAACGGTAGCCAGATTGAGCAGGATGAAATTTAAAGGCAGAGAGACCACATAAGTTAGAGCTATATATTAAAGAAACGCACTAGAAAAGAATCAAAATTCTTAGTCATTGATTCAATTAAAGAACAGCAACAAATAAGTCATGAATGTAGATATCCGGGGTGGTGCATTAGAAGAAAGAAAAATAAAATCCAATGACTCTCCAAAAGAGAGAGAAAGAGAGAGAGAGAGAGACAGAAAGAGAGAGAAAGAAATCAGGGAGACAGAGAGAGATAGAGATGAAATACACGAGTCAGCTCTTCAAGAAAGAGAAAGAGAGAGAGAGAGAGAGAGAGAGAGAGAGAGAGAGAGAGAGAGAGAGAGAGAGAGAGAGAGAGAGAGAGAGAGAGAGAGAGAGAGAGAGAGAGAGAGAGAGAGAGAGAGAGAGAGAGAGAGAGAGAGAGAGAGAGAGAGAGAGAGAGAGAGAGAGAGAGAGAGAGATAAGAGAGAGAGAGAGAGAGAGAGAGAGAGAGAGAGAGAGAGAGAGAGAGAGAGAGAGAGAGAGATAAGAGAGAAAGATAAGAGAGATTGAGGGAGATTCAAAATTGAAGTTTGAAACAGATTTTGAGAGTAAACCGAGAGAGAGAAATATGTAAGTAGATAGAAATCAGAGAGAAAGAGAGAGAGAGAGAGAGAGGGAGAAAAGGAGAGAGAGATAGGAACAATTCCAGATTTTGCTTTAATGATTAGCCACAACTGCTGATTCGATATTAACAGCACAACTTAAGAAAACACAAAGACATCTTAAAGTAAAAATCATTTGATTGAGATGCCTGCATTTGACAAGCAAATGTTCAAATCTATAATCAAAGGACATCATAAACTAAAAATCAACACTAAAATAAACAAGGGTTACGAACTTGTATAAGCATGACCGATCTTAAAACCTTCAAAAGGTTAAGAATTTTAAACAGGAAAACGGAACAAACATGTCAGCTACAACATACCAGCAGTTATCGAGCCTCCTGGCGAATTTATAAATAACTTGATAGTACAAAGCTTGTCTCACGACAGCAGCTAAGATGGTTTCAGTCCAAGGCATGCTACACTGAGATACCAGTGTCTCCCCTGACTCTGTAGTTCACCTTTAAAGAAAAAGGAATAACAAACATTACAAGAAGGAAGAGACATTCATAAAGCAAGAGTGTCAAACTTACTAAATTTTAGAACTTGCAAAACGATGTACAAGGTGGACAGTACAGAGACCACTACCCTGTAATTTGGCCCACACGTGCAAACTGCAGCAAAAATGCAGCAGAGACTACACAAAGAAGACTGCAACAAATCAATATGATTTGAAGAAAAAAAAACACTGCTGCAGAAGTGGGGAAAATCACGACTTAATTAATTAAAAATTTCAGAGAGAGAGAGAGAATTTCAGAGAGAGATAAAAGGCAGCCCAAAGACAAAAATTCTTCACAGCTTAAAGCACTATCAGTATCAACACTATGGAAGTAGATAGATAGATAGGTAGCTCGAAAGATTAGAGAGAGAGAGAGAGATAGAGGGAGCAACCTTCTTTGTTCCTGACACAATTTCAATGGCATTAGGATAAATTCCAGCAGTCTTTGCTTTCCGTACACAAGTGACCTCATGAAAAGGTATAACTTTCTGCAGGAATTAAAAGTTTCATGACAAGTTTCACAACCAAATCACCACATTGTGCAGTCATAAAATCTTGACTCCTCAAAATTAAATAATCCTCACAAAATTAAAAGATCCCTGCCTTCTCGAAACTACATTTACATAACATCAAACAGAATTATAAGAAATGCAGGAGTTTCCCCAAGGAAAACTCAATCTTTTGCCATCCAAGGTAGTTCATCACATAACAACAGCCTGATAGAACCTTGAATGTGCGACATGCAAGACGGGAAGAGAGCCACATTTCCATCATTCCAATTAAACCTTAATAAAAAAGAATGTAGATATGTGAAACAGTAAAAGCCTCTTTTATGCCCCTTTTTAAAAAAAAAAAAAAAAAACTTTCCGGTGTGCGCATTTCATCCCCCATGAAAACGAGGTAACCAGCAAAGTGTAGATTGAAAATGAAAAAAATCGCTGTCGGTGAACTTCAGCACTATCGATTGAATGCAAAGAGAGAGGGAACGCAAAGATAGAGGGAAACAAAAAACGAAGAATTTAGTGCTAAAAGCCTTACCTTGAAGTTCTGGATGCTGTCCGATGAACTCGTGCGACTGGCCTGCGCTGGTATCCTTCGTCGGTTTGGAGAAGGAAACAGATTTGGAGAAGGAAAGAGGTTAGGGCGGAGAAGGAAAGAGGTAAAGCGCGTGGAAGAGAAAAGAAGTTTCGCGAGGAGGAACAAACATCGCCGTCTGTTCGCTGGAGGTGTTTCGCGCACTGGAGGTCGCTGTCTGTTCGCCAGAGGTGTTCGCGAGGAGGAGAAAAGGTCGATCGATTTCCAGGGCGGGAGAGGGAAAAGAGATGGCGTGCCACCGTTACGCGCATTACGCACATAACGGTGCGCGGGAACTTAGGTCCCGATTCAAATCGGGACCTACAGATTTCATATGGGCCTTTAAATGTGATCCAAATCCGGCCCAATTGCCGGATTTCATTCTGTCGGTTGGGTCGGATTACGGGATATTCCGCCAACGAGCCATTAATACCCGCTGACGGAATCGTCTTCCGCCAGCGGATAACTTCCCATTCGTCGGCGGAAAAGTGTTTTTTAGTAGTGATAGTCTATACACAGTGAAGAAAGTTTTAATTTTTATTCGTTTACTTCTTTATTTATCGTATTGTTAGAATCTATATTTGAGAGAATAAAACAAATAGTCAAAAAACTTAAAAAATTATAAACCCATAAAACATAATTAAGTTATTTATATATGTGAAAACCTAAAAACAATGCAATGTTAATTTGGAGCAAAAACAAAAAGACAAACAGTTTGATAACTCTTAATAAGGACACTCAAACCATGTTGTCTGCAGCAGTGTTTTAAAAACCGTACCGACCCGGCTGGTTCGACCCGGTTCAACCGGAATCGGGGCTAAGAATGGTTCAGTTTACTCACAAACCCGAAAATAGTCAAAAACCAGTTGGCTGGCCGATTTTAGCGGTGCTACTGCTAAATCGTGAATCGGACCGGTTGAACTGGACTAGTTACCCTTTAAAGCATTTTTTTTTGCATTTTTAAACTATTTTTTTGTATATAAAAATCTTATTATGAATTTTTTTAATGAAATACAACTCATACCGGCTGAACCAGGTTGAACCTTTTGAACTAGAATCGGAAGCTCCATCGATTCGGTTTTTAAAACACTGAGGTGTAGATATATATATATATATATATATATATATATATATATCTACAAAAATATTAATTAATATTTACAATTATATATGGATAAAAATGTAACATTTTCATTAAGTATAATAAATGTTTTTCATTATTTTTTCAAAAATGTTTTAAGAAAATATTTAATTCCCCATAAAATATTTTCTTATTAATTAAAAAACATATTTTATTAAGAAAACGTCTCTATTATGCATAAAGGTTTTAGGTTTTAATTTTATATTAATTAGATTTCAAATCTCTGCGTTAACGACTTTTGGTAATTTTTTATAACAGTAATGCTATATCCACTCGCAGAGTGGATGCCCTTGGCCACATTCTGACGTGGGATGGCTTATGTGGCCATCCACGTCAGAATCTGACGTGGCATCCAAAAATCTCACCTCTCTCCCCTCGAATCTCTCCCGCCCGCACCCATCTCTCCCGCCCGCCTCTCCCACCCGCGCCCGCACCCATCTCTCCCGCCCGCCTCTCCCGCCCGCACCCATCTCTCCCACCCGGACTCTCCCTCCGCCCGCCCTCTCCCTCCTGCCCGCCCTCTCCCTCCTGCCCGCCCTCTCCCTCCTGCCCGCCCTCTCCCTCCTGCCCGCCCTCTCCCTCCTGCCCGCCTTCTCTCTCCATCTCATTTCTGCCTGCCCTCTCCCTCCATCCCCTCCCTCTCGGTCCCCCTCCGTCTCGGTCCTTTCCTCTCCCTCCATCCCCTCCCTCTCGGGCGGGAGGGAGAGGTGGGCGGGAATGACTCGAGGGAGAGGCAGGCGGGAGTGACGTGAGAGAGAGGCAGGCGGGAGCGACGCGAGAGAGAGGCAGGCGGGAGCGACGCGAGTGAGAGGCGGGTGGGAGCGACGCGAGGGAGAGGCGGGCGGGAGGGAGACGGCGGGCGAGAGAGATGCATGGGAGGAAGAGAATCGCGGCCGGGAGAGAATCGTTGCCGGGAGAGAATCGTTGCCGGGAGAGAATCGTCGCCAGGAGAGAATCGCCGGAGAGATCACCGGCGGGAGAGACGAGGGCGGGAGAGAATCTCCAGTGGGAGAGACGAGGGCGGGAGAGATGAGGGCAGGAGAGACGAGGGCGGGAGAGAATCGCCGGAGAGATCGCCGCCGGGAGAGTCGAAGGTGGGAGAGAATCGCCGGAGAGATCGCCGGAGAGATCGCCGGTGGGAGAGACGAGGGCGGGAGAGAATCGCCGGAGATATCGCCGGCGGGAGAGGCGAGGGTGGGAGAGAATCGTCGGAGAGATCGCCAGTGGGAGAGACGAGGGCAGGAGAGACGAGGGCAGGAGAGAGACGAGGGAGAGAGGGAGACAAGGGAGGGAGGGAGAGAGACGAGGGAGGGAGGGAAAGAGACGCCGCTGGGAGGAAAGAGGGGGAATGTTGAGGGCGGGGGGACCGATGCGGGGTTTTTGGATGCCTCATTAGATTCTGACATGGATATAGCATACTCTTTTTTATAAATACTAATCCTGGTCCCAAAGCTTAATTACTGGAAATATTAGAGCTTGGAAGAACCATAGATCGTCTTGTAATTTCGGAGCTAATATGGAAAGAGTTATTTATACATATTTTTCAAATTTATTTTTATTCCATGTTTAATATAGATTAGAAACATGATTAAATTAGAAATTTCATGAATTAGTGTAGAAATTTCATACATTTGGTATCAAATAATTTTGTTTTTTTTAGATAATTTTTCGGCATGACCTACTTTATTTTTCGATAAGTTTATGTTTCTGCATATTTATGCATATTCAACGACCTTGCTGGCCAAATTCGTACAATTTGGCGACTTTGGTCGGGACCAGTGGCGCCCATCTGGGTAACTTGGGCTGCCACAGGGTGGGCCTGGGAACCATTTACTCCAGAAATTCAGAAACAATTTTGGAAATATAAGGGAAAATGGTAAAATTATGAAATATCTTTTAATAAATCTCTTCTAGATTCTGATTAGCTATTTCTTATGATTCAATCATATAATTGAGTAATTTTGTATATTATGCGCAAATTATTGTATGATTCCATATGAAATTTTATTATGCTAATTTTCAGCATGAATTGTTAGATATGATATTCATGTCTTAGGAATTAGATAATGATTTTTATTATTCTCATTTTACGGATGAACAATTTGTATTATTTTCATGCCTTAAGAATGAAAACATGTGTTGCATGAAATCATGTAAATTGCTTGATATTTCTGTTATTTTTTATGCTATTCATGATTTAATTATGAGAATTTTGTCGTCGGATTTTAACATTCCATTTAAGCTTAGAAAATGTTATAATTTTTTAAATTTAGTAAAAGGCTCATATGTTGATATTTGGCCATAATATGTCATATTAGTGCCTAAAGTTTTAGCACATTAAGATTTAGAACATGTTCGCTAAATAACTTTAGACCAATTACTTAGATGAATTATTAGGCTATGAACCATTCACAAACAATTTTGTAATTGACTTGAGACCGTATGACCCAAGTAAGTTTCACATAGACTAGTTCTTGGAGGTCCACTGTGCAACTAGTCGCCTTGGGAATGTTACTCTGTCTAAGGAATTTGGTGCTTAGTGAGCCTTAGGACAACTATACTTTCCTGGGAGTATACTTGGTGAATGCATGTCATGTTACTTAGATGTTACTGCATACTTTTCCACAATGTTTAGTGATCATATAAATATAATTATAGTTAATTAGAGAGTAGCCACAACATCTTTAGTTAACAAAAATTATATATTAAGTTAACCTTTATGATCACATAAGGAATTATACATGAATTGTAATTAATTATACTTAATATGATAAAATTCATTCCATGGGAAATTTTGTTTATTTTATATAATTAATTAGAATAAAATATCTACCTATTTTCATAATTTACCCACAAGAATTATGAATTGGAATATAATTTGGTAGTTGTATCTTTTAATATACATAATGTACCTGTTAAGTGAATATCTATCATATATAAACTTTAGATGTATTTGAGTAAATATTTAGTCCACATGCAATTTTTATGACATTAGATTTGACTTTAGGGCATGTGTTACATATGTAATACATGTCATTAAGCATTGAAGACCTTATATTCAAACATAAGCTTTTGGACTTTCTAAAGTTTCTCAACTTGGTGGTTTATGTGGTATCTGCATAAACAATGAAAATATTCTCCTTCATTTAGGGTAAATATGAAAACAACTTACCTTAACAGTGATTTAAACGTGGAGGTATATAAGACCTCAAGTTTTCTGTTTTAGTGATGCTGAGGATTTGGGTTGCAAATTTTAAAAATTAATATATGGGTTTTAAACAAGTTTTTTTACTACGTTATTTAAAACTCCATGGTGTAATTTCTTCATTCGGTTTTGTTGAAAGTCTCATGGATAACTGTATATATCACAATTAGTGGGAGTATGATTTGTTTGTTTGTTTTATATATTGATGATATAAGAGTAACCAAGTCATGTGGTACCTTTAGGGAACCAAAGATTACATGCTTATGTATAGAAACGCAAAATTTGGAAGTGATCGATTATTCAAACTTAGACTTTGCTAGCTATGCTGATTCTTGCAAATTAATATCTGGATACCTATTTATTTTGGTTGGTGGATCTGTTTCATGGAGAAGTGTTAAGCAGACTTTGACTACGACTTCTACTATGGAAGTTGTGTTCGTCTCCTGTTTTGAAGTTACATCACATGGTGTATGTCTTAAGAGTTTTATTTATGGGTTTAGAGTTATAGGTTCTATTTCTACGCCATTAAGAATTTTATGCAACAACTCAGTTGTTGTCTTTACAACAAAGAATAATAAGAGTGGGAGTTGAAGTAATCACATCAACATTAAGTTCTTAGCCAGAAGAGAAATGTTAAAGAAAAGAAAGTGGTCATTGAGCACATTAGCATTGAATTGATGATTGCTGATCCTTTGATTAAAATCATGCCACCATTTAGATTCAAGTATCATGTACAAAATATGAGATTTAGTTCTACTTTTCATCAGTTTTCTCCTCTCGTTTAACAGTGCGATCCAGTGCAACAGGCCCTGATGGAGAGTATCTAGAACAACTTTTCATCAGTGGCAGTCCACACAGAGACCTGGATTCCCCATGAAACTACTTAATTTCAGAAAATGTGGAGAAGACGTTACCACTAGGAATATGGCCAGAGAGATTGTTGTAGGCAACAATAAAAGTAGAAAGAAAGGAAAGTTGGCCTACCTTAGCTGGAATTCCCCCTGTCAAATGGTTGAAGGAAACATCCAAACTTTCCAAGTTTACCAAGTTTTGGAATGATGCCGAAATTACCCCAGTTAGAAGATTGTGAGACAAATTCAATGAGCGAATATCTTTTAAGTCACCTATTTCAGATGGGATGTTTCCACTCAATTGGTTGTTTGAAATGTCAATTCTTCTCATCAACTGAGGTGGAACACCTTCATAAGAGTACATTCTTCCCTTTGTGGTAAAGTCAGTGGAAACTTGAATCGGAATTAGCTCGTAAAACCAAAAGCCTGATATTTATCCAATAAAGAAATCCACAGAACTCACAGGTTGATTCACCATGAAACTGAAGTTGTTCAAGCAAGAGGGAAACTTCCCAGAAAGGTCATTATGAGAGTGATCTATGAATTGTAAACGATTCGTATGACACAATTGCACGGGAACCTGTCCTTGAAGACGATTACCTCCTAGCAGCAGTGCTCTCAGGTGGGCAAGAATAGGCATTGACTTGGAAATGTCCCTAAACAAGTCAATATGCCTAATGCCTAGTAGTATCATCCATAAGCAATTGGCAATTGCAGGAGGAATGGTCCCTGCGAAATGATTATTGCTTAGCTTCAAGTATTTCAAATAATTTAAACTGGAGTCTGCATGTAGTATCTCTACTTTCAACTTATTATTTGAAAGGTCCAAGTACTGCAGGGTTGTGCAGTTCTTTGTCAAGGAATATCGTATATGTCTACTCTTCAAAAATATGGTATATGTCCAAAAAAATTATTGTTAGACAAGTCTAATACTTCAATCCACCGGGAGAGCGGTGGAATTTTTCATTCAGATAATTGGAAGATATGTTGAAGTAATTCTAGTCTGGAAACCAACCTATTATTAGCAGACAAATCAAGCTTTTCCAAGTTGTAAACCAGAGCACATTTCGTAAGGCATTGGGCTTCTCACTTTCAGATAAAAAGAGAATGAATGACAACCACTCTCTTTATGAATGAGTCTTATTGACCTTCTCCTTGCAATGAGAAGAAACCATCCCAATATCAGCACGTGAACCATCAGATCTAAATTCGATTAAGTATAACCAAAAGAAGCATTTCAGCTAAAATCATGACATATCGGGATTTAAAACACCCAAACTGAAAAAATCTCATACAACCATGTGAACCACTATGAAAGTAAACAAATTAGAAGGGCGAAGGCCTTACTTCGAATAATCTCCATTCCATTTCCCCTTCTTTTAATGAAGAAAAAGGAATCGAATACTCTAAAGGACCCTGACATCTTGATTGCCACCACATGAGATGTAGAGTTATATATCGTCGTCTTCCCATCGATTCAAATAGCAAGGAATTGCCGCCTTCAGCGACGGAATGGCCCTCTTTTTCTTTTTTCAGAAAGCCCTGATCCTCTAAGTGCTTTGCCATGCACCCATGACTGAAGGAATGCAGAAGGCGAATTTCTGGTCGGACTCGTATAAGCTGATTAATTTATCCTTGCGTTCGGACGTATTCCATATGCCGTCTTCATATATTCCATATGCCATCTTCATATATCCGTTTGACCAGCCATGACCCAAATCTTCCTTTAAAATTGACCGGCCAGACATTCAAATATTTTAATGTAGTGGAGGTGATTAGGTTTCCTTAACGAAAGAGTTGTCTTCTTCAACAATTGCCTCGAAGGCCGCCTTAATGTATCCTTGACTCACTAAAACACAGTGAAAAAAGTTTTTATTTTTATTTATATACTTATTTATTTATAGGGTGGTTTATGGTCAGAATCTATTTTGAGTGAATAAATAAAATGGTAAAAAATATAAAAATTATAAACCCAAAGGGCTAAAACACATAGTCGTGTTATTTATATATGTGAAAACCTAAGAACAATGCAATGCTAATTTGGAACAAAACAATAAAGAGTTTGATAACTCTTAATATGGACACTTAAATCATGTTGGAATCCATGATCATATATATCTACAAAAACATAACTAATATTTACAAATATAAAACAGTTGACAATCATATAATAACAAAAAATGGTACACCAATCACATACACAGATAAAAAAAATTGTTGTGTTTGTCTTATGTTTAATAAAGTGCAGAAGAATTTTGAATATTCAGACAACTAACAAAATGAGTGATGAAGATAATTTTTTGTTTGTGCAAAAAATGATATTGTTTTTAAAAAAATTTAACAATACAATATGCATGCTTTGTAAATGAATAATGTTTTTGAAACCGAATCAGTCCTAGGAAGTCATTCGGTCAAACCCAATCGAATCTAATTAGACCAGTGGTTGAACCATAATTTGACCGTACCTTAAAATTACATATAGTGAATAAACTACATGGAATAAGTATGACCCTGTGCACACAGGTTTCAGATTTGGGATATTGCCTAGATGATAAGCACTTTATGTATGTTTTATACTTACATGTCAAATGTTAAAGATGTCATATTCTCTAGAGAAAGAACTCATAGCTTGAAACGATCCAGAGCAGATTTTCCATCGAGCCCCTTCTTATTGTAGTAATCGAGGAAATTCTTCATGCTTGTTTCTCCATAAATGGGAGGATCTTCCTCCGATAACAACTCCTTGATGGGGCCGTAAATCCTAGGATTTGGGTTAAAATTGGTTGTGTAAAAACATGCCACCGATATCCTCGGACCGACTTCTTTTGCCCGAACTCTGTGCTCCACGCTCTTCAGTTTCCCGTTTGAGATAAGCTACATCCACAAATTTATGTGCGGTTTTCTCTTCTTTGTTAGTAAATATATATGGGTTTCTGAAACTGGTGAAAATTCATTTACTGCTGTAGAGATTACCTGAAGAAGATCTCCTATGTTTACTACTAAACCTCCTTTGATTGGAGGAACATCTACCCACTGGTTGTTATGAAGAACTTGCAGGCCTCCGATGTCGTCCTGGAGCAGGACTGTGAGGAAATCGGGGTCTGAGTGCTTGCTTGTGCCGAGGGTGAGGTTTGGCTCTGGACATGATGGGTAGTAATGAGAAAGAAGGGCATGCCCCCTTGCAGCAAGCCATTTCTATCAGATGATTACTGCTCAGGCCGAGGCCTTCGGATAGTAACTGAAAAAGGGTTGTCCCCAGTTTTCTCATTTGCTCGGAGTATTCCATTGTTGCATCTCTGCATTTGTGGGTTATTCGTGTGTTAGTATTTCGTAAGCGTGAACACACACAATCTCAAGATTCTGTTGCGCTGGAGGTGTTTGAAGAAATGCTTCATTGACTGTGGCATGTTAATTTGTTGTTGCAGGATTGAATTTCGGTTATACCCATTAGTTTTGACGATGAGTTACAGGTGATTTCTCAAAAATCTGCAGTGAATTAGGATGGACTAGATGTGTAGTACGATGTGTAGGTTTTCGGTGGAGAGTTACCTGCAGACAGGGGGCAAATCTTCATTGCAAGGCTCGTAGCCCATGTCACAGAACAGGGTGTCCCTCCAATTCGCCGCCGGCGCCTCATACAGATCAAAGTTACTGTTGTAAAGAACTCTCCTATCGCCGTCTCGGGAGTAATAAATCTTCTTCTCCTCGTCCGGTTGCTCGAAGAACTTCCGAGCTCCGTCTATCATCTCATCGAGAATGCCCACGTGCACTCCATGATTAACCACCTGGAAGAAACCCACCGTCTCCGAAGCTCCTCGGATTTGTTTGACGATCTCGTCGCGACTAGCACCTCCGATCGCTCCTTCCAAATCGAAGACCGGGATGTCGAGAAGCTGCCTACCGGAGTACTTGGAAGATTGTATCTCCCGCAGCTCCTCTGCTGGCCGGACGAAGAACCAGGGGACCTTCTTCACGCCGGCGTCCACCAGACCTTTAACTCCGGCCTTGGATTCATCGAAGGTTCTGAGATCCTTGGGCCTATCGTGGGAGAATTCAGGAACGTCTTCTGGGTTCATGATGGCGTTTCTTTGGAGTGTTGCAGGTGGAGACGGAAGCCAGTGGAAATGCCCATTTTTGTTAGCGTTTGTCCTCGATTGGAAAGTTCAACAATAATGATGTTTTGGGTCAAAAAGATATATTTCATCAGAACCACAAGATTATTTTTTTTCGTTCTCTCTTAAATATGTGATTATCAAATGAAGCACTGTACTTGACTTGTGATAGTCTACAATTTCCTATCAAATTACTAATATCCTTAACTGTTTGATCCTTAGAATTCATTCAAAATGTTCAGAGAATTAGAGTCTAATGACATACTTTTAATATAAAAATATCTCTAAGGATGAATTATAACACTAGGATCTTTAATGACAGACATATACAGTAAATGAAACCACTGTTTAATCTATAATGAAATGCGCTTACTTTTAAGAATAAATCATTTGAATGAAACCATTCCTTTGTCTTGGTTTTGTAATTAGTTGTTTATATTATATATAGGAAATGTTGCCATTTGCCTTTTCGTTCATTTCATCCAAAACGAACCAGCAGAATAAATATAAATTAATAGAGGGAATGGGGGCATGGAAATTAGTGGGAATGAATCCCCATATCATCAGATTAATTTTTTATTTTACTCAATTATTAATCAGAGTGCTTCATAGTGAATGATACCTCTCCTTACCATCTCCCAGGCTGTCTATGCAATGGTTTTGGGAATCATTCATCTCGAGGAGATTTATGGTTTTCAGGTTGAGTTTGAGATGGACTCGTCCCTTCTTTCACAAGTAAAATCCCGGTTTTCGCCAGCGGTTGTAGTCTAAACCACCGCGGGTGGAAATTGATATCAAAACCCCCGGCATTCATGCCAGACGACTATAAATAGGGGTTTTCCAGACCCGCCTCCTTACAGCCATGAAAACATAATTTTCTTTGAGGTTTTCCAAAAAATCGTCCTTTAAGCTTCTTATGGTAAATTGTAGCTTATGATTCGAATGTCATCGTATCTATCATCTTATTATGATATGAGTTGCTTTTTCTATATTTCAACTTTGGCAAGAGCAAAGAATTGCACTTAATTTGGAGTTTTCCCTCTCCACTACTCTCTCCTCAACGAAAAATGCAACACAATATGGTTGGACCAAGTAATTTCTAATTACCCGCTGGAGTAAGTGAACGTTTATGTAGCTAGAGTGGTTCACTTATGTTATAGAAACAATGAAGTGGACAGTTGCATAATTTATTGAAGATTTATGATTGTTCAGTATCTTTTTTGCACTTCCTTTGCAGTTGTATTATAAGTTTCTGCTATGATTCTTATAGACTATGCACAAACTATATGTACACAAAGTTAATTTAATTACATCAAGAAGTCCAAGTTTGGATATACATTTAGCATCAATGCCTAGCAATACAACTCCTCTTAAATCAGGATTAGAGACTAATTAATTGTTCTTCTTCATTAATACTGATTTCCACTGTCTTCTCTCACATCTTAATGAGTAACTCAACACTCTAGCTACTTAATTACCACCATATTTTCATTAAGCTATAGTTTTGTTGTCCACTGATTGTTGGGAAATTAGCCTCCCACTTCCACCGCTACGATTGAACAGATAACCGAGAAATTAAAAGAAAAATAAATAATCAACAAAACACAAGTATTTACATGGAAACTCCAAATCGGAGAAAAAACCACGACCCTCAAGAAAGAAATACACTATGTGAAAAATTGTTACAATCACACAACTTTCTCTCCTCATCCCTAATCCCCACACTCTTACAAAGCTTTCTTAGTTTTCTTATGCTCACACCTAACTCTCACGGGAAAGTAATTTCCAGAGCAAAGAACTCTAAGCTTAGAGTGACTTGGATTGGTTATTTCTTCTGAAATTGAATGCCCCTATTTATAGGAGGTCAATCAAATAAAATACTATTTTTTTTTCTCAGTTTTCTTCTGCTCACACCTAACTCTCACGAGAAAGGAATTTCCAGAGCAAAGAACTCTAAGCTTAGAGTGACTTAGATTGATTATTTCTTCTGAAATCGAATGCCCCTATTTATAGGAGGTCAATCAAAGAAAATACTATTTTCTTTTTTCAACTTTCGGCGGCGCCAAATTGGATTTGGCGCCCGCCTTTGCCTCGGTATGGGGCGGCACCTTATTATGGGAAACCCACTTATTACTGTGGGGCCCACCCACTACATAAAGTGGAAAAACAATAAATCTCTCCTCCACTTTATATTGTGGGCTTCGACATGCACCTTTACCTTAGAGACTTTATAGAAAATGTTATAACCATGGTCTACATCGACAATCATATGAGCAGTCACACTTAGAATCACTGATTCTAAGAATTTCTTCTTCGGCAACATGTCGAAAAACTTTGCTGACATTCTATGGTGCAACTTCCATCGTTTGGCTTTCCTGGAAGTCCATCAGTCATCGACATAATCTTCCACCACACACCTTGCATTATACCAAACCAATGCCCTTATGCAAACTTGTGGATCCGCTAACAAAAAAAACACATCCTCTTCCATGGTAAAGGAGACATACCATGAGGATGACTATTCTCATTCTTAAAAAAGGATCAACCTCTTCTATGAAGTGACAAACACTGTTACCATCTGACTCAGATCCCCTTTGCCGAACCGGCTCCTTTTTTACAGTTCCTTTTAATGTGTCCAGGTTGTCTTCACCCCCAACAAACCACTTTATTCTTGGAGTTCTTATCCTTCCCTTTGATAGCCACCATTGCTGAATTTTTTGTTGAAGTACGTCTTTCACCCTTCAGCCTTCTCTCCTCATATAGGAGTTTCCCGGTAACTTCTGCAAAGTTCAAGTTGTCCTTCCCATATACCAAGATTGGCTTCATATGATCATAGGAAAATGGAAGAGATAGGATAAGCCTTAAAACTTTATTTTCATCTTCAATTTAAACTTCAATAGACTCCAGTTCAGAGAAAATACCATTAAGAATACTCAGGTGATCTGAGATTTTTGTACCTTCATCCATCCGCAATGTGTGAAATTGCTCCTTCAGGTACAATCGATTTGACATGCCCTTCGCTTGATACAACTCTTTTAGCTTCTCCCAAAGCTCTTTGGCTGTTGAAGTCCCATGTATATTTGCAAGAACATTCTTAGCCAAACACAAATGTATTACACTTGCAGCCCTCAAATCAAGCTCCTCCTAATCTTCATCGCCCGTACTAGATTTTGCAGAATCTTTGCTGGAACCTTTGCCACAAGCCAAAGTTGATACTTCCGTCAAATTTCTCCACGTCAAATTTCATAAGATTTAAAAACTTTGACATATCTGCTGCAAGTCTTAGCTTCGTGAAAAAATGCTCTGCAATGTATGCCTCGAACCTTGCGCTCTGATACCAATTGTTGGGAAATTAGCCTCCCACTTCCACCGCTATGAGCGAATAAATAATCGAGAAATTAAAAGGAAAATAAACAATCAACAAAACACAAGAATTTACTATGTGAAAAATTGTTACAATCACACAATTTTCTCTCCTGGTCCCCAATCCCCACACTCTTACAAAGTTTTCTCAGTTTTCTTGAGCTCACACCCAACTCTCACGAGAAAAGAATTTCCAAAGCAAAGAACTCTAAGCTTAGAGTGACTTGGATTGGTTATTTCTTCTGAAATCAAATACCCCTATTTATAGGAGGTCAATCGAATAAAATACTATTTTCTTTTCAGCTTTCGGCGTCGGCGGCGCCGAATTCCAATTCAACGCCCTTCGGCTCGGTGTGGGGTGGCACCCGCCTTCACTTGGTGTGGGGCGGCGCCCACCTTCGCCTCGATATGGGGGGGCACCTTATTTAATAAGGTGTCTCTCTCCGTTAAACAATAGTCGGTGGGAAACCCACTTATTATCGTGGGGCCCACCCACAATATAAAGTGGAAAAACAACACGGATGACAACTATTAGTAAATAAAACCCTCCAATTAATTAGTGAATGAACTTTTCTTTTTTGTGTTCTTTTTCTTCTCTCGCATCCTGCCATTTCCATTTATGAGGTGTGAACTATACTTTCTTCAAGGGACGACCTTTTCATTATTGATTTGCGGACTTTGTATTGATTGTGGAATTTGTTCCTTCTGTTGAGTTCAATTAATCCAATGAGTCTTTCTAGTACAATAAACCAATAAAAAGGTCATTAAACACTTACTGGACATTAATATGAGAGAGACTAAATCTGTTAAAGATGTTAGACTTGTGGGTTGGCAGTCGTCCTTTCAAATGAAACAACCGTAAAAGTTCATGCATGTGCTACTATAAGTTGGTCTTATTGATCGCCTTTATACAATAAAGATGGGCACTCATGCAATGTTGTTTCCTTTTGTTCATTTGTTTTGGAAAAACATCACTTTACACTAATAAACACGAAATATATATGAGGTACTGGAAGCAATAACCTGGAGCAGACCTATCCTAGATCACTTCAAGCTGGGTATGATGAATTTCAATTTTCCTGACAGGAAACACTGTGTAAACTTTCTTGAACATGCCACAAGGTTGTATATATAATATATTAATTTCTCGAGTAGCACTGGAACCTATTCAATGTCGTGACATCAGATGCTTTCCAAGTGTGATTACTGAGACATTTTCATGTATTCCACAATGTTATACAAACAATGAACCACTCTAGCTAGCTAGATTCATGACGTGAACATTAATTTGCATATTTTATTGAAGATTTATGATTGTTCATTATCTTTTCTGCACTTCCTTTGCAGTTGTATATATCACAAGTTTCTGCCATTATTCTTATAATCTATGCACAAACTATATATACATTATAAAGTAAATTCAATTACTTCAAGAAGTCCATGTTTGAATATACATTTAACATGAAAGACCAGCAATATTGCTCTTCTTATAACAGGATCAGTGACTAATTGTACTTCTTTATTACTGATTTCGAGTCTTCTCACACAACTTAATGAGCAACTCAACACTCTACTTAATTATCACCATATATATTTTCAGTAAGCTAAAGTTTTTGTTGCCCACTGATGATAAGTACTGTTAGTGATTAAAACCCTCCAATTAATTAGTGAATGAAACTTAAATTTTTTTGGGTTCATTTTCTTCTCTCGCATACAGCCTTTCCATTTATGAAGTGTGGACTAAACTTTCTTCAAGGGGCTTATTCATTATTGATTTGCGGATCTTGTATTGATTGGGGAATTTAATCCTTCTGTTGAGTTCCATCTGGTGAGTCATTAAATATCCCTTGCTGGACATATATATGAGAGAGACTAAACCTGTCAAAGATGTTACTCTTGTGGGTAGGGGGGTCGTCCTTTTAGAAGAAACAACCCTAAAAGTTCACGCATGCTAATAGAAGTTGGTCTTATTGATCGCCTTTATACAATAGAAATGGGCACTCATGTTTCCTAAATTTGTTCATTTGTTTTGGGGGAAAACATCACTATACACTAATAAACACCAAATATGGGGTACTGCAAGCAATAAATTACCCGGAGCTGTCCTATCCTAGATCACTTCAAGCTGGGTATGAATTTCAATTTCCCTGAAGGGAGAGAATACTGTAGTAAACCTTCTTGAACATGCCACAAGGTTCTATATATTTTTCACACACAGAACCCGAGGTGGATTATTATTCATTGTGAGTGGTGTGTGCACGGCACACACCCGTGTGCGCCTAGCATTATTCCTATACATAATATTTATCTGATCTCGAGTAGTAGTAGTGGAACCTATTCAATATCGTGAATTAAAAAGCATATATGTGACTAAATGCCACAATCGTATCCCATGTGCTTAGTTCAGAGTTCATGATGGTACTATTTCTTGGTCACATCCCAACTCATCAACAGATTGAGCTACCTATGACCGGCCTATCATAACCATGGCAGATTGGCAGTGATCCAAAGTATTACCCATATCGAGGCGATCTCGGATGTTTGAATGTACACGTAAAGTAATCCCTGAACACAGGTCCAATTTTGATCAGTATGGTCACCAGCATGGAGGAAGCGGGTTCTGCCCACTACTCCATGATTCTCTACACCTTCACCATGATCTGGTGTAGGAATTAACTGGGTAGAGCAGGAACTTCTCCGGCCACTCTTAAATTTCTCTTTGTGAACTGCAGGGAGAGTGGATCGATATTACATCCTACTGCAACTAATAAAGGTCTGTATGATTGTCAGAAGGTTCACATTTCGAACTCAAATCATACAGTGTTTACTTTTTTCTTTCTTCGTAAATTCTCCACCAACCGAATTGATTACATGCGCCATAGTCTAGTACTACTCCCTTTAAACCTTCCACTCCTCTCTATCCAATGCATGATCGCTGAGTAGTATTACAAAGAGCTCATCTCATTAAGCTGAAACGATATATAAGTTCTGGGTTTCCAAGGAGAGAAGGAGAGAAACAGAATGAAGCTGGGATTTCTATCATTCCCCACCCTTTTCTCCATTATCGTCATCTCCTTGATCGTACCCTACTTTTGTTTCCGATTACACGAACCCGAGCTGATCAAAACGTTGAGGCTCGTGGTGTACTGCAACTGCTTGATCAGTTGGGTTTTATACAGATTCGTTATATCGAGACATAACCGGAGCGTTTACCTCGTCGACTTCGCCTGTTACCGTCCGCCGGCGACATGCCGGGCACCGTTCTCGACCTTCGTTGAACACGGCCACCTCGTCTACGACACCAACCCCAAAATCGCCTCCTTTCTCCAACGCGTCCTCGGAAAATCCGGCATCGGCGACGAAACGGGTCTCCCGCCTGCGATCCACTACGTCCCGCCGGAACCCACCTGGCACGCCGCGAACGCCGAGTGTCGCCACGTCGTCTTCTCCCTCGTCGACGACGTCCTCGCCAAAACCGGAGTCAACCCTTGCGACATCGACGTCCTCGTGGTCAACTGCAACGTCTTCTCCCCAACGCCGTCTCTAACCTCCATGATCGTCGCCGAGTACAAAATGCGCCGGAACGTGAAGACGTTCAACCTCTCCGGGATGGGCTGCAGCGCGGAAATGATCGCGTTGAAGCTCGCCCAGGACGTAC